>VWZZ01006569.1:440233-609116 GCA_013399095.1 Psophia crepitans | reverse complement strand
CTCTGGAGACATTAAAAACCGGATTGGACATGTTCCTATGTGATGTGCTCTAGGTGGCCCTGCCTTGGGAGGGGAGTTGGACTAAATGATCTTTCAAGGTCCCTTCCAACCTCTAATACTCTGCGATTCTGTGAAGTACTGAAGACAGTGGCATAATTGTGTAGATCTTTGCTACTGATCCATATTTAATAGTGAAGGAAAGCCGGATTTTGTAGGGATATAAACTGTTCCTGCAGAAAGAAACTTTTTGGTGTTTGTCTTATAAATCAAAATAAAATTTCTTATGATGCATCTGTTCTCATGTTCTTGTTTATTGCAGTTTTAAATACTGTAATTTATCTTACCGTATGGTATGGTATTTGGGCACATACATTCCAGAATACCATTACTTGCAAATGCATGGATTAAAAAGCAATTGCCTGAGAAAGGCAGCTACCATTGTTGTGAAGAATTACCAGAAACACATTTATCTACTGATTAGGAGATGTTTTGAAGTACAACCTCAAAACTAATAACACCGTATTATGCACTCTAAGTATTGCTATTGATTAGTCTGCCTTTTGCAACAGAAGAAAGAATTCAGAAAAATCTTACAGGATAGAAGGAAGCGTGAACGAAACTGTTAGGAGAAACGAAACTGTTAGGAAACCTTTTAGGGGAAGAAAAGCTGGATTCCTCTTGAAAATAATAGGTGGTTGTTCTGATTCTATCCCAGGTCGAGTATAATAATATTATGTTATGCTTGCGTGCTACTGCACTGATAGCAACTGATTGGTTGCTGATAGTATTTACCTCAAGAAAATTAGTCTCAGAGATTAAAAGATAATTGTACATTGAAGAGCGTGATGTCCATCACTTCCCATATACACAGCATTTATAGCGTTGCCATTTGTCTCTTTCAGAAACTACTTTGTAGGCAGTACATGCTGAATTACTTAGATAGGTTGTCCTCAGTGGCTAGGTATGCAGAAGTATTAACCTCATTGTAATTAAGGATAATATGAAGTTTCAATTCTGAGCCTAGCTTTCACCTTTTCCCAAGAACAAGAGGAAAGAATATGAGCCATAAATGCACTTACTTAGGCTTAAGAACGATTATAATTATCAAATTTGAAATGGTTATGTTGACATTTTTCTGAATTGATATATTCAGTACAGACCTATTCACCTGTATTCATGAAGCTGTAATTTTTTTCCTCTGTTTTGTGGCGAAATCCCAAAGGAAAGACAGAGACAAGACATAATTTTCTGGATTCGCTTAGCTGAACTGTTCCCAGAACTAACTATTGACTTCCTAAACTTTACTAGTAAAGTTTAGTGGGATTATTTATCGACATGTCACAAAAACATATCAATTCTCATTAATTTAAATTAAATCATCAAATAACTGAGAGACCTAAGTTTCAGTAGGCTTTTACCTCGGCACAGAATGTGGGAATATTTATTTATGAATAAGCTTATTGGATTTATACACTAAACAGGGAAGGAAGACACATCTTCCTGTTGGCCTCATGCTGTTCAGATTCTTTCTAGCTTATAGGATCCCTTCTAAGATGCCATTAAGTGATCTTAATGTATTTTGTTTCTAAAAGTTTGTAGGAGTTCTGACCACATACCCTGAAGAACAGGGTAGGATTTGGGTGCCTGAGCATCTGACAAGGAACTAGCAATTCAAGTTTTCTGTCCATGATAGGGACAACAGATTCTATGAAATTACTTATACACATAAAAAGTCTTTCAGTCTTCCCTTTATTTTGCAAAGCAGATTCAGTACTCCAGCAGCATTCTTGCAGTTTTAAAGGTTGTAAATGCACTAATATGTTTATGTAGCCAGAATTTGACTTCTCTTACATTCTAGAGCTACAGGTGTGTTTCTTCTCTTGTTCCTCAAGTGATGCAGTGAAATGATGAAGAGGATATTCTCTCTTCTGCCTTATTGTATACTTCATGAGATTTTTGTGGGAAACTGTTCTCCTGCGCGCCTCCTAATCTCCCACCCATGAACAGGTCTTTTGTACTGGCCTGTGGGACTGCACAAAATGAAATCAGCTGAAAGTAGGCAATATTATTTCAGTTCCTTCTTTCTTTCATCACTAACTAACATTAAACTATTGTACCTTGACTCTGCCTCAGTTTAGGTAGCACCATTCTGTACATGAAAATGTACACCAAAGAGACTTGCAAAATGATAGCTGTTGGTCATGAGAGAAGTTACAAGGGATGCTTGAACTCTGTACTGATTCATACAGTGTGTCTTTCTGGAAAGAGCTGATTATGGCAGCATCCTCTGTGGTGTATGTACAGAACTGGCTCCTAGGGACAGGTTAAAGGCAAAATAACAGTGTCTGTCAAATTGGTACGTCAGTATTTTGCAGCAAGGGTGCAGACTAAACTAAAACTGGCTAGTTCTCCTGTTTCTTCTAACCATTCCCTGGCCATGAGGAACATGGAGGCAGTGTGGAGCCCTGATACATGTCTGTACTGCTAAACTGAAAGAAGGCCAATGGCTCATCACTGATCCCAAGCCAAATGGCAATAACTGACAGATATCTTACACAGTACTGTGGTAGGCAGGCTGGCTTTCATCACACCCAGCCTGGGATAATCTTGAAGCTGAAACCCAAAGGCTCGTTGCTGAAACGAGATCTGAAATGAAAGTATAGTTTTTATCCCAGTGGTAAGATGGCATGGAAGAGGGTTATTCACATCCCAGTATTCCCTGTGTAGTGTTTGGGAAGCATCCAAAGAGGTCACCAAACACCATGAAATACAATGAAGGGGTAAAATTGCTGAACTAACTGAACTTCTTGGGATGAACAGTACCTATCTCCAGGACCTGTGTCCATTGGGTTCTCAAGAACTCTAAGTATTTCTAGACTGCAGAAAAAGTTGTCTGTTCCTGACAACTTATTGTGTTTTTGTTAAGCTCATCTTTCTGTTAAAAAAAAAAAAAAAAAAAAAAAAACACCACCAGCAAGAAAAACAAAACAAAAACACACAAGAAAAAAGGAAAATAAATAAAAAAACCCACCTTGCCTAAAAACCCCTTCTCTAAGCAACATTAGAGGAACTAGAATGCAAAATTGTTCTGTCTCATCATGTCAAAATATTGATATACATTTCTGTGACAATTCTAAAGTTTTGAGAATGCATCCATACCTTAAATGCTGGTTAACTTTCAGAAGTTTGGTTTTTAAAGCCATAAAAGTCTATTATGCAATTTTGTATAACATTAAACATTCGTAGGTGGTACTGATAAGACCTTATTCTGTTTCATTTTTTGTATGACCAATCTTGTGAGTTGTTAAAATATAATTTCACACTTATCTTGGGTGAATGAAATAGTTTTCCAATTAAAGCTGTGAAAGCTATCCTTTCAGTTGCAAGGATGGTCAAAAGTAAGCCTATTTTGCAAAAGCTAGAGATCGGACAATGAAATAATTTTTCAGTGTTGCACAAAAGAATGTATAAATTCTTGGACTACTTATGAAATATCTGCTCGTTTTTTTGAGTTTCTAATTCTTTTTTACAATATAGTGTTTTTGGAATGTTTATATATTACTCAAAGAAATTATACAGATATCCATAACCTTTTTAATTTAGTCAATGCTTAGGTGACTGTATTTTTTCTGGCGATTACTTTCTAATACTCCTATGAAGTTGAAAAGTAGCATCCATGGCACTCTGCAATTTGTAGTATTTTGTGAAATCTACTTCATCATTCAGGTGGAAAAGAGAAATAATTGTATTTAGTACATGCACTATTACTTTGCATTAGCTTCACTACAGTAAAATAAAACCAATTCTATCCTTCACAATACATTTTTCTTCCGTTTTGCTGAAAAATTTTAAACATGAAAAGATGACAGCCAGGTACTATTCACATATATCTTTAATATTATTGTTCACAGCAAGATATACCATTTCTTAGTTGTTTCTGTTCATTTATCATGGACAGTTAGTCCACCACAGGCAGAGCAGTTAAGCTCCAAAATTCTTGGCACAGTGTATGTATGGTTTTGGCAAGGATTGCAGAGATCATAAAAATCATATTTAAAGCAGTAATGTACTCTATGGTATTTAGAAAAAATGTAAAATGGAAGTAATATTTAAGCCTATTGCCAATTTTTATTCTCAAGTTTACATTAGGCACACTTTCTGCTTGCCTTGGGTTTATATTTGATATGAATATTTTCATGCAGCTCTGACCAACAGAGTGAAATACTTCAGAGCCAAATACCCTTGTAGGGTTATGCTAAATCCATAGGCAGTATTCCATGTAGTGTAATGCCTTCCAATGTATTCTGCTTATCTACAGCAGAGTTAGTGCGAGTTGGCAGCCTTTATGCATTTGTTTTTTTTCTGTAGCATTCAAGGTGATGGGCTGCTATTTTATGTCTTTGAAGAACCTCTTAATAGGTTGAGCAAATGGCTGAAAGTTGAAACAAATACTAAAACTGTGCAATCCTCAAGGGGAAATCTGCTTTTGTCAACTGTTTCCAGTAGAAATAACATCAGAAGGGGTTAGGAGTACCCCAGGGTACCCATAAATCAGACTCAGGAATAACAGCAGTGTTAAGCAGCGTAAAAATAAAATGTGCAGAACAGAAGTGCCTCATGCCGTCTTTCACAAACTAGGTAGGGTACAATTCCTAAAGGCACCATTATTTTTAGCTTCCAACTGATACAGATAAGTGTAAAAGATACATAGGCCTTGCTGTCACATAATCAGTAGAAAGAATTGTCCAGAAGAAGTATTTGCTGTTGTGTTATCAGAATTTTTTATCAAATAATTCCATACTGCACGATCTTGCACCAAAAAAAAAAAGTCTTGTTTTGTTTAGACAATGGAATCTTGCAATATGTATTTTTGCTATTCAGACTTCCTAATACTAGAGTTAGAAGTGAGAGCTTCATCTTGCTAGTGGTGAGAGTTAGACGTGCATATGCTAGCTGTTCTTCAAGTGTAACCATGATGTAAGGTCTTTGTCATAATTCAGCCAAGTCAATTCAGACTGTGATCACTCCATGGGCAGGAGAGTATTGGAGAAGGTCAGTACGTGGAGGGAAAAACTCAAAGTGAATGTACTATAGGAAGTCCTGTTAGAAATTCAGTAGACGGCTCTCTTATCCTTCAGTCAATAAAGAATGAATGACTCTGCATGTTGTTAGAGATAACTATGTGTTAATCTGGTTCTGGTGGGACTGCTTTGAGTCTCCTGAGCTTTTTACTAGCTCTTAATCAGCCATATGTTTTTTTCAGTCTGGTGTTTTCTTTTGTGTTTTTTTTTTTTTCCTGAAGGAAATAGTACAGCTTAGTTATTTTCTTTCCAGCAGCGGTTTGTGCCATCCCCCTATCACTCCTGCTCACTCATTTCTATGCTGTAGAGTCAGGACTGAGACTCATGAGCTCTATTTTTATGGGGTGGCATTTCCAAATTGGTAAAGGATAGAATAATTTGCTTCTCAATAAATATTTATGTGACTGATTTTCAGTTGTGGATTTCACCTGCCAAAAAACCAACTCCCCCGGGTTATTTTGGGGACTAGGATTTTTATAATGTCATGTTTTGGTTTTTGATCTATGTGACATTATTGTTGATATACATGTGCCAAGTTCTTTACTGACCACTACATGCTGTCCCATATTGTGCATTAATGTTGTACATTGCTTTGAAGTAAAATATTTCTTCTATTACAGTCTAAATGATTGTTTAGAAATGGCTGAAATAACTTGCCTTACCTGCCTTTCTTTCTGTAAATAGTTGATATTACTGCAGTCTGGATAAGAAAAAAAAGAAAAAGGAAAGAATATTAGAGGAGGAATATAGCAGTGAATATTACAAAAAATATATGAGGTAGCAGGTCTGCCATGATATTAAAACCTTTAAAATACAAATAATTCCATAATCTTTAGTTTCATGATTTGAATCAAATGTTACAGCTGAAGGGTCAATTTGCAAAGTTCAGCTTCTGATAAGGATCCATATCTGAACTGTAAACATTTTCAAAGTGAAGAAGCTGTCATCCAAATTTGATTGAAGTCAGTTTTGCTGTTATTTGAAGAGAGTTTTACCAGGGACCTTCTGTTTCATTCCAAGATCAAAATGCAGACTGTGTCCATTAAAAGACATTACCCAGGTGATGTTTTTCAGAAAAGTAAGTAGCACCTTATTCTAGACTTATAATTGCTATTTCGCTTCGCTTCTTGGGTATAGGATCCTAAAATTAACTCTTGGGCCATTATAATCCAAGTAAGTTATTAAGCTCATCTTTTTTAAAGTATGTTCTTCCTCTCTGTGACCAGTGTGGATAATGGGGTCTCTGCTCCAAATCTCTGCCTGCTACATTCTGTTGTCTTTATATACCTTGAGCAGTTCAAAGAGGAATGGGAAAAGATTATGTTAAGAATTAAATCTACTTTGACTAAGTACTGTGACCATCAGGGACAATGTCTACTGCTTTCTCTCCTAATCCTCCTGAAATTAATGGGATTTTTTAAGAATCACTTATTTAAAGTAAGAAATTAATGAAATATTAAACTAAGAACTCTTACTAATTGCTTTAGAGCTTTTTTCTTTTCCCCAATAAGGTAGCCTACAGAATACTGATTGTTACAGCTGTAATATTTGAGTTCTGATACAAGCAAAACTGTGCAGTGAAAACATTTTGGCAATTTTGTTGGTATTTTGAAAAATGAACAAAATCTACTAATGCCAGGAAGTGACCCTCATTTCTTTAGTGGTGCACACCATGGGTTTTAGGCTCAAACACTTGTACCATGAGCTTCTGGAAGATGTGCCTCATGCATAAAATTCAGTTGCCTTAACCGTTCCATTGAATTGCAACCAGTAGTACACAGCAGCCCCCTATGGCAATGACAGGACAGCATTGCAATTCTTGCTGTTTTGCCTCTGAATCTATTAAGATCTGCAATGCAACTACATCTTAGTGAGACAGCTTCCAGCTTCTACAGATTTGTGAAGAGCCTATTGGCGAAGCTATTGTACTGTCATACTGTATACGTCCTTTCCTCGCAGGGGACAAGTGAGGAGGATTTTGTGCAATCTCACTCATCTCCTGTGTTAAGCGTAAAGCATTAACTTCTTTTCTCTTCATCTGGGAGAACAAAACCTGCCTATTTTTCTTGTGGTGCAGAAGTTTTCCCTACCTTAATCCTCTGTTTGCTTGGCATATGTGTTAGTGTACAGTTGACAGGAAGGACAAATGGAAGGGAATGTCTTGACTTTAGGAAGAAATTCTTTACTGTGAGGGTGGTGAGGCACTGGAACCGGTTGCCCAGAGAAGCTGTGGAGGCCCCATCCCTGGCAGTGTTCAAGGCCAGGTTGGATGGGGCTTTGGGCAGCCTGGTCTAGTGGAGGGTGTCCCTGCCCATGGCAGGGGCATCAGAACTAGATGATCCTTGTGGTCCCTTCCAACCCAAACCATTCTATGATTCTATGGCTAGCTGCTGAATTTTTGTTTTTTATACCTACCCATATATCTGTGAATGTAAATATGTATGACTTGAGGTATGTTTACATGCTTTTTAAATAGCCACAGCTAAGAATTTTTAAGGTACTCACAAGAGAATTTTATTTTGAATTTGAATTAATTTCAGCAATACTCATCTCCGGCTTTTTATGGGATGCAATACATATCAATTTCATTTTTCATTTCACCTGAAGCCTGCAGATTGCAGAATATTACCAGTAAGGCTCTATATTAGATGTTGTATCTTCTTAGCCATTCTTTTTTATGGCACGATTAATACAGTGAGTTGTTTCTGCAGATTTCTTCACTTATGTATTTTAATACATGTTGCAAGATACAAAGACTTAATAGTTTAAGTGTATTGGATGAATTAATAGTTTTAAAACTGAAATGTGTCAGGCATCTAGGTAGACTGTGTGCAAATTTTGGTGACCTCACTTCCAAAATATTTTGAGGAAGCCTAAGAGTATAACTACTTGCATATGAGCAATCAATGAAAAATGTTAGCTAATGAACATATTTTTTGTTCAAGTGCTGTAAGTTTAAATATCCAAGTTAAATTCTGTTTTCAGTGTCTTAGAAAAGCAGAGTAGCAGGTGTTTGTGAAATGTTGTTCAAAGAGACATTTTTGAAACTTGCAAGCCCACAGTATGGGCGTTTTCTGGCATAGATGTTTGCAGGTTCACGTTTGTGACTTTCTTTTCTTTCTTTTTAAAATTAATTCCTTAACACAAGACAATTTTCATCTTTGGTTGGTTTTGCTGCAGGCAAGGTTAGTAATAGCTGCATATTATCACCATCTGATAGCAGTATAGTGACCTATGAGAAATGTTATTGGAGTTGTCTTTGGAGAGCTGTCCATATTTCAGAGACTTATCGTCAGAGTTGATACTAGTTAAATAGTCTAATAATCACAGCAGAGACCTGCTGTCGGAAGGAATAAGGTGAACAAATTGAAGAGAAATGTTCCTTTTAGGTCTCAGCTAAAATATTAGGGGAGGGTTTTGTGGAGGAGCGTCAGCTGTTGCTTTCTGCTGAGCAGCTGGCCATTTGGCTGATCTTGCACTTTAGTAAGCTGAGAGCTGTTGGACCATCGCCTTTTACTGTCTTTCCTTTATATTACTTTTAAAATAAGCAACAATAAGGAATTGAGTGTGAATACATGACAGCTGAAGAAAACTTTACAAAATGAAGTGTAACAATGAGAAGTCTGCCCTTTTAAAAAAAAAGTCACTGCTTTAATGTTTTTTAATGAATTGACATTTAGTAACAAACATTCAATGTGTCATTAATGAATCATTGATGGAAGATGGGAGACAGATAAATGTTCTTTGGAAATGAATATAAGCATAGAGAAATAGCATGTCTATTGTGTTAAAATTGTTTTCAAATATATTTCAGATAAAGCTGTGTAGATATGCACACAAATGTATATGTACACATACAGATCGATATCATGCATAAAGACCCTAACATGTCTTCTAAACTTATGTAATATTTATTTATCTGAGAAGCTTATTTTGTGAAAAATATTGCTCTGCTCCCCATTTACTCACAGTTATGTGTTGTTTCCACTGTATCAAGGCACATCCCTGAGAGACAGTCCATGTTATCAAGTGAGGAGGGTGCTTGTTGTTATATCTTTCCAACTTTCCCAGCTGTGACCCCTTCGCAGACACTCTCCAGCTACTTGGGGGCAGAACTACTCTGTCCTGATTAACTGAACATCAGCAGAAACAGCGAAGGCAGAAAATTGTATTCATTTTCTGCTTAACTGAAAGAACCTATCAGAGGTAGGAGAGAGTGTCTTGACTCACTGCCAACTCTTTACACATCTACATATGTTTGTACATATAGGTATATATGTATTTTTATACATTTAAGTCATTTTGAAACAGCCACTGCTAGGAGTATTTGAAACAATCACATGTGAATTTTATTTCTGTTGTGAATTGTTTTATGTAACATGCATTTCTAACTTCGTATGAGATACAGTTAATTTCTCAATTAATTCCTCAATTTAATTTTCCCAATTTTAGTTTTATCCAACTCTCCTTTTTTTATCCTTTATTTCATTGTCCTAGAGAGAAAGAATGTATGTAGAACAGAAAGTATTTTAGTTGCTACTAATGAGTATCTATTCAATAGAGTTTAGTTTTGATAAATTAATATTTAGACCATTATCATCAGATGTTAATTAGGAAAGAAGTGCATTGCACCAGGACAAAAGAAACGGAGAAGATACAGACAGCTTAGTGAACTAAAAAAGATGTCGAGAGTGTAGGCTGTTATCAAGTAAACTCCTAAACACTCCTATAAAGGGCATTGAAAAATTATGAACACTATGTCCATTAAAGCCTAATTTTTGAAAGACGACTTTGTGAGGCAATTGTTTAACATGGAAGAAACAGAGCTATTAAATCTGTTTCTTATAGAAAGTCAGAAAGAGTTAGTAATTTGTTAGCATTTGCATTGACTATTGAATAATCCTTTTAGGCTGCCATGTCTTGAATAAAATCTGCAATGAATGTAACTTTAGCTTTAGATATACAGAAAAATAAATATTCTGTATGTGTAGCTGTGTAAAGCCCTACAGAGGAAAAAAAGTAACATGAGCATTTGCTTTCCACTATGGTTCATTTTTTCTAGGTTGTTTTTGAGTCATAAAATCATAGCACAATCATTGACATCTGCTATAACAGTATTGTCAAACTCTTATTTTTGTAATTTNGGGGGGGGGGGGGAAGTGTTTGTGGAAGATGTGGTTGGTGTTTACAGCATAGACAAACAAGAGCGAAAACATTAAAGAAAGAATGAAGCAGCCCAGCAGCAAAAAACTAAATATGCACATGGCAGAATAATTTGAATTTGGAGAAACTTCGCAAAAGTTAAAAGTAGTTGTATCAGGCAGATGTACCAGGATGGAATTCTGAAATCAAACACATGAAGGACTATTCACTAAGACAGAGAACCTGTCATGAGATGCAGGGAACTTCAGTAAATGTTGCTTGACAGTTCTTAGAGTCATTCAGTGATCTAATATGCAACAGTAACTGTTGTCCTAAGCAATGTCTTTAATAGCCATTCAATTCCTCAGTGTAATAGCTCAGTAGGGATTGTTATCAGATTTCATAAATGCCTAATTCAAATAAACATTTTAGGAAAATGTGTATAAGATGGCTAGTGTTACACATATTACTTTCAATAGATAGCTGGGGCAAGGTACTAATCTCAAATTCTAGAGTCATATTTTTGAGGTACATCAATTTCAGGGGCATACAGGTACCAAATTTTGTCTCGGAAAACAAGGAGGAATTGAGAAATATGTTAATTTATAGATGTATAAGAAGTGGACACACTTACTGTTTTATTTTTCTATAAACTGTGGTGTAGAATAAACTGGCATAGCACTGTACTGAGTTGACATCAGTGTAAGGAAAATAGTTTATACATTTTCTATCAGTAGTTATAAACAACTGAGTGTGCAAAGCTCTGTGTGATACAGTTTTGCAATTGTTCAAAAGTAGTTGATGGAATTTTAATATAATATTAGCTAGAAATACTTTTTTTTCCCCTTTTGTAGCAGCTCATGATCATTCATTCATAGCTTTCCTCCTCTTCCTCTCCCTCATTTTTTGAATGTTGTTAAAAGTTAACTCTGAAGACAAGACAATTTCTGAAACCAGTCTTACAGAGTCTGTTTTTTATTGTTTCCTTCTACAAGAAAAACCAGTAGGGTTCTAACTTTCTTAAATCTTCTGCGGAGAATAACAGTATCATTGTTGTATAATGGTAAATGATAGTAAACATTTTAGTGTAAATTATGATGTGATGGACTAAGTTCATTATCAACTAAGATACCAACATAACTGCATTTTCCTTATAAAAGAAAAACCCAAGGCAAGGTCAGGCAGGGACAATGAAAATAAATTCAGACCCCTGGTGGAACTTGAAACACAGACAGTGTCAAGTTAAAATTGTTTATAAATAACTGTATGAACTTGGTACAAAAAGATGCTGATTTGCAATGTGGTTTGAAAATGACAAGAAATAAATCATAGGGGTTTTCTTGTTAAGTTCAGTCAATGTCTGTGACGCGTTAAGGGAGCTGCCTGCAGACACTTGAAGACTGATAAAAATGGAGGCCATTAAGGAAATGATCATTTTCCCAGGACAAGTTCGTAAGTGGTAGTGATACTGCACTGGCAAGTCAATGTAAGAATAATACAAGAAAAATGATACCAATTAAATTACATTTTTATATTGGTCCAAACTCCTATGCTAAGTCTTTTTTTTTTTTTTACTTGAGATGTTTATTTTAGTTTATTTTAAAATCATAGAATCATTAAGGTTGGAACAGACCTTAAGGATCGTCTCATCCAACCATCCCCCTACCACCTATTAACCACTAAACCATGTCCTTAAGTACCACATCCAACCTTTCTTTAACCACTACTAGGGATGGTGACTCACTCATCATGGATGCCCACTTCCCTGGGCAACTGGTGCCCGACCACCATTTCCGAGAAGAAATTTATCCTAATCTCCAACCTAAACCTCCAACTGTGTTGGAAATGCTAATGTAAGAGTTCAGTGTTAGTAAATAATGATTAAAATAGTAGAGAAAGCATACATTGCTAATTAGCAAGATGATAAAAATTATGTCTGCCCTGCTGAATATATGAGTTAGTATAAATGCTGCTTCTTTCTGCAAAGATTTCAGAGCCTTCTCAGTTTTTCTGCAGTTATAAACCTTAAAAAAACCCTCCTCTGAGTCAGTTTCAGTTCTGTGTCACTTTAAGTGTATGTCCTCTGACATGTTTATTAAGCAAAATGGAATTTTGATTAATTTCTTCATATAAAGATAATACATATGTGTGTATATATACATATATAAATATATAACTGTATGTACTTGTTTCTTCCTTTGTCTTGTTTTTTTCTCTATAAGCAATCTTTAGCTATTTGAAGTGCATTAGATTTTTGAATTTTTTTCCTCTCCAGTAATTACACTATTTTTATTTCACTTTGTACAGGAGATAAATCTGCCCATATTTCTGGTACAAGCAGGAACCAGTGACTGCTCTTTTGGCGTGCAAAGGCCATTTGCATTTTTCAAATTGCAAATTCAGTTCCTCTTTCTTCTCGTTTTGTTCACAGCAACAAAAAGAACAGTCAAACCTCTTTCTGTAGGGTACATTCTCTGTGATCACTAAAGCCAGTATCATGCAAAGAGCTGCCAAGAAACCCAGGACAGGTCTTTTGAGAGACACTGTGCAGCAGAGCTGACTGCAGCCAGATGTGTTACCTCTATGAATCTGGCCATCCTGTTCTTGCAAACGGATTGACGATGCTGATGTCAGTCTTGAACTATACTCGTGAGCAAGACTATGCCTTTGCTCCCTACAGAGCTTCCAAACTGGCTGACTTATATTGGATTTCCTGACAAAAGAAGTTATATTTATCCACTTTTGCTATATATGCCTCAAAAGGGATGTCCTGGGATCAGTTGAGAAACAGAATGACTGCTCAGAGCTGCAGTTTGCTTCCTGCTATGCCCTCTTGGCCAGTCTCTCTTCCTCCTCCCACCTTCTCCTTGAATGGAAGAGGAAGCTGCACTGGGCACCATAAGAGAGGGAGAGGAGAACAAAGCTAAATCTACTGCCGTTCCTCATCCCATCCTCCCTATCCCCCAGATTCAAATGGGAATGATGCATTCCAGCGGTGGGTGCACTTCCTCTCACCTTCAGCATTTCTTCTGTCAGCTGGAACCCCTGTATGAGTATGTGGGCACCTTGGGCTACTCTCATTTGACCCTTTAGACTTTCATTCTGCCAACAATTTTCTGGGTTTAGTTCTGAACGTCACTGGGGATAAGTGTTTGCAGGTTTGGACCTAAGTACTGCATAACCACATATCATTTTCACATAAATAGAACTGTATTTTTTCCAGAAATAAGTATCTTCTGCAGATGCACAGCCTGGCTGTCTTGCATTCAGCTGTGACCTTGAGAACTGATTAACAGGATTGTACTCTAAAGGATGCAAGGCTTCACATAAAGCAGTGAAGCATGTACAGGCCCTTGAGGGGTACTTAGAGTATCTCATAGACTCTAATGGTCATTCCTTTCTCTTTAATGCTGTTAGGTGATTCTGGCTTATGGCAATCTGTAGTACTTTTCCTTTTATTTAATTTCTGTGCTACAGATTTTATGAATTATCCTATTACAAACCCCTCTTCCGTGTTTTAAAGACAAAGTGCTCTGAATGTCTGGTATGCTTAGCATCTTCTCCAGCTACTCAGGTATTTTGGTTTGTTTTATTGGTTTTACAATGCCATAAACTTTGGCACAGTAAGAAGATGAAAAGTTAAGGAGAATTACAATTAGCTAAACTTGAAAACTAAGTAGTGTTTGTGAAAAGCATGCAGAGTGCTCTGAGTACAGAATACTAAAAGGAAAACCACTCTACATTTAACTCATTGGCATTTCTTCCACTTCAGTGCAATATCTTTTTGATGCTGCATCTAATATTAAAAAAAAAATATCTCAGGAAATATTCTAGGCATCATTTGTATAGCTTTTGATGACAATTAGAATGCTGCAAAAGCCTGGCTTTTTTCACAGGTGCAAATGAGAAGAAAATCAAGAGTGCGATGTGCCTGCTTAGTACAGGCAGAGGAATTTTCTCCCAGTTGATGTGCTGCCTATACATGAGTCAGGCAGCACTTTAATAGGCTTCCTCCCAGTATGAGATGTTCAGATTGGCCTACAGAAGCAACAAACTGTGTGACCTTCTGCTACTGTCCTCTGAAAGGCCTCAAGGAGTTCCTTGGTCAGAGGCAGAATAATTTATTTCTTGTTTCTGAATTTAGATATTCCATTACGGCTGTGTCAAAAACAGAGCGTCTTCAGTTTAGAAGAGTATCTGTGTTCAAAAAAATTGCCACAGAACTTGGGTATCTGAAGTCAATAACATGACCTTCATAACAATGAAATTTTTATTTTCTATTTTATGCTTTTCCTTCCAATGTTCCATTTAAATAAAATTATTATTTTGTATTTTAGTTATTTTCAAGCAGGCAGGTAAATTGATTGCGATTATTGGCAATCCCAAAAATATTTGTAGAAAGCAAAAGAACTAGAGCTATTTACTGCTAAAATATTTCATAATAAAACAAAAAATGCTGTTTCTATATTTAAAAAAAGAAGGAAAATATAGATATCTTAAATGAGTGGTATTTATGTAACAGCTTGACTCATCTCAACAGTTTGAGCCGCTGGTGTATTCTTTGACATGGTATGAATTTTCCTGGATGTGCCTGCATTTCACAGAATTACAAAATTTCCTACTGGTTGAGGTTGGAAGGGACATCCGATCATCTGGTCAAGCAGGGTCACCTAGAGTAGCATTTCCAGAGAACTTTGAAACGACTCCAAGGATGGAGACACTACAACCTCTCTGGGCAACTTTTGCTGGTGCTTGGTCACCCTCAGAGTGCCACAAAGGCACATTGCTGGCTCATGTTCAGCTTGGTGACTCCCACAACCCCCAGGTCCTTTTCTGCAAAGTGACTTTCCAGCTGATTAGCCCCAGCATATACTGGAGATTTTTCTTCCCCAGGTGCAGGACTTTGTAATTCCCTTTGTTGAACTTGAAGAGGTTACTGTTAGCTCATTTTTTCCAGCCTGTTGAGGTCCCTCAGGATGGAAGCACAATCCTCTGATGTATCAGCTACTCCTCTCCACTGTGTATCAGCAACCCTGCTAAGGGTACAATCTGCCCCATCATCCAGATCATTAATGAGGTGGTTGAACGGGACTGGACCCAGTATTGCCACTTGGGATACACTGATAGTTACTGGCTTCCAAATGGACTTCATGCCACTGATCACCACTCCCTGGACCTTGGCTGTTCAGCCAGTGTTCAGTCTGCCTCATTGCCTGGTTATCTTGCCCACACTTCACCAGCTTCTCTATGAGAATTTTTTGGGAGACAGTGTTGAAAGCCTAACTGAAGCCAAGGTATACAGTTTTCCTGGACATGCTTGTATTTCACAGAATCACAAAATTGATCCACTGCATTCCCCTCGTCTAACAAGCCACAGTTAACACTTTCATGGCAAACTATAAAATGGTTTGCTACAGTTTTGTTATATGAATCCCACTCTGAAGGTGATGGACTTCTAGATGAATAATTTCCCAATAAGGCTGTTACCTTGTAGGGTGGTTTGGTTTTTTTTTTAAATTGTAGTAGTTCATCCCACAATGAAAACCAGGGGTGGGGGAGGAAGAGGCCTGTTGTAGATTTTTCTTGTTGGAGTTTTCTGTTTATTTGTTTTAACCCTTGGTTGAATTTAACCTGATAAATTAGTTCATAAGTGGGTTATAATTCCTGATGTAGACCTTGAGGTTAATTTGTTCCCTTTGCTAACAGCTGTGTTATATGGCAAGCAATCTGAAGTCTAGCTACTAGCTGAAGCAGTCAGATCTCTGTAAGGGAGATGATTGTCCTTTACTGTTCTGTTTCTTAAGATGTAAATATTATTGTCCCTAGAAAAAGAAACCCTCTATGTGCTGGCAAGTAGGTCAAGTAATTAATCACAAGTGCCTAATATAGTGTTTCTGGCATCTGTCTGCAGTCTTGAAAGTACTATAACATACATTCTAAGAACACCCTTTAGATACCATGTCCTGATTTGTCTGGAGTTTATAATTGAGGTATGGTAGCTCTTGAAACCAGCACAATACCAGAATCTCTCTTCCAGCTAGTGCATAACTTCTAAAATACCTTTTCTCTAGGCCATTCTAAGATCCTTCTCTTTTTTTTCTCTCAGTTTTTTTTTTCTGTGATAGCACTGTAATTTTCAGTCTCCTCGTTAAAAGTCTTTAGAGACCCCTTGATCATCTTGTACTTTGCTGACTGTAACCTTTTTATCTCTCTCCCTCTTCCTTTCTGAGTCCAGTTGCTCTGCCATTACTGCCCCAAATGTCTAGCTATTTTTTCTCAATGTTTTCTAAATATTCCTTATCTGTGGCAGATGAACTTCAAAATAGTGGAAGCAAATGATATGTCCATTTAGAGGATGTATCAAAAAAATTCTAATTCTCCCCCTTTATCTGTTGAATTAATCCTCTAGAGCCAAACCATTTAGAAATTAAACCATCTGATTATGAAATAGTGTTTATTTGCATGGCTGTAAATTTTCTGAGTGTGCTCTACCTGTAGATTTCTGCATAAAATGTTTACAGGCATCAGTGGTTGTCCGAGTTTAATCTGACTGCTGATTTCATGTACTCTGCAGTCATTAACCTTTGCTGCTTTGTTCTCTCTCATGTTCCTAAAATTACTTAAGCATAGCTCAGAACCTGTGTATGCATCGTGTCTTTTGCCAGTTCAGTCTGTCCTGGTGAGGATATGGAGTACTGGCAAAAGCTGTGAAGCTGTGTACTCTAACAGCATTGCAGCGTTAGCAGATAAGGCCAGAGAACATGGTGCTCACAAAATCTTTGAATGCAAATGTTTATTTAGTGGCCATAGGGACATTTAGGGGACCTACAGGAAAGCTGGCTGAGGGACTGTTTCTTAGGGAGTGTAGTGACAGGACAAGGGGTAATGAGTGTAAACCAAAAGAGGGGGAATTTAGATTGGACGTCAGGAAGAAATTCTTCTCTGTGAGGGTGGTGAGGCACTGGAAGAGGTTGCCCGAGAAGCTGTGGAGGCCCCATCCCTGGCAGTGTTCAACACCAGGTTGGCTGGTGCTTTGGGCAGCGTGGTCTACTGTAGCATGGCCCTGCCCATGGCAGAGGGGATTAGAACTACATGATCCTTGTGGTCCCTTCCAACCCTAACCATTCTATGATTCACAGACTCTGAGGGAAAAACCTGAGAAATCTACGTGCTCGTGTTCACCTCCCTCCCAGCTCTAGTGTGCCTTGGTCATCCTTTGAGAAATCTGCAATACACCATAAATAACACAACTCAAAATATTAAAAAATAAAAAGCTACAAGAAGCTAAAGATTAAACAAAATAGGGACAACTTTAAGACTTTTACTTACACAAACAGCAAAAGAGATGTCAAGTTTAAGGAATAACAAATGCAGCAGAGGGAAAACAGCATAGGTTCTGAGTTACATCCCTAACTCCCTGGAAGAAGTGGTTATCTTGGTATCATCATTGTCAGGGATGGCAGACACATGAGGCCATGGTACTGAGGAACATCACAAAATGATATTCAGTGCTTTCAGAAGGAGTATTTGAGTTTTAATGGTGAAGTTTGTTTAAATCTTCAGAATCAATGCAGATTTTTTTCATATTTTTCTAAATGCTAGTAGGCCTCTAAAACTAGAATGGATTGTATTGGATATACAGGTACAATTAATTTTTTTAAATTTTTGTTTGTTTGTTTCTTTTTCATTTTTAACCTCAGGATGAATGGTCAAAACTTAGATGAGGTTTTTTTTGGAGTTTCTTTGGAGTCTTGCAAAACATGTAACCCCTTTGAAACTTAGTAAATATTTTAGATATTGGTAGATCATCACAATATTAAATGAATCACGGAAGACCAGAAAAATATTAACCTTAACATTGAGAGTGTGGTATTGTTCCCACTGGAGTCATTGACAAAACTACCCTGATGCTTCAGCAGTACAAGATCATTGCTGAGTCAGTGACCCACTCACTCAAAATATACCTGAAAAGGACACTTCTCAAAGTATTGCTCATGTTTTTAACCCTTGTGGACTTAAATGTCAGTGAATGACATGTTAGTACCCTGCAAGAGATATTTGATCTTTCATGCAAGCCTGTAATAGTTTTCTTTAGAGGAAAACTATATAATGGTTTATTTTTCTTTATACTCTTTAAGTTATGTCATGCCTTAAATAAAAGGCTCACACTTTTATTTTGTATTTCAATTAATAAAAAGTACTGAATGAACTGAGAAATATTCAATAGATTTTTGAATAAATCATTAGTCAGTACGAAAGTCTGTACCAGGGGCCAACAAGTCAGCAGGTGGACTGGCATGTAATTTGGTAGATCTACGATGTCTGTGCTGTTCATTGCACATCTGCAGTGTGATTGGAATATCTGTTGACCACTCGTTCAAGAAGTATGAACCATTTGGAAATTAAGTCATATTTAGAAAGTCTGGCCAAGAATGTTTTAATGGTATAGGAGGCAGGATTCGTAACTGAATTACTATTAGCATCTGCTGATTTTTTTCTTACCTTATTATAAAGGGGAAAGTTGAATGAGAAGATTTAAGTATACTATTTTAACTTTATAATAAGGAAAGTATGAATTTAATATTGCTAAACTCTGTTCACATAGCTTCATCATGCTATCAAGCTATATGCAGTTTGATAAACAAGCCTTAAGACTATATTTCTTTATGTTTTTTATAATGAGAAATGTTATTCAAACATTTCATTTATTTCAGAAACATATAATAGAAGTAGTAAAAAAATTTTCAAGGCAACTGTGATTAGCTGCAAAGGTTTGTGGTTTTGTATATATGCTTCATTGTGTTAAGGTACACAGAACTCTATCATACACGGTAGCTAAACATGGATTGCTGTGTCTGTAGGGACTCTGGGGAGCACACAGATGCACACTGGAGCTGGACTCTGCTTAGCGCTCTTCATTTTCAGTGGAAGTTGGTGGGAATTTATAATCTCTGGATTTTAGGTGGTTTCCTATAAATTTCACCAACTACCTGTGTATTATTTATGCATAGAAAAATGCATGTTCAGATTCCCCTCAAGTAGTTAGATACTGCAAGTTCTAGTAAGGTCTAATCTATGGACAGGACTTGTTCTACTGTCTGCTTTATTGTTCGGTTGCATCATTGTTTTCTAATACATTATCCTGTACTTTGTACTACAAGTTCTCACTCACAGCCCATGCTTTCAAGAAACTCTGAAAATAGTCTCACTTAAAGACTCATTTTATCACTTTCACTGCCCAGCCACAAAAGAAAAAGGATGAGACTGTAAAAAAAAAAAAAAAAAGTCACTTTCATTCAATCATGTTCAAATATCAATACTTATTTCAAAACATTTTGGGGTATGAGTTCGAATAAAGCTATTTAACACATTGATGGCATTCAAATAGCTAACTGAATAGTTAGTTAAATAATCAGAAGAATAGCTATTTTAAGTGTACCTTATTTTAGATTTAGCACCTCATTTCTTTCACACAATAAGAAGTACTATTTGAAAATACACCATTTGCTACATGCAAAACATAGTACGTTTATTGTTATTTAGTGATACTGGCAAGCTGTGAAAATGTTGTTCCAAAATTAAATCCCATTATTTAGAGGCTCATAAATTATTGTACCTTTGACTTTCTAACTCTCTGTGTTTGTATTTGAATTATGTTTTAGTTAATGAAACACCACTTTCTAGAAATCTGAGCAATTTAAAAAAAAAACAAAAAACCACCTGTTTAAAGCATGCTCAATCTTGCTGCCAATTTTTGTGTCTTTAAAGTCAAATTCCTATTGCATTAACAGGGAAGAAAGCTGTTGTTTTAAGAAACCATTAGAATAGCAGAGGACCTTGAAAGAGTTTTTGAGTAAGTGACAAAATGAAAACAGAAGGCAAAGTTGAATCTAGCTGGTCTTGTAGACACCATAAAGCGCTAAGGTACAGGGAAGCATTAAATGGAGCGCTCCCCGCCATCCCATCCCCATGTTTGTATTTCTTATCATTAAAAAACCCAAGTACCAAACCCAGTCATTTTTGTAGGTTTTTTTGTCTGTCAAAGTTAAAGTATTCCAGTGTTCTTGGAGCTAGAAAGAATGGGGAGAAAATACAGAAATGAGTTGAGTGTGTTCAAGATGCTGTGCACCCATGAGAGGTGTTTGCTTCACGTGCCACTGGGGCAGTGGGGCCACTTGGCAACTTCTGCTCTGGCTGTAGTGCATTTCCCTATCCTAGGAGAAAGAACAGAGATTGAATCTACTGAGATATCATTTTCTTCTCGCTGTCTTTCATTTAATACACTGTTTAGTGTTACTTGTAATAGGCAATTAAATATTTCTATAGAGCTGTCCTTACAATGCTGATAGTGTCTCTATGACTGTTAGAGGTTCTGCAGAATGGTCAGACCAGAATCATGGCCTCAGCTCAGTAAGCAGTTGAACCTGTGGTTAGCTTACTGCATCTGAATAATCCCACCAAAATCAACAGGATTTAAATGCAGGTGTATGTGCTTTGCTCAGTCAGGGCCTAGAATCATCCAGTCTAACCCTTTTATTTCTTCTGAATTATATTCTCACATCCAAAAAGTGGTTATGGAATATCTTTAATTAGTCTGTCTGTGTGAGGTGGGATTTATAATGGTTTTCATCCCAGGAAGCAGATCAAATAGTAAATATTCAGCTTGGGGGGTGGTGGTGGTGGTGTTATTTTTTTGTTGTTTTGCTTTTGTGAGAATAAGACAGTTCCTGGAAATGCCTGAAGTCAAGAGAATCAGAGTATCACTGGAGATGATTCTGCCCCTACCATTTGCCATCTTTCCTGATAATCTGTGCTAATCTGTTATGCATGTATACAAAAAAGATCTGTTATGTATGCTTTATCCTTGACTTTGCTTTCATCCTGCTGCCTTGTAATGACCCCTTGTTTTCAGGCATTTTTTGTTCATACCATATCAGAGCTTCCTGTTTTCTAGAAAATACATTACACATATTTGCAATTCAGATGGTATTTATCTAAGGGTTAAAGTATTAACACTTGTATTAAAACATGTTAAAAATATTGATGGTGAAAATTAATATTTTTCTTAGCGTGGTGGAAAAAATTTTTGGCATTTCAAAATGTGTTACAGAAAAGCGAGCATTCCTTCAGATTCTACTTGCTGATTAAGAAATAGGATACTGTTACTCTGTGTTCATGTTCTTTCCCTTTTTTAGTTGTTTGTTTTTTTCCAAGTGTAAGAATATGTTATTTCTTCCTTTTCCACAAGATTCATAAGATTGTATTAAGCTCCTAAGGAAGCCAGGAGAATATCCTTTGAAGTCCTTTCTTCCCTTGTCCTTCTCCCTTCTATGTTTATTGATTCTGAAAAGAATTTTAACTTTTTTTATTATTTAAAAAAAAAAGGAGGAAAAAGAGAAAGAAGGCTCTACATTAGATCTGTTAAGAATGTGCAGGACGTTTTTGATACCAGCAACCATCTTTATTTCTTTTTTTTGTTTTAAAAGAAAAATATTTCATTAGATGTTTTAAAAGTGCAGTGAGCAATCATGTAGTTGAATTGTACTAGAAGAAGATTTTAAAAAGATCCAGTATGAAGCAGATTGGTCAGTATTATGTTATTCTTGATTTTTAAGTACCAATGTTAAATAGTAGGTTTTGTCACATGGGCAGAGTATTCCATAAAAATGGTAATCTCGAACTCTTAGCATTTACTAATATCTGTCTTATTGTATACTATGTGCAAGAGTGAAGGATATCATACAGGTAAAAGCATCTATTTTCAGTTGTTTTTTAAAGCTGCATTTTTAACACTGCATTTCACAGTTATTTTAGCTTGACTTTTCTTACCGTGCACATAATCAGATGCCAATGAAAGATTGATTCTGCAAGGGTCTGAGTACTCAGGTGCTAACGCAGCATGTCATTTAAGCACATGTTTAACTTTAAACATGTAAGTTAGTGGCTAAATACACCAACAGAATAACAGAGTCTTATTCACATTAGCTTTTTTTTCAGTTGCCCCTTATTAATTTTTTGTTCTCTGTTGGCTTGCCTTGTCAAGGTTAGGTCAGAATATCTAGATTTTGAGAACCAAGGACAAAGCTACACACATACCACTGAACGAGGTACTTGTGAAATCTCAGTGGGGGTAACTTATCAGTCTCATGGTGGGTGGATTTTAGGACCTGAGGCAGAAGAATGGTCAAGAATTACTTTGTTAGTAGGTGTAAGGAAGCATAAAAGGCAAAATTATTTTGTGAACTAAGATTGGAACCTTCCTTCCTTGTTGGGACATTTTTCTGTTCCTTTTTTCAAAAAAACTCTTGGTCTCCATACAATGTCATGTTTCTTTGATATTTAAGCCTTCTTTACAGCTTTCATGACAGTATACCGTTCTTAAGTCTAATAAGTTTTTGGGTAACAACGGCAGTTAGTCCAGTAAGCATGAAGTCAATGATTTGTAAAACGGGTATGGTCATGTACCTAGTAACAGACACCAGAAAAGTAACAGCTTGGTCTAGGCTCAGTTAGTTCCCTGTAGGTTAAATATTCCATAAGCATTGACACACAGTCCACTTTTCTGCCCTGGATTTATGAAACACCACTTGTGTAACTGGCATTGCAATAGCTGCCCGTTCAAAATAAGATAAATACTTTGCAAACCCAGACCTGTACTATACAATAATTTTCTTAGTTTAAGTGTTCAGTGCTTGTCAGAGAAGAAATTTTGACAATAACAATTACACACACACACAAAAAAGAGATTTTTCAACAGGGTTGGAGAACACAAATATCTGGAATTATTACACCTGCGTGGGGTTTCTTCAGAGACTTTGACAACTCTTGTTAAAACAGAGTCATTCAGTGGTTACGTGTTGTTGGATGCTGTGAGATGGAATGAGTAATTTGAGCATTTTGTACATGCTGCCATCCACTGCAGTTTCACTCTGACATTCTAAATATCCTGATCTTTTTTATTGAGGAATGTGATACTATCCAGTTTTGGTCTGATTGTGCCAGCTGCTTCCTTCATGTGCTGAAAGAAATACTGGAAGGTTTGCTTGCTGGCCTTCTTGCAGGTGTGACTTTGCAGCAAAGGAAAGTGAGGAAACCTACTTTTTCCATAATTGCAGGTCCTTGGTAAATTACAATTTTCCCTATGCAGAGCAGCTTGTTGTTTTTAGAAGGCTTTGTAGATGTAAGTGGAACTAGAGAAGTTTGTACGAAGGGTTGCAGTCTTTATACCTTTTTTTTTTTTTTTTTAACTTAAACAACCTTGCTGTTTTGCTCAGGTGCTAGTGGGACTAGCATAAAATTGGCATGACTGCACTGAATCAGCTACCATAGCTGGCTTGCTGCTTGCAACTTGTTGCTGGAAAAGGCAAGCAACCAGAAAGCTCTGTATTGTGGCCAACGATACAGTGTATGTTCAAGTTCCAGAAGAATTGTGGCTTTTTCAAATAGGAGTTGTTACTATTGGAATTACTTCATAGAGAAAAGGAATCTCTGGTTACTTGTTAGTAAATCAAACAAAGCATCCATGGAGCAAGTTGCAAATGAAAGTGTGTTTCTCCCTGGCTTTAAAAGATCTAAAGGCTGTCTCCCCTCCTTGAGACTGGGGATTAAACATCTCTTTCAGGTGAGAATGCTAACTGCTACCATGGGTGGTATTTTGATTCTGGGTGTGAGATCCAGTGCAGGCAGTTTGTATATTTATTTTTTTTCTGTGAAAAGAGATTGATCCATCTGGTATCATGATATATTTTAATAGGAACTATTCAGAAAATATTTGTTGGAAAAACTGTGTATGCATGGACAAAATTTCTTACAATTCAGACAAGGAGATTAAAAAAATCAAGACCAGCATCCCTATGCATGCCAACACAAAGGATTTTGAAGACAGCGGAAAGATTTATTTTCAATTATATTTTTATACACAATTGACAGTTCATGGATCCAATGTCAAGCCATCTAAAGAAAAATGAATTTGTTACTCAGTTATGAAATCAATTTTGAACACACATCAATAGTCAAAATCCATTAGATCTGGTAACAGGATGTTACAATGACAGTATCTAATGAATAAATTTATTTGACTTGTTGAGCAACTTAAAAAAGAATTTTTAAATAAATAATTCATCTTTAGTTAGTTTAGAATGTGAAGGGGCAATTATGTTATGTGACCTCATGCTTTGGGGACATACGGTTAATCCTGATGAGATGTTTAAAGTGATGATTTAGTTCAGCGTAAACATGTAGCCATTTTGCCTCTGCAGATCTTTAAGACGTGCTAGTGTACCTGTGCTATGGATATAGAGTTAGTCTGCTGGAAACTCAGTGTTTAGATAGAACATATCTGACTATGTTTTAATGTGGGAAGTAGAAAACTGAATACTCTGGAAATTGTTTAGACTTCATATCACCTTTGAAGCTTAAAACTGCAGCATTGCCTGGGTGTCAGTATTGTCTAAGTATTTTATTAGGCTGTTATATCAACGCCACCTTTGAAAATACGCTTACTGCCCAAAATCATTGTTGATAAGCTCATAGCTGCTTTTAGGACAACATTAATTTCCCCCTGCCCCCCCCTTCCCTGTTGCAGGGAATTTACAAGTGGTTTCTGCCTAGCAGTGGTACAGTTTGTACCCAGACCAGTGCTTTTCAAGAATTAGACCAATTCAGAGGAGGCTCAGGGCAGACCTTATTGCCCTCTACAACTACCTGAAAGGGAGTTGTGGCGAGCTGGGGGTTGGCCTCTTCTCGCAGATAACTAGTGACAGGACAAGGGGAAATGGCTGCAAGTTGCGCCAGGGAAGGCTCAGGTTGGAGATGAGGAGAAAATTCTTCTCTGAAAGGGTGGTCGGGCATTGGAACGGGTTGCCCAGGGAGGTGGTGGAGTCACCGTCCCTGAGGGTGTTTAAGGAAAGGTTAGATATGGTACTTAGGGACGTGGTTTAGTGGGGAATAGGTGGTGGGGGGATGGTTGGACTAGATGATCCTTGAGGTCACTTCCAACCTTAACTATTCTATTCTATTCTATTCTATTCTATATGAGGTCGCAGACAAAATTCTGTTACCTTTTGAAGTTGACCATTGTTGCTTTCATGTGCTGGTTGAATGCTGGGAGGTTATCCTCCCGGTAACCACCAGCAGGTTTGCTCAGGATTCATTCTGTCTCTCTCAACTGGTGCAGAAGGATTTTGCATGCATTGAGGTACCAAACATTGCCCTTCAGTAAGCCTGTTTTATATTTCTGTTACTTCAGAATCAAACCTGAGTGTTTTTGTCTCTCCAGAAACAGCTATGTGTTCTGACCTTGGCCTTCAGTTTTGTCATTTGTGCAACCAGCAAAAAAAAAAAAGTCCTATCAATGAACCTGGTTTTGCTATGTAAGCTTCCAAAAGACATTGCTGTGTTTACAGTGACAGCAAGCTGTGCCACTAGCTATGTCTACAGAAACCTTTATGGAGACCACCCTGATCAGATTAAAATTGCAACTGAACTACTTTTTTTGTGCCTTATTAACTTACAGCTATTCCACCTATTTAAATTTAATTGTTAAAATTGAGTTCTAGAATTTCCCCCAGTATTTTTTTTTGTTTAAAATTTTGAGGTTATTACCATGAAAAAAGGATAGAATAATAGTTTTCTGTCCAGAGAATCATAGTGTTATCTTTGTTACTGTGATGTTGTATTCTTTCCATGGAAAATTTCAGACCTTTGTAACAGTTTTGGTTCAAGTGATATTACTTTCTTAAGGTTGCTTCACTGTTGTAAAATTCTTCATGCTGTGTTGCCTGACTATGTTCACCCTCTCTGTACCAAGTATCTCTCCAACTCATTCTACCCTGGAAGTACTGACTTCTGAGGTTTGCAAGTTTTTCCTTTTTTTTACCACCCCAGAGTTCTAGCTTATTTGTATTTGATTGGCAACCTTCAGTTTTGTTTGTTTGATTTAAAAAAAAAAAAAGGCAATTAGAAAGGTTTATAGAGTGAAATATTTTCTGTGCTGATTTTATGGGTATAGCTTTATTATTGTTGTGATTTTAAATGGCAATGACATGAATTTTCTCTGCTGGGTGAGTTATTAAAACCTTTAAAACTTTTCAACTCCCGCCTTCATAATATATTTTTTTAATTCTATTTTTATAAATCTCTTTTAATGATGCCTTCTAGGTAAAGAGATAATTTCATTGGAACTTCTGAAAACACAGCTTTCTAGCAGAACCTTTGCTTATTTTGTGACCTACATGTATATTTTGATAATCAAGGATGTTTCATGACTGCTGAAATACTTTTGCCTTTCAAAAAGGTAAAATAAATAATTCGCAAAACATATTTTAACCAAATACCAAAATAGGGAGATACTTACCTTGGAATAGAAAGGTTTGTTTTTTTTTTTTCAATTAAATGCTTAATGGTTGAGTCAAATACCAAGCTGATATTCTCATAGCTCTTACATGCTGCTAAGTGGTGTGGGTCATGCTTGACAAGATACCCCAAAAAAGCAGACCTGAAGTAGATTGATCCCCTGCAACTATTATTCTGCTTCTTTACATTTTATCCTGGTAGATGATTCTTGGGACTCTATTTACACCCATGTTGTTGCTAATTACAGAATTGCACTGCTTACTTTGTGGCCATTTTTATATCCCAAACTTGACCTTCCATAATGTCACATGTACTAGGCTTTGCTATATCTTGCTCAGAAAAGGGGAAAAAAATTAAATCCTGAAACTGTTAAGGTTACCAAGGTTATCTTTCCAGTGTAAGATTGTTCTGTAAGAAAGCCCATGAGGATCTGTCTAATTTAAATGGCTTTTGAAAACAAGACTGGCAGAGCAATGTGCCCTGGTGGCCAGGAAGGCCAATGGCATCCTGGGGTGCATTAGAAGGGCTGTAGTCAGTAGGTCGAGGGAAGTGCTCCTCCCCCTCTATTTTGCCTTGGTGAGGCCGCATCTGGAATATTGCGTCCAGTTCTGGGCCCCTCAGCTCAAGAAGGACAGGGAACTGCTAGAGCGAGTCCAGCTCAGAGCCTCAAAGATGATCAAGGGAGTGAAACATCTCCCTTATGAAGAAAGTCTGAGGGAGCTCGGTCTCTTTAGCTTGGAGAAGAGGAGGCTGAGGGGTGACCTTATCAACGTTTATAAATACGTAAAAGGTGAGTGTCAGGAAGATGGAGCCAGGCTCTTCTCGATATTGTTCGGAGATAGGACAAGGGGCAACGGGTGCAAATTGGAGCATAGGAGTTTCCAGGTTAATGTAAGGAAAAACTTTTTCACTGTGAGAGAGACAGAGCACTGGCACAGGCTGCCCAGAGAGGTTGTGGAGTCTCCTTCTCTGGAGACATTCAAAACGCGACTGGACACATTCCTGAGTGATGTGCTCTAGGTGGCCCTGCCTTGGCAGGGGGGGTTGGACTAGATGATCTTTTGAGGTCCCTTCCAACCTCTAATATTCTGTGATTCTGTAATATCCTATTGAAGTTTGCACTCTACATTTTCACAGGTTTCGTCTCGAGGGATTTTTAATTATTTACACTAAACTTGCATGTGCTCCATTTTACCTAATTGTTTCTTAGTTATTACATACTCTTTGACCCTTCTCAATGAAAATTTTCTTGTGTGCTTTAAAACTTCAGTATTTCAAAAACACCAATTTGTTTTCCACTCAGTACTTAATGTTGCATTATCGTGTGAAGCTGGGAACAGTGTTAGATGGTATTTTACTTATTCTGAATTCCTTAAAATATTGGGGAAGAGGATGTAGCAGTTGAACTTCAGTGTGTTTTCCAGGCCATGTCTATCTGAGACATATTCTAGGGTGGAGGTAAACCAAAACAATATGCAATTTAAATGTCTCCCAATATCAGTTGGTTGCAGAGGAATATATGTTATAGTTGGTGATTTTCAGTTCCATTTCCCAAAAGTGGATTTGCTTTCTTTATAAACTGTAATCTGTTAATTTTTCATCCCTTCTATCTCTCGTTTACTCTACTTCTCTGGGCTGGATTGGCTTCTTTTTATTTATGGTCATCCTAGACTTGTTTTCTCTTTAGTTTGAAACAGTTGGAACTAAAAGTTCCTAATGCTAGAATTGAATCCCAGATGTATTTTATTTACTGCCTATAGCTCTGTTCACCCTGAGTGCATGAAAATTATTTCCACATGAATCTGCTTTGGCATGTAGCATTTGGGTTTGGAGCTAAATTTGACCAACTGCAAGGTAACAACTTTTGACAAAAAATTGTTTATATTTCACTTGTTAGATCCACAGAAATGGTTTACTTCTATCCAATAAATACCTTCCTGGAGACTGTGCACACTCTGGCTTCTACACACTTCATGATACTTTATTCCGTCTTTTTGTTTGTAATTTTCCTTCTTTGACAGATTTCTTCTGCCCCGTGTTCATTTGAAATTCATTGCAGAGACTGACCATTCATTTGAAAAATTAATTTACTAATAAAATTAAGATTACCATATGTCCTATTGGAAATGAACTGAGTTCTGTACTACTTCCAAGTTTCCACAGGAATCTGTTTCTCTATATGGTTGATACTTCTAAGTGTTGGATAGTGATTGTGAAAGCTCAGTTCTGTGACAGTTTTGTAATAGAAGTGTGACCAAAAGAGGTGGTAGCATAGTTTTATGCTTGAGTAGTGAATGGCAGGAGCTTTCATCTCTCTGTAATTCTGTGGGAAATTTCTATGCACAGTGAGTGAAAGTGGGAAACAGAAAATGCAGGTTGAATCATGAGGGATATAACTGAGTTATCTGTATCTCTTTGGGAGAAGGGTAGTTGCTTTGGATGGATAACTGTCACACAGGAACATATCAGAAAATCTATTCAAAGCATAAGCAAGTAACACAGTGGGGGAAAAAAAGCCTTGCCATGGCCTGAACAAGCCTTTTTCTGAAGTTATCCCATAAATGTACAGAAGGAACAAACCATTAGTTCTTTTTCAGCCTGTTTAGTTATAATGTTCCAAAAGTACGAAGGACTTCCTAAGCATTGTATTTTTTCAGGTGATTGAGCTGAATGTCTGCTTTTTTAGTTGACAGCAGATGACTGGACATGGAGACAAAGCTACTATGTATCTTTTTTTTTTTTTTCCTACTGTACATCCCACAGCGGTTCCTATTGTTTGCCCTTTCTATAAACTTTTTTTTTTAATACATCCTTAATGTATACTTAGAAATCGGCAGCCATGAGACTTAATTTCCAACCGCATTCAAAGTTTGGACTCAAAAAATAGTAGTATCCCCCCAAAAATGTCACACATCTGTATTTTAGAAGTTGGGTGCCATACTTGCTTCAGTCATTGGTTTCTTGCTAAGTTATCATTAGGTTTTAAAAAAAAAAATAAATCTCATTTTGTTTCCTAACTTAAATTGTTGTTAGGAATGCATTCTTCTTGTTGTTTTCTAAAATACTTCTGAGATGTGTTCTCACAGTAAATTACAGTCACACCTCAGTTCACTATCAGTCCATGATATGTTATGATCCATTAAGTGCAGTGAGACAGTGTCACTGACTGAGGAACTTTGCTGCTGCTGGCAGGGTCTGAAGAAAGATCTTTTCTCCGTGACTCTACATGGTGCCAAAGTTGTTGGGCACGTGCATACGGGCATCCCGCAAACACAGCAGTAAGACTTTCAGCACGTCCTTTTCAAATTTCAAGGAAAAATGTTTCAGCTTCTCACTAAGGAGCTGGCTACTCAGATGTGAAGAAGACTCCCCATGCGCCTTGCAGTATTCTTCAGTTCCATCGAGTATCTAGACATTCTTCAGATCCCAAATCCATGTCAATTGGGCTTGGCATCATTTTTGGAAGAAGACAGAACTCTCTAGCTTGCAATGACATTTCCAGACTTTCCTTGCCTTGGAGTGCTGCTTGCTGTGAGGGAATGGATCCATACTGAAAATGCTGTGGTATGAGAATTTCAGTTTATGCCCAGAATGCAATTTTTTCCATTGTTTTGGTCTCATACTCTTTATCAGTCAGCAAATTAACTTGGAGTTGATACTTTTGAAAGATATAACTAGCGGAAGCAGCTCAAATATTCATGAAAAAAAACAACTAGTGACTGAGGTATATGATGTGTCTCAGTTTAAAATCCAATTTACTTATAGATAATGTGAAATTCAGAAATTTTTGGACACTGTACAACTGTGCACTTGGAGTAGGTGTTTTAGGAGCAGCCTACAGCAGGTGGAGGAACAGTCAGTGACTATTCATTTGCTGAGGCAAAAGCAGGTTTAAGCAACTATTACTCTGACAGTGCTACAGGCAATTATATATCAACTAGAGCATCTAATTTCCAATAGGTAAACAAATTCTTAAAACAACCCTGTGTAGGATTTTATTTTGGGAACTGATGAAAACATCACTCACTGAAGAAGTAATTTCTGCTTCCGATTTTTTCAAAACAGCTTGCAAATCAGTGTAAGGCGCGTTTCATACTTGATGTGAATAGTCATACACCTCCGTTTCATGGCAGGAGTTTTCATGGACAGGCGAGGCAAGTCTGTCTGCCTCATCCTCTCTTAAAGATGAATTGCTAGTTCTGAGCAGGCATATTCTGAAGTCTACATAAATGCCATTTTCTGTATATTAGTAGAACATTAAGGAAATACATGAATAGGCAGAAGTAGGGTCTCTTCCACTATGTATGAAAGCTGAGGTTTTCTGGGGCACCTTGGCTTCATCAGAAGCACTGGAGGAGAGACAATGCCAATGAAGTTGCTTTTTCTTTGCTTTGCGTTTCCTATAGGAAAAGCAAAATGGAGGGAGAGCAAGCCCTGTATACATGCCAAAAAGAAAAGAAGCAATGGATTGATTAAATTGGCTCTGAGTCCATACTTGCAGTTTTTTCAAATATCTGTAAGATTATAAGCAAGCATTAAATAGAAAAAAATCAGGTGAGTCTGGTAATTGTGCTTTGCGGTACGCAAGGTTGAAACTGGCCTCATTCCTTTTCATGACAGATGTGTTTGTTGACCAATGTGGAAGGCCAAAATGGTAGAAGAGATGTGTATCTTGCACATTCGGTTGCTCTTCCCTTGCCCTTTTCTTAAACAATCGTTTACTGTTAATTATGGTGGGAAACAATAACGCTTTAACAAAACATAAGTAACTCAGATTAATCAGCTGCTTTGCAGGCAGACGCTTTCTGAGTTCCCTGGGGTTTCTATCAGCAAATTGTAGTAATGATGCTGATTTGCGCAGAGCTATTGTTTCAGCTGTAAATACCTGAATTGATTACCCAGGAGCCCCGGTCTCAGTGTAGCATTGTTTTGCTTTGTTCTTTATTATGTTAGGTATCCTGCCTAGCAGGGGGCCTGTAACCACGGCAGAGTCACCTTGGGACTTCGAGTATCGTAATCTAAATGAATTCTTTGTTGCTGTAAATTACCAACAGAACAACAGCAGCCTGCTCCCACTTTTATAAATATGTATGGTTTCCCTGCCAATGAAATTATGGTGAGGGATAGATCAAAGTGAATTAGTACCTGTCAAGCAAATTTGATAGGTCATTTTGTACTTTAATTTTATTCCTTTTTCTCTGTATTGTGACACAATAGTAAAATTAACAGTTCTGCTCTCCTTATAGCAAAGACTTGCTGACCACATTAAATGTGTTTTCAGAAAATATAGCATTGACAGATGAGAGATTCTTCTATACAGACTAGCTTGATACCACATCTGGTGCATATGCAAAGTGCCCACAGCAGCGGTGTGCGCTTGTACGTGGTGATGTATGAACTCTGTCTTGTTGAGTGCATCTGAAACAGTGCTAGCTGTGTAACAGAAAAGAGTCTGATCTCTTCTAGCTCTCTCTCTCCCCACCTCCTTTTTGCTCTTGTAAAATAGGAAATTCTGGATCGGCGTCACTTTAAAGTGGTTGAAATGCTCCAAAAAGCCATCAATGTTTCTTTCTTGCCATTTCCAGTTTCAGCCTTTAATTATCACTTACCAAACAAGACAAGTTCATAGCAGGTGGCATCTCTCCACCTTAAAATGGTCTCTCAGACAATAAGTGATCTACCACACAAAGCAATTATTTTCTGCTGTTCCCACTTGCCAAGCAAATATCTGAAAACAGCACTTTAAAACAAAATATTCATATGAAGATCAGAGATGAGATTAGAGAAAAAACATCTACATTTGGTAGGGAGAGCCATGTCTCACAAACAACTTTTTTATTTTGCTAACCCAGATCTGCAGTTAGATACTAAAGATCTGTGTTAGCAAAGGGGGATTTCTTCCAGGAGAAGGGATGTAAGACAGACTGGAGAAATCAGAGGAACTGGGACAAAAGAGCAGGAGTTTCCTACTCCTTTTTTCCTTTTTGTTAGCATACTCTCGGGCTAGAATTCATTTGTTTTAAGATAAAAGGAATGAAAAAAGGAAACGTTTTCATTATTCCTTATTGCTGGTCTTGTTTTGCCAAAGCATTTAAATAGTCCTATACATGCTTCCTAAAAACAATATTCCCTTGAAATTAATTTTAATAAAACATGAATGGTTCTGTGATGGGTACATTACTCAACCCTGCAGCAATAAATTAAGGACACACACCCCAAGGGGAAGTCCTGCCCAAAACAATCATGTTCCCACAGAGTAGAAGTCTAAGATACTGGAACACTGATATTGTGAAAAATTAGATTTTGATTCTATAAGCATATGTTAGCAACATTAGTGCAAGTAGTCTCCAGTGGCTTTAACTGGGTAACTGCTTGTCTCTACTATAGAAAGATGCACAGTTATGTCCTCTGTAGATGTTCCAAATCCAGTCTCTGACGAATTATGGCCTTTTTCAGAACAGCTGTAACTGTCCACAGTTACATGTCCCACATAATATTTTAGGTGTGGAAGGCATGCTTAATTTTGCCTACCTTCAAAGTAAAAAATGGCAAGAGTTAATAGTTAAAGAATACGCTATATTGTGTTATGCTGTCTTTAGTTTTTTCAAATGCTTTGTGAGAAATGATGCAAACCAAACTACCGTGCTAGCTGAGTATTTAATGCATCCATTTTATAGGTAAGATAATTGTGAAACAGAGGAGCCACACATCCAAAACAGTGGGCTTGCAAGGGAATGCTGAAGTAGGCAGTGTGTGTTTAATATCTGTGAACTCTCAAGGACCTTGTTTGCTCTCAAAGGACTTAGGTGTCTTCACAACCTTTATGACTGAGATGATTTGTCAAGTTAACAAAATGCCAATCTTCCAGCATTTATGTTTAAAACTACTAGTCTAGAGAACTTCTCCAACTGACACAGTGAATTATGGAGTAGGGACAAAAGCCTTCTCTGCACTGCTGCTTCTGCTGGCAAGAGGTTTCAGAACGGCCTCCCGCCAAGGCGCAGTGAGGGGCGTCTGCGGCGGTGTGCTGGCAGGGCGGCTCCTGCAGGCAGCAGATGGCAAAAGCTCTTGGCAAACCTCAGGATGCTCGTTTCTGTCGTCCTGCTTTAGCTGGGTTCTTCAGCTCCTCAAGAGAAGTATCTGTGCCTCTGCCTTTGATTTTATCTAGAACAGCAGTGAACCTTCCTGACTGAGGCATCTGGTTACTGCAATAATATGAATAAGAATGACATGAACACAGGTGTGCTATAGTTTTCTCACACACCTCTTGTGGCCAAGCAAGGAGCAACATGGATTTCAAAATGAAAATAATCTAAGGCTGTTTAGTCCATGTGGATGTACAGAAGTTCTGTCTACAGCTAAATATCAAGCAACAGGAACAGAGAATGGAAAAAATGCAACTCAGAATAATTCAGTAAATGAAACTGTTTACTTCAGATATATTTTCCATTGCTGGAATACCTTTGTCAGACTTTGGCCAGGATGGATCGCATAAATATATTCTTCAGTGCCTTTCACTTCAGTAGTATCAAAAATTGCTTGCTATCCAAAAGATCATACTGTTTTCGTAATTGTTACAGGCTTATATGTATATTTAAAGTCAAACTGGTCGTGTAGAAACAGTTTTTGGGGATTTCAGCTTAAGAGCAAAATCTGGGATGGTTTACAGCATTTGGGCATCTTCCTGCTGGTGTATCTTAGACAGAAATGTTTGGTCCAAATTCTTCCCCGGTGTAGTTTTTCCAAGCTTCAGTGATTAGGCAAGAATTAGTTTGGCCCATTGAGTCTATATGACCTAGAAGCCAGTTTACTGTGAGAAAACAAACAATAAAAAGTGACTATACCAGTTGAAAAGTTACTTACTTAGATATTGGAAAAGGGATTTTAATACACTTTAAGTTATATGTTTATTAAATAATGTTGTGAAGACAATCATACTTTTTAAAGAACAAGAATTATTTGTCTTGTTTATATACTTTGAAAGAGCTACATGTAATCCTGAAACAGAGGTCGGGGAGTTCACTGTCCTGGCAGGAAAGAAGACAATATTCAGCAACCCTGCTGCTTCCAGGGCTGGGTCCTCTGGAATTCTACAGCTGAAGAGCTCTAAACAGCAGCACAAGGACAGGAGAACTCTCTTATAAATATCTTTTTACTAATTAGTGTCTAAAAATATTCCAGCCAATCAGGATTGCGGGTGTAGAGATGATATCCCCATAACCATGGTGCATGAGACTGAGCCAAGTCTTCAGGATGTAATAACTTAGCGGTTGGCAAGGGAAACAATTGGCTGCTTAAGCTTAATGAATTCTGAAGCTTATTTGCTCAAGAAGTATGGGAGTTTTTGTTGGATTTTTTTGAGATACCTTGTGGCACGATGATCTTGTTTCACTAGGAGCTGGGGAGTTCAATCTGCGTTTGAGGCTTTAGGCTGATGGGATGTGTGCACGATGCAGAGGTTGTGTACAATGTACTGCTGAGCTACTACAGCTATGCTTGGCACACAGCATCCTCTACAGGTATAGGCCAATGTGTACCGTGGCAGAATAACAAACTATGGAGCCATCAGGTCTGACTTTACAATGGCCTTTTAACTTAGCTGCATTTAGAAGGTTGTATACCAAAATTGTTTCTTTCATTAACCAGGAGGAACATTTTAATGCTGGTTTCCAGTTTTGCACGTTTTTAAGATTACCTTTTTCATAGCTATTATTTTGTATATGTGAGACACTTGGTAAGAAATAGAAGCCATCCAACTCATATAAAAATTGTTGCAATAATGCTTGCGATAGTCAGTAAGTGTTGAGATGTCTGCGTTTTCCTGACCTTGCAGGTGGCAGAAATCTGCTGTGATACCAGATGTTAGGCTAAAATAAGAAATAGAGAGAGACATTATTAGGACACAAATTGCTTCATTTTTGCTGCTAGCATTTAATCCAAAATATACTACATAGATTTATCTCTGAGATTCCAGAGTATATAGTAGAATTTCAAATTTTAGGATTTTCAGGCTTAAAACTGTTCTATATTACACATACTCATAATCACGCTTGTGCGCTAATTCTGAAGTGTTGTGAACTTTGTCTAAGTAACAAAGGTAGAACTTAAAGGCTGTCACTGGATTCTTGGTTAATGCACGAAGTTTTGGTCCCTTCTTTTACCGATTAAGCAGATGCCGAGGAGACACACATCCACCTCACTTTGTACATGCTTGTGCTTCTTGAATCCTCACAAGTAGCTTCATAGCTTTCATAATGTGAAATAACATTTGAAATTTTTAATCCTTTGGAGAAAAAGGACCACAATGATTTTTTAAAAGGTGAAATCTATTTGCCGAGTATTCCTGATTCATATTGCTCTCTAGAAAATTTAAATTTAAAAAAGCAGACATTTGTGTTTAATAATAACTTATTTCTCCAGCAAATCACAAGCAATGTTATACGATATCAAATTTTATGCCGCCTTTGCTGCAGTCTAACCACACTAGACTACCTTACAGTGTAGTTAATATGCTTAGTTCAGTACAATAGTATGAACACTTCTTTCATTGGAAACCCTTTCCTTTGGATATATCATTGAGAACACAAGAATTAGGAGAACTAGATTAGAATTACCCTACCAGATACGACTACTGCTAACATCACATCCTATATTGCTAAAATTCATAACGTGTAGAGAGAAATCCATATGATTCTCCATCTTCACGAGACCAAAAGAACAGCAAAGATGCTTTACAGAATGAACCTTGAATGTTTTCCATATCCTAAGACCTGAAAAGTTTGAGATTTTTCATGCATCTGTAATTTAAATACTTTGCCATATTTTTCTCTGAATTCTGTTAATTAATTGCAAAGTCAGCCATTTGTATTTCTCTGCTTTGAGGCCAGTTTGCCTGAACTTCTAAACAGAATCTTTGCTTCCCTCCCTATTGTCACTGTCCATTTCTTGCTGTGGTAATTGATCTTTCTAACCAAATCATTGTGTAAAACTCACACGTGTTGCTCTTCTGTGACTGTATATGCAAACAGAGCATGTGTGTGGCTGTCAACAGGTGCACGTGCATTTGCACATCTGTACAGGTGAATGTATAGATGTATATACCTGTATGTACATAAATGCATATATACACACACGAATGAAATTACGTAATAGGGAGCTATAAATTCACACTGGCTAGATTTGTTCATCTTTGCTTGTGTTTTGTTTTTAAGTACACACTAAGGACGGTTCACATTCTTCTACCTGCAGATTTCCTTCCAAACTGAATTAATTGGAATATTAAATTACTCGGGTTTTTAATGCTTATCACAGTTCCTTCGCCCTTTACAACAGGAAGGTTAAGGCAATGTAAAAGAATACAACAAATATGATACATGATCGAAGGTTACAGCAGCCAGGAGTAGATGAGGTGGCCATAGAACACTAAAAGATTAAAAGAGGGTAAAAGGCTAAGGAAGACCAGCTGGCTCCGTAACATATTGCTGTTCAGAGTGCATTGCTGCTAAATTGAAAAACGGGTTCAGACTGCAGGTTTCCAGGATGCTGCAGAGTGGAATGCATACCAAATGTGGTTACTTCAGCCTGGGTAGAGAATAAAGGAACATGAACTATTGAATGTTATTGGCACCGTTAGCAGCTGTTTACTCTTTCTCTGGGGCATGGGTTAAGGACAGGGACAAAGCACAAAAATCAAGAGAAAGGAAGTGGATAAAACCAAATCGACTTTGGAGACACTGTAATCCCTTATCAGTTGCAAAGTAGGAATAATGTATCTCCTTTTCTTTTTTTTCAAAATTATTTATTTTACATGCATGCTATCAGAATGTGCCTACAAGGCGTATGCAGGGGTGGAGTTTTTTTACATTTACTGAGAAAAGATGATTCGCTCAGTCTGGAGGTAGAGATGTGTGACTTCAGCCCCTCTTTTTGTCAGAAATGTCTGTGTAACCTAAGGCCCATCCATGACCCACTGCCACAGGTGTTATAAACAAAGTCAGCAAGGAGAGGTAAGAAAAAGATGATGCCTAAGGCACCAATCCGAACCTAGAAAAACCTGTATTATATCTATAACAACATATCAGTAGACAGAATAGTTAAAAAAAAAACCAACAAACAAACCAATTGTCAATTTGAAATGTTTTTGTAAAGGTCTGCTTCATAATTGTAAAATGTTCGTCAATGTTTCCACACCCCTAGCAAAATAAAGAGATCCTTTTCAAAATGGGATTTTTTCCACATTTTTTTTTCCCATATCCACTTAATGGAACTGGAAAAAAGCCAATTTGAAATTCAGTTGGCTGGGGGTTTTTTACCATGCCAAAATGGTAGGTGTTCATGCAAGGACCCACACTGAGGAAAGTGAATTCTTCAACAGAAAAAAGCAAGGTTGTATCCCCAGGTAGACACTTAGCTCTTACGTTCTCTAAGGGAATGTATTACTTATGGAGCAAGATACCAGTGAGTTTTTAAAATTTTATTTAAAAAAAAATATCTCTGTTCTTTTCTTTCAAATTTTGTGCTTTACTGTAAATTGGCTTTCCATTCTTTTTTGTGATTAGATCAAACTTGCTGGAAAAAGCCATCTTTATATACTTTCTGGCACAACGAGTTTGAAGCCAGTTTCCCAAAAACCATCTTTAATTGAATCTTTACTTCATGTATTTTGTGTGTTGCAGCAAAACATCTGTTCAGCTTCTTCAGCAGCAACGTGCAAAGAGCAGATTGAGTTTAATTATTTACACCTTGTATCGAGCAAAGCTCAGCTAGAAGTTCTTTTTCCTAGTTTTGTTTCCAAGAAAGGCTCAAATCGTAGATCCTAAAACTATGATTTCCCTTTCTAGGAAGGGAAATTTGTAACACCTTTTTTGCATTCTCCTGTTTACTCCCTGCAATGCATTAATCCTTAGAAGTTTTTCCCCAAAACAATATCCAATTGTTATCGTGTCTATGCATACAGGAAAATCTTTTAAGCTATTATTTGGAAAACAGTTGTGAATTGCAGAAATGTTTGTGATCAAGAAGATCACTTGGCGGGGGACAAATAATCAAAATACAGTTTTATTAAAAACAGATCTCATCACTGTGGTAGTGTATAGTAACATAAAATCACTGTAGCTTTACTACTGCAGGATATAAGGATTTTCATGACTGCTGTATAGTTTTCTAAAAGAAGAAAAAATTTAATGAATACTGCAAGAGAAGAAAAATTATCTTCTGTCAAAAATCATATTGCATGTTAATGTAATTTGAATGTATTAATTGACTTCCAAATTATCTGTCAGTGACTAAAAAAAAGAAAAAAATCTTGAAAGCTAGAGTTCAAGAAGACAAAACATTTAAAAATAAACATGGCATTCTAAAATCACAATAATAAATATTAAACTATCCTTTAACACATTTTTTTAAAAAATAATTAGATTACTGGTAATATCTTTTTAGTCTACAGACATATTATACAATGTTGTTAATGCCAGCCCAGTGAAAATGAAGAGAAATTATAGCAGTCATCAATGGAATTTTAACTGTTTAGTGAAGTAGCACCTTGTTGGGGTAAATAAACTGGCAGTAATGAGAGTCTGATATTGCAACCTTAAATAAAAAATAAACATCTGTATTATTGAATTTTTCTTCAAAGATATTAGCATACTATTGTTTTTTAAGGACTAGAAAGCCATGTTTTCATATTAGTCTATATTGCAAAGTACATATACTGATTATAATTCTAGTTCTTATGGGACATGCATCACTGTCATGACAGTCTGGTACAACTGGCAATGTGGTATCTTGGGTCTGGTGCTGGATGGCAGCGTGCTGCACTGAAGTGGTGCACTGCTAGGAGAAGATAAGGTTAGGGGACAAAAAAGAGAAAAGCGAGCTGAGACTTTCTGGACTTTCCTTTTACCAGGAGTCTTTAGCATCTGTTTCAGTCTGTGTGGGAAGATCTTTTCTGCCATCATGATGTCTGATCTTGTCCTTGCCACTTGGTTGTTTTTATACCTATTTTTTAGACTACACACACTGAATGATGGGAGATAGGTGGGAGTAAAGAGCAGCTGGCAATGTATTCTGGTCTCTTTGTGCCGAGCTCTTTTAACACAAATAAACTGTCTTTCAATAAATAAAAAAAAAAAAAGGAAAAAAGTGACTTTTATATTATTCTTTTGAGCCGCTGAAGCAGCTCCTCATAGTCCCTTAGGGCTTCCAAGAACACAGTTGCGATGTTGTCAACAAAGGAAAAATAGCACAGCAAAGCGAATGTGGTGCTCTCGCTCATCTGTGCCTGGACTTGATGCAGCACTGGGGCAGCAGCTGCTGCCTTTTCCCAGCAGTGAGTTCTGTGCTTCTGAGTGTGGAGTAGCCATGAAACTCCCTTGTTATCCCTTTAAAGAACAGCATCATGTAGAAATAAACCAGTGGAGCTTTATTTATTATTTGTGTTAAACTGTAAGCGCCCTAGAGTCCGAGTGAGTTTGGGCTGGAAAGTATAATGAGATTTCTGTTCCAGAAAGTGATTTCTGTTTGATTTCCTGACATGTGGTCAAGCTGACCTGCTGCTTGGTATCTTGGCCAAACTTGTGGTCATGAGCTAATGAATGAACTTAAGGCAGAAAGATGTGACAACAGAGAATGAGGAGAAAGGTTACGTTTAATTTAACTTGTGGAGAAGAGATACAGATAATCAGCTTTCCATATGTTCTGGGTTTCAGAAAAACTGGAGGATGGTTATGATAATAGGGAGAACATAAAGAAAAAATGATATACAAAACTAGAGGTGCTTGATAATTGTTCTGTCAAGCTCTCCCAAGTCCATCAAGAGTGAGTAACTACTTGTGTGACCGAGTGTAAAACATGCCTCTCCAACTTTCCCCAGCTGCAACCCTGCTAGGGCTTGGGAAAATGAATGTGTTTTCCTGTGGCCCCTGTACTATACCCAGGACATGTTAATAGTAGTGCGAAGTCTTCCCTGTTGGTCTCCCTGTGTGGTGGGTTAGACTTGGCTAACAGACAAACTCCCACCCAGCTGCAGGCTTACTTCCTCCTCCCCTCCTCAAGGAAGAACAGGAGGAAGACAGCTCATGGGTTGAGGTAAAGACAGGAAGATCTCTTACCAATTCCGTCATGGGCAAAATGGACTCAACTTGGGTAAAACTAACTTGATTGATTGCCAATTGAATAAATATTTAACCAACAAAGGCAAGAGACAGTCACAGTTCCTCTTCATAGTGGTGCTCTTCAGATAAAGCGCATTTACCTGCCACTGCATGCACTTCCTCATCACAGGTAGCAATTAGCTCACCCCAGAGACTTGGCAGAAAACAAGAGGGCAAATTTTGAGAAACAGTGATTGGATTTGTGGGGAGAATTAAAAATAAATGCATACATATATTCAAAAGACAGGATGAATGGGCTGAAGCTGTTAATAAAACAAGGATGAGGAGAGGTATTTTGTTTTGACAGGTGACAGAGGTTCAGCATCACTTTAAGAAGTGAATTACTTTATTACTTACTAAGTCTGCCTTTGCTTCTGGGTACCTGTTGCATTCCCAGGACTATGCCGGTAGTAGCACTGACTGCTCTAGCTCCATTGATTCCCCAGATTTGCACCCAGCCATAGAAGCTACGGCAGCCATTCTGGGTGACTACTTTTAGAAGCAGAGGTGCTTTTGCTACTTGATACATCTCTTTATATTGGTAAATGAGGACTGACCTTGGCAATTACTGTAATCTTCCAGATCTTTCTTATCTGCCATCTGTCTTGGAAGCAGATTTGTCTCAAATATCACTTCAACAGCTGCAGATTTCTGGATGTCTCAATAATGATCAGCAGCTTTTCTCAGTGGGAAGTTAGCTGTTTCTCTGGTTTTCAGTACTTGGCTGGAGCTGTTAAATTCTCCAACTTCTATAGGACAACGATTCCAAGTATTAAATCTATACATAAAAATACTTGAAATCACTTATGTATAGATTTAATACTTGAAATCATTGTCCTATAAAAGTTGTACAATTTAATTATACTATTATGTACTTATATGTATGTAATTCCAGATAATTAAGGAGGTTAAATCACATGTTCACATTAGTGTACAAATTACTGAAATTGAACTGAACCCTATCTCACAAAGAATATCTTGAGATACCTCACAATTTATAAGAGGTACTGTATAGATGATATCTTTTTATTTTCATCAAAACACTAGGAGGGTACAAAAGTCAAGCACTCCAATATCAAAAATATCAAAAGTAAAAGCAGGCTGACCACAGGTTTTTTTCATCAAAGACCTTTAAAAAGTAATTTCATTTTTCAAAAGGTTTAAAGTCAGTGTTATCTGCACATTTCTTGTTCTTATTAAGAATGAAGGATCCAAAAATATTTTATCTGATGAATTAAAAAAAAAATCTATTAAGAAATGCTGATGCAATGCCTTATGGGAAGAGGAATTTTCTTTGTCTAATATTCCTGTTGCTCTGTATTGGGTTAGCACTGTCTTTTACACAGCTTTTCCACCACTAGGACAGGGGGCTGCTGTCCATCATGGAAGAAGCAGTGTAATCATGAAGTCAGTGAATGCTTTTCTGGACAATAACAGCTGAATGTGTTGTGGTAGCAAAACTGACTATTATTTATAGTGTAATCAAGTAGATATATTTGGAATATTTGGTGGACTAAAGTATTAGACTTCACTTTTGCTTAACTGTCACCTAGACTTCTCTTTGTGCTCTACCTGAAGTGTAGGGTTTTTGCTACCTCTATTATTTTACTTCTTACATGGGAGGGATTAGTGAATTTTTACTGGGTTAATTTGTAAGCAGAAGACCTAATACTGCTGGTACCAGCCTTAATATTGAAACCTCCTATTTTTTTAAATATTAAATATGTGTTTGTATTCTGAGTGGCATTTATCTCAGGAAAATACAGTAAAATACTGAAAAACAAAAATGAAAAGCAAAAATGCTGTCTCCAGGAAAGACACAACAAATAAACCTCCAGCTCGTATGAACCCTTGCAATGGCATTTGGCACTCTTCTAGAAATGGAAAAGTCAGTGTAGGAGAAAAAAGTGAACAGCTGTTTAGCGGCACAACATAATGATAGTACTTTACGCTTTCTGTTTTTGCATGCATTTTAAGAGACGTGGGGTTACTAATACAAGCTGGGCACTTTATGCCTGCCTCAATGAACTCACAGTCAATTTCAAACTGCAAAAAATGGAAATTGAAAACAAATTGTAACTAAAAAAAACGTTTTGTAAGATGAAACTTCACCTTCAACTTCCATGCAAACACAGTATTAGAGTACATTGCAAGAACTTCTGGAGAGGTTTATCTAGTTTGTGTGTATCTAGTTTCAAATACTTTAAAATATCTTCAAAGATTTTCCTTAATCTAAATGTATTTTACTCGTAGCAAGTCATCTGGGACAAGTATGCAGCATATTCCACTTCAATTAGAGCAGTTATGCATATCTGCTGTCTTAGTGTGATTATTCTGTACAAAGTAAGCAAGTAGTTTTCTCAACAAAGATGGCAAAATATTTTAGGCAAGAGAGTCACTCGTTCTTTCTGACAGTTTCCTCTACCCATCCAGGTTTTACGTGTTCAATATGCCTCACAACACTAAATCTTTCATCTGACTGATTTCTTCAATATTAGACATCTCGTCTAAAGCCTTTCCATTGTGATTCCTGCCCACAATACATTTCATTATTTTCAACTGCATTCACCTGAAATCTGCGTTGTCATAATAGATCTGTGTTGAAAATCCTGGTCATCTCTGAATGACCCGTCTCTCATAAATTAATCTTAACACGTACCAACACCGGTTTTATTGTTGTTACAAAATATGTGAACTAGATTTCAGATACGATTGAAGTCTGTTTTATTTCAGAATAAGGAAGGCCCAGTCATATTCTGATATCCTTTGTGGCAAACTGTTCAACAGATAAATTAAAAGCGTATTTCATTACTGTAAGAGATTTGATTCAAACGCTTTTGACCAATGAACAGTAGTGTTTGTTTTGCATTGTAAATACTTCCTCACCTGAAAAATTCTTCTGTTTCAAATTCTTAGGGTGGCAATCTTTCTCTAAAATGGAGATGAATTTCGTTCTCATATAACAGTAACATCCATGAAAATTTAAAATGTATTTCATATTTCATTTTATATGAAACATACACAGTATAAGCATAATTTCAAATATGTATTTCTGATCCAGCTTTGGTATTGGAATCCTATCTCAGTGTGGGAAGTGAAGTACCTGCTGGGTTGCATTTTCTGTCATATCTTTAGGACTCCTGTCTGTGTCTGAAATGTGTATCAGTGTTTCCCAAATTCCGTAGAAATATTCAGTTTGAACATGGACTGATCCAGCTGCCTGCCCCAAACAGACCTGAGCCCCTCAGCCTGCTTCCAGATCAGCTGACCTTGACTGTTCAGTTTGGCCTGCTTACATTTTGTTCCCCTTTCCTAATAGAATGAGCAGAGTTTTCTAAAGAGATACTTCAGATCAGATGACAGATGAATAACTACCAGAAACAATTGCATCCTTGCAGCACTTCTGGTGACTTCACTGTAGTAACAGTGACCTGATCTCTCTCGTCAGCAAGGTGATTGGGATTGGGTGGAAATGAATATTACCACATCTAAATCTGTGATTTATGAATATACTCACTGAAAAAACTCTGTTCCTCTTACTGCAAGGAACACAATCCCACAGCTGCCTTGTTATTTCTTCTTGAATCTTAAAATACAACTAAATCTGTATGATTCAACAGGTGTGCACAGTTTTCATACATACAATAGGAATATTCCTTCTGTGGTGGACCAGCGTATAGTCAGACTATAGGGTTGTACATATGAGTCTGGACAGAGGTTGTAAGTCAGTGTCAGGATACAGGAAAAGAAATCCTGTAACGTTTTGCCTTCTACACTCTCTAAAAATTTTTCTGTTACAAGAGGTAGTCCATTCAGGAATTGTAAAGGAATGCCTCCAGGATTTTTCTCCTGTAAAAGCTCAAAAGGGATTTGTATTACCAGAAAATATGCTTGCTGTTCTGAGATTTTTTTTAAGCATATTTTTAGTCAATATGCAACTTTTTGAATGAATTTGAGTATCACAGAACAATTTTTGGCTTTGCTGTCTTCACTAAGGCCATGATTTGTATTTACATATATATATGTTAGCAGGCAGCGTGTTGTAAGGGGCTTCCCTGTGAATGGTAAATCAGAAGTAATACCTGTATTGATAGCAGAGCTGCAAACTCAGCCTCTCTGCCATTGAATTCAATATGTATTCTTCCATTGATTTAATAAGAGAAAGACTGAGTCCTTACGATAACGCAGGGAATAAAATAACAGAATAAAAATAACAGGGAATAAAAACATATCATTGACTTGTGTGGTCAGATCAGGGGTTTTGGAAAATGAAAGGTGACTTAACAATCAGCTATGTGCCTTCCTGGAAAGAGTATCTTATAAAAGCAGAATGTCCTTCAGATAGAATTGAATAATTTAATCTTTAGGCATTATTTTCATCATGTATGCCTCCCTATGTAGATAACCACCGCATCTGACTGTCGACTAAGTCCAAAAGATCTTTTATTAACCATTGAAGTAAACAAAGAAACTGTAGTTTAACTCCTTGCAGGTGAACTTACAAAGGATTGCCTTCAAAAAATAACAGAGTAAAGACAAGACGTTAGTAGTATATTTTTGTTTTCGCCTGTGAGTTCAGGAGCTGTAAATTTTATGTCTCCTTTGGAGTTCAGTTTGCACTAAAGCGCTAAAGGAAATACAATGATCTAAGTTGTTCCTAGACCTTGCTACTCTGCAGACTATTCTGGGAAAAAAAAAAAAAAAAGAAAGAAAGAAAGAAAAACTAGAAATCAGTAGTTGTTACATCTTGTCTAGCCACAGAAAGCCGATCATCATTAAGAAGACTTTCAGGAAAGTCTCAAATGGAAGAAGTAACCCACGATACTGAAGTCTCATCTATTTCAGGAATTCTGCTTGAAAAAACAATATGGACTAATAGGTGTTTATGCAGAGGCTCTATTTTGGCCCTCACATCTGTTCATTTTATGTTAAAGTCTTGAACTTGCAATGTGGACCACTGCAGCTTGGCTATCAGTACCTGTTAGCAGCACGTGATGATTTTATTTTTTTTTTAAGTTGGGGGGGCAGGATGACCAGGGAACTAGGGGGGTGAGGAATGAAGGGGGGTTCAAAATTCACCTGTTTCTTGAGTTCTACATTTATGTGCTAGGTTGCTAGGTCAATTAATGTTAAACCGTATTCATTCCAGTAATATTTAATCATTATTTTCTTCTATTGGGATTGTTATGGCAAATATGAAGAACTGTGCCCAAACGTATAAAATAGCAGGTATTACATGTTAAGTTTTTGTACAGGCAATGACACCAGTTATTCTTGTTGCAGAACATTTTCACTTGGTTTTTCTTTAAATTTAAAAAGGAAATTGTGATCTTAATTCTGAAAATGTATTAATACATTGCTATCTTTTTTTATTCAGCAAACAACATGGACAGGGAAACATTATAACCTGTCCTGAACACCAAGGGAGAAACATACATGAGATTATACATGCTAACTTAATTGAATCCAGTACAACTTCTTTTTCTCTAGCTTTTGACTACCTGATATTAATTCAAGCTAAAAGAAGACAGGTGTAGTGAAAACACCATAAAAATGTAGGTTTCATTGAATGTGACAATTCTAATGTTCCATGTGATGCTATTTTTCAAAAATGAGCAGTGGAAGATGTTTGAAAGCAAGCTGTAAAAACCTATAAGGCACTTCGTTGTATAATACTGTACCATAGGGAGAAATTTCTTTCTGACTTATAATTTTCATCCCCTTGAATGTGACTGCAGGTACTGTTCGTACTCATCGAAAGTGTCATAGCAGTACCTCCTAGGGACAAGTATAGTATTGTACAAACATTCACCTAGGGCTACAACAGTTAACGACTGTTGTCTGAAAGACTAAAGACCAGGAGAAATGGGCATTCACTTTTTTGCCTAGAGCAGCAAGTAACCCTACATCTAGTATTGGTACTATGAGTCCCATTGTAGAAGAAGATTAGTGCCAGCACATTATTTTTTTGTGTGCAACAGCTGTGAGTAATCTCCTCCTAAAATCTGACTGAGAGCTAACAAAAATAAAACTAAAACATCTGTGCTAGCTATGCACAGCTGTGTCTGCCTCTGTGGATATATCTGCAGAGCACTCAGTCTGATAGTTGCCCATTTTTTTGGTGCCCTATTTAAAAGGGTATCAATTCATAGGAGTCAACAGCACAATTAAAAGTAAAATTTGGGAAATCATTTAACATTTTATTACATCTTTCCTGGTTCTAGTGATTCTTCTTGCTTTCCCAGATTTCCGTACTTCATTTATAAAAAAATACTTTTAAGCAACCTTGGCAATAAATAAAAGAGCAAAAAGTGCTTGATACGAGCAAGTTCGTTTGCCAGGAAAGCTGTCTTATCACTCCTACATTCCTCCTTCAGTTCATCACGATATTACTCAGAAATTATTTCTATTGAGCCCTGTTCAGGCAAGGAGCTGAGCGTACGTAATAAGAACTTTGAGTATTCCCGTTTCCTATTTTCTTGCACCTGAGTCTGTGTTTTCTGTCTACATCCCTGCACCCAGTGATCTTTTAATCAGACGTAAACCTGGACCAGGACTTCTGGTCTAAACTCCCTTTTACTTGCACTGAATTTCAAATCCTAGCCTTGAGTCATTTACCTCTGCTACTTTATCACCACTTTTGAAGTAGTGTTGAAATCCCCTTTAGAAGTTTCTGGGGGGCTGAGGATATTAAATCCTGGTATACCTGATGTCATCATTACACCTATGGGCCAGTATAAGCCAGAGGTATGGGTATCATAATAAACTTTGAGCAGGTGTCCCACTTTATATTCTACTTCCATCTCCTTTTAAATTTCATTTAAAAAACAGTCTTTAGCTTGATAACAGCATTTTTTTCCTGATCAGTCACATATGATATGCGCATCTAACATTTCTCATTTTCTGATAGTATGAAGTAATGCCTACTTAATATCCAGATTAATTCTCCACATTAATCCTCTCACCAGTCATATTAACACATGGATATCTGTACCTTTTCTGTTACACTTTTTTACTACATTTATGGCAGATTCTGAATGATAAGAAAAGAAAACCAAAAATGAATATACCCTCCAGCTTGAGGCAGCTCCAGGAGTTGCTTTAAATGGCAACAATATCCTCAGTGTTTTCTTTAGCCCTTGTTGCAAACAAAAATAGCATATTTTCTTTGCTAATAAATCCTTCAGACTGCCTTAGATACAAACTTCAACAGGGGCTTCCTCAGTTAGGCTGGGGCCATTCATGACAGACCTACTGCATACCTGCTGTGGACATTCTCCTTGGTTCCCTATGAGTTGTTTGCAATTTCTTTAAATTAGAAGTGATCTTCAAGATTTCCTAGAAGGATAAGTGTTCCACTGGCATCATCTTTACAGTATATTGGTTTTATTGAAATTAATTCTAGGAAATAGGAAAAATATTTACTTTGATAACTCTAAAGAAAAAACATCTAAACTATTATTAATTGGCAGAAATGAGCAACAAATTGATATAGGCTGCCCATGAATAAGTTTTAAGCTAGAAATTAGAAGCCTCCAGCCATGAGAGAATACAATAGAATAGAATCATTAAGGTTGGAAGTGACCTCAAGGATCATCTAGTCCAACCATCCCCCCACCACCTATCACCCACTAAACCACGTCCCTAAGTACCACATCTAACCTTTCATTAAACACCCTCAGGGATGGTGACTCCACCACCTCCCTGGGCAACCCGTTCCAGTGCCCGACCACCCTTTCAGAGAAGAATTTTCTCCTCATCTCCAACCTGAACCTTCCCTGGCGCAACTTGCAGCCATTTCCCCTTGTCCTGTCACTAGTTATCTGTGAGAAGAGGCCGACCCCCAGCTCACCACAACTTCATTTCAGGTAGTTGTAAAGGGCAATAAGGTCTGCACTGAGCCTCCTCTTCTCCAGACTAAACAGTCCCAGTTCCCTCAGCCGCTCCTCATAAGACCTGTGCTCCAGCCCCTTCACCAGTTTCGTTGCCCTTCTCTGGACACGCTCCAGGGCTTCGATGTCTTTCTTGTGGTGAGGGGCCCAAAACTGGACACAGTACTCAAGGTGCGGCCTCACCAGGGCTGAGTACAGGGGGACAATCACCTCCCTGTTCCTGCTGGCTACAGGAGAGCTTCTAAGTAAGAACGATGGTGGGGAACCCCACTCTGCCCTTAACTAATTTTAAATTGGAGCTTGATTACTAGTGGTATAATGTCATATATTTTATGCAATTAAAGGTGGATTTTGACTGCCTTCTAAAGTGCTCTTGACTTTATAGAAACCCTAAATGAATAAATTGGATGCTCTGCAGGGACAGATTGCGTGACTTAGCTTTGTGCTGCTAAAGAGCCTTTTCATGACTTGCTTTGTGCTGTTCTGACCAACGTGAAGGTATTGATAAGTCCACAAACTTACAGTTCTAGAAGCTGTGTCTTGGTTTCTGCTGCTGTGAGAAGGGAAGTTCCTGCTTGTTCTCCAGCATAGATAAACCCAAGGAAGAGCTTGTATAGTGTCTGACATTGAATGCAACAGTAAAATGTTTAGTCTTTTATAAGAGCAAAGTGTACTTCCAAATCTACTTAAAACATGGGGTTTTTTTTCCAAAATCAACCCATTATGCTTTAGTTATTCCTTACATTAATAGTCATCTGAGATACAGTCATACAGGATTACTACAACCCACTGTGCATGGACTGTGTATTAAGAAACAGTCTCACTGTTGAGACTGAATTTCTCCACCTCCACCCTTTGAGAGAGTCCAGAGTATAACCGCCTTCGATATTTTTGGATAGTGCTAGAGTACTCGTATATTAGAAATTAATAGGAAGAGAAGATGTAAAGGAGTTGGTTTAGGTTAGTGAAATAAAAAGTAATTATATAGTAAGGATGAGCTATGAATATGTAGCATGTGAGTTGTGTTAACTCCTGATATTTACTGCCCACTGTAATCAGTCTGGAGAAACAGAAATATACGTATATATATTTGTATAGAGGAATCATACATATAAGAATCATACTTTCAATTTTTTCTGTATTTAAAGTAACTTTGGTATACTTTATAGCAGTTCTCTGTTCACTCATAATAACACAGTATGCATAATTTTAAATAACTCAAGTATCTGAGTTTATCAAAGTTGAAAATGTTTACAGCCTGTATGGCTGGAGAGTGGAGTTTTGAGTCAGTCATTTGAACATGTCAATATTCTTATTAAACTTTACAAGTAAAAAGAATTTAAATAGTTTTTACTATATATTCGATGTTATGCACATCTTCTTTGATAATATCCTCAAAACATCATAGTTTAATAACATTAAAAAGTCCTGTCGCTTATACATTTAAATTTTAGTATCAGTCACAAGCAGAGATTTGTCTGTGTTTTAATAAACTATTGACAAGAAGCCAAAGCCTGAGCAAACACAGAATCAAAATATACTGATTATAAACTTAATCCAAACAAAATTTGTTGCTGAAAAATTAAATAAACTTTGGCTGTTATCATTTCTCCATGATATTATTCATCATGCATTTGGTTTGGTTCTAATTATCCTTGTAAAAGTTTTCATGGTCAAATTTAATAGGAGTTACAGGGTATGTGTGTGCCTCGTTTCAAACAGACCCATTCTGATTCATACCAATTATTCAGTACTTGTTTTTCATGTAGCCACCAAGCATCACGCGTTAGTGAAATACATTTAGTGTTCTTAATTATTGAGATTGGAAATAATGATTGAGATTAGCTTTGAAAAAATAATTTTAGTGCTTTTTCATTAGTTGCTAAAGTTTTCACTTCCAGTTAATATTCTACACTGTTTACAGTGTAGAAAAGATTGAGATCATGTAAGGAAGACCTCTGGATGTCAGAAGAACAAAAGAAAGATGATAATTAAAGATTTGATGTAAAGTACTATTAGAACAGAATCCTTGATAAAAAACAGAGCTTCTAGCTCAGTTTCTACTTTCTAGTTGTCTAGTGCACACCTCCAAATTGCATTGATATTAATGTTTTTGCAAATTCATGTGAAAAATGATGAGGCGTATTTCATGAAGCAAGTGAACTAATATTCAAAATAATTAAGTAGCTGTAAGAAGGATCTCTTCATAGGCAACTTCATCTAATCTTCTGTCTCTATTTTAAGAAGTCTAATTCAGGAGTCAAAATTTCAAGTTTCTGGAACATGATTTCAAGGTGAAGTAATGTAGAATAGAATAGAATAGAATCATTAAAGTTGGAAGAGACCTCAAGGATCATCCAGTCCAACCATGTCCCCCGCCACCTAAATCTTCCTCTCCTTTCTTACTGGTGTAGAGTTTATGTTGTTGTTTATAATATTCCATTTTTGGTGAATTACTTATTTGTCCTTAGTAATAGATGTCATCTGTACTTTACATTAGTTCATTTTACATTTCCCAACAAGTGTGTTATTTACTTTCACACTCAGAGAGAACTGGTTCGATGCTCAAATTACCTGAGAATGCCAGAGAAGATGTTGAACTTGCAGTAAGCACACGGGATTTTTAACACATTACTGTTAGAAAGGGAAAAATAGAGTAAAACCTGTGTGAGTCTTCAGGGAGATAAAGAACTGAAAAGCTTAAGACTTCATTTCATTAAGAAAAGTCAGACTGAAAACTGTCATAGAAATGTAGAAGTAGATATACCTCACGAGGCCACCTAATCAAACCTCTCATCCGCGGCAGGATCAAATACACCAAAATTAATCCAGACTGATATTTGTCTAGCTTGGTCCTAAAAACCTCTGAGGATGGAGATATTGTACCCTCCAACCATTCAGTTCCATGGAATATCTGTCCTTTACTATGAGGAAGGATGTCTTGTGTCTTCTGCCCTGGTAGGCAAGCTGGTATTTTTAAATTTTTTCTCATGTGGACACTAAGAACAGAGAGTCATTGCGTTCTTCTGACTGTTTGTCTATTGGAAACCCTCCATGATATCTACCTCCTTTATTTGTTTTCTAATCTGAACAAAGCTAATTCCATCAGTGTCTCTATATAGCTCATGTTTAACAGAAGACTTAATGCTATGTTGTTTTCCTTTGAAATAGCTCAAGTTTAGCCATATTTTGCTTATACTGTGATGCTTAACAATAGGCAGAGTATTCCATATGAGTATTCTTCAGCAGTGGATAAAGCACAATAATTGCCCTCAAAGTATTATATGTGGCATATATATGCAATATTGAAGTATGTCTCAACATGATCTTGTTGTTCTGTATAATTCATGGTTAGTTTGTGTTTATTTAAGGACATACTCAATTTCTTATTTATGCCTTTCTGCTGCCTAGTAATCTATTCTGCATTTTTAGTCCCCATTTGGTTTTCTAACGTTGCTCTTTTTACTGTATCTGGTTCATTTGCAGACTGTCTCTTCAACTCTGATCCTGTCTTTGGCATTTGTAATCTTTCCAAGGCTAGTGTTAGAGGTGAAAGGCATGTTCTCTATTCAGTCCTACAAGATGTTATTGAAAACTTTGAGTAGATGAAGATTCAAGGCGTGATACTGGTAGTTGCTCTGGGCATAAGCATTAATTGATGTGTGCATACCGTGATAGAAATTTTACCTGGACTGGTTTTCCGGCTTGCTTCTGAGACTGTTGTAGAGGACACTATCAAGAAAAGACCTCATTTCTAAGATACCCAGACTAGATTGTGAATCTGGCAGGCAAGATTTTCTGGCAATAAGTTCGTACAACCTTAATCAGTGTTTAAATTGTATGAAATACTAGAAGGTTACCATGGTTAGGCAGCATGTGACTTCTGGGCTAAATACAAAACAAAACCAGAAAAAGCAAACATAATTTATTTGCAAGGAAAGAAAATAAATCACAGGAGTAAGAGCTGAAAGAATGAATATTGAGATTCCATCCTAAATAAGACCAAGGAAACACTGTTGCTGCGTTGTTTAGATTGCTTGTTGGCTTCTCCTGGTTCTGGCTGTGTCCTAGTATTCTGTGTTTAATGTTGTATCCTTGGAGATTCATATTCTTGACAAGCTCACAGAGGATGCTAAGCTTCTTTCTTTGTCTGAGTGTGCAAGAAAAAATATATAAAGTAGAAAACCTGTTTTGTTTGATAAAGGCAGTCTGTTAATGATATCCACCAGATTTGGAGCTTACTTAAAAAATTGTGTGGTTTTTTCACATCAAACTAATTAAATATAAAGAAGAAGAGAACAAAACTAAAACAAAAAACACCAAAAAAAACCCCAAAACAAAACAAAAAAAGGAAACTAAGATCTTTCTTGTTTGATTTGTTCCTTGGGATTTTGGTTGGTTTTGATTTTTCTTAAAAGAGGTTCTTACATTAGGTTGATATCAGTTGCTGTCAAATTGTGGACAGACTGTTGGCTTTTTTCATTGTCGTAAATTGAGTCTGGTCCATCTAAGGACAAAATGGTAGGCTAATCCAGAAAAATCAGACCATCATTCAACAAAGTTCATTTAATGAATGCAACAGATCCATGTGTAAAATTTAAGATACTTAACATCTCAAAAGCACTGTGGCCTGAGTTTCCATTAACCTTCAGCAGTAGTTAGAATAAAATACTATAAATTAAACAAATTGTCAGAGTGAAGGGCAAAGATGACCAGGGTGACTTTATGGTCACCATGCAATTTCTGCTTCTAAGACCGTATAAACCCATAAGACTATACACATTAATAGGTGGAGATTTCCATTACACCTTCTAATTCAGAAAATTGTAGCTAGAGCATGAGGGAAAGTTTGGTTAAATAATAAGTTGGGTAATTAGTTTGAGAATCCTTTTCAAAGTCCTCGAGCAGTCCATATATGTTCAACCTATTAGTATTTTTCTTATAAGCAGGACATGCTATTTGGTCTTACTGCCACAGTACCTAATCTGAAATGGTGCCCTTCTTGACTTGGGGCTAGAAAAGGGGAATACCAGCTACCAGAGCGTGCAATTAACACGTACTTTCTGCCCTGGAAGACTATGAGAGACACTTTTTTTTTTAAAATTACACATGTTTCTATAGTATTATACTTTAAAAAGATATTGCAAATTTTTCTGAACTGTATTTGTTATGATTTTTCTCATCTTCCCTCTGTAGTTGAATTTGAGCACAAAAGCTGCTTGTCCATGTAGAGGAGAGTAAGGATAAAGCAGAATTGTGCCACTAAAACATCTGGAAATCTCCTCGTAGGTATGGAATGCGAAATGCTGTCGTGTTATATGAAGATTTTTCCACAGTTAATTTTGACTTTATTCAGCAGTCTGCCTTTCCTGAACCCATGGCAGTAAAGTGTACTACCAACCCACTTGGCCAGATCTTGAAACATGCAGTTGCATGTAGGGAAGGCTAATTATGCTTATTTTTCCTAGCGTTATCAGCCTCACAGGGTTTTTGTAGCATAGAATGCATTAAGGAAGGAAAAAAATACAGCTGTGGCCCACTTAGCTACCACATTATTATTTATAGACTTATCTAATGCCATTTACAGGATACGAAAGAGTTGGACAATAAAAAAGTACAACTGTGATTACATTATACCGTAAAATACAACGTGCCAGCCTGTTAAAGGCTAAATCAGTGTGAATCTCAGGCATCATCAGCTTCTTTCTAAATATTTTTTCTCCCTATAACGAGGCACTGATGCTGGATAATTTATATTCTGCTTTCATTTTCTGTCTTTTAGTGGTTTCAAATTTTAGTTATGATAATCATGTTCCACAAATCATTGATGGAGTTCAGGATTTGTTCTTAAATACAGAATCTGTATGCTTTCAAAGAAGAATCAAATTGTAGCGATTACCTTGCAGTCCCTGCTTTATAAGATTTAGGGTAGTATTTGTAAATGGCTTATGCAAAATTAATCATACCTTGCAAACTACATGAGGGGAATCGTTCAAGGCAATGCAACATAATCCAGCAGACGAAACGTTGCTCTACAAGGCAAGAGAACAAGACTGGTGCAAAATGCTTCTTGCTATTCCTCTTCTGCGTGCTGTCGTATAAACAGTGTCATGTCCCTAAATTACTCTTTTTTTTTAGCCATCTCTCACATTACATGGATTTTGGAGGAGCATTATCTCTCACAGTGTTTTTCTTCACTACCTAGGAAAACTGAGCCTTGATGTTACTCCAAACTATTAGGCACAACTGTAATGCAAATAGTAAGTCATAATTGCCATCCAGTGTTCATTAATGGAAGTCATTTATCATTCAGGATTTACCTGATACAGCATCTTAAAGGCACCTAAGGCAGATGCAGTGTTAGAGCTAAAGTAATATATAAACTCATGGCTGGGATAGCTCGCTGGAAAGGAATGGGAATTCAGTGCAAATAGCTGGAAGCAACAGAATGGTTGCAGTCTTCTGGTCACACAGCAATGAAAAATCCTGCCAAAACACCATAGCAGTTTGATTCTCCAGTAGCAAAAGGAGATAGAGTATTTCCAAATTGCAAATTTGAATAGTAAGTAGATACAGTCTCAGAAAAAGAAGCATGTATAATCTTGATGTTAACTCTGATAGCTTCTGCCACTCTGCTGGTATCACATCCGTTTCCCTGAGACTCATTTTTACCAGGTCGTCTTCACAGATACGCTTCAGTCTTGACCAGATGCTCTGTAACATATTTGGCAGCATTTTCAGATGGAAAAAGGGGCTATACTGCTGCTTCTCAGCAGTGTGCAGAGAGCTTAAACAGCTTTGCATCCTCGCTTTATCTTTCAGCACCCAGATATTGATTTATATTTGTCAATAGTGAGGAAAAAAGAAGAAATCTTGTAGCTTTTCATATAATAATGTTCTTAGGAATGGCTGACAGTTCTCTTTGGCAGTACTAAGTACAGAAGCATCAGAGTCTCTTGTAGAGGAGTCCTATTTGCTCTCAATATACAGTTTATGTTTGGAAACGTGGAGCTGGTGAAGGTGTTCCTTAATTTGGGACTGATGTGAGCATCTTTAGAAAATACTAGAAACTCATCTTGTGCAAGAAATGCCATGAATTCAGCCCTGAAAATCCTTGAAAAGGGATTGCTTGGGCCCTGCCAAAACTAGGATATTCAAAACCATCAGCTGCTTTCTGAAAAAGATTGTTTCTCATCATCGACAGCAGTGAAAACAGTTGATAGATTCAGTATTAGTACAGGTATCTGTCTTCATCTATGATTTCTTACCCTGGCCTAAAAATCTGCAGGAGTGATAAAATAATCATCTTAATATGCAGTATTCATAAACTGTTTGGCAGTTTATTCTTTAAGATTCTAGGTGTCACAGTGTCACCGTGTAAGAGAAAAGTGTGAGTCTGATGCCTTTTTAGATTAGACACCTTTTCCTTGTGTAAAGACTTGCCTGGCAAAGCCTTATAGTGTAACATCTTTTATTGAAACTGCTTTTCTTGTGCTTGAAATAATTCATGGGTGTTAATGTTTGCACTATTAGTTTTAGGCTGAAATAACTAAATTATGAAGTATTATATATTATATGTTTCACCAGAAATAAAAAAAATACTTATTTTGGTGACCAAATTGGGTAATGAAATGTGCAAAAGGTCACAGATTTGCCTGATCTGCATACATAGATACACATTCTAAATGAATATATATGTGCACATTTGGACTAGATTGTTTAAATAGTAATGTAAACGCTTGCTCATGTTTATGTGAAATATGCAAAAATATGTTTTCAGGAAAATGTCTCTAAGGCGTGAAAATATATTTGTGTATTTTGGAATTTTTAATGAAGAGAATTGTACAGACTGCAAAATAAAAGACCTGCATATTAAAATTATAAATGCTGAACATAAGTGAATTTTTAATAGGTTTTCTCCTCCCATTGGTAAATTGGCTTCTGTACATTTTTGTTTGTTCTTGCTTAGGTCACTAATTACACTATTTATTTGAAATACCAGTCTCTCAGTCCTTCTTCTGTTTGATCATTGAATAGCAGAGATAACCAGGGAAATAAAAGTTCAGTGTTGTCAGCCACAGAAAATTATTTTCTGTGTTTTTAGTGTGTGCTTCCATATTTTCCATTGATAGAGAATTCCATATTCTTTGTATGATATTTCTACCGTGAAAATTGAGTATCCTTTTGGGATAAATGTGTCAACAGAAAGGCACATCACAAAAATAAATGGAATAATTGCAAGCAAACAATTTTCAGCTTGTGTTCTCAGGACTCTTTATTTTGATTGATGTTTCATTCACACGGGGAATCTTTCCTGATAATGTAATCTTGAAAACAGTTTGGTTCTTCTCTGACCTTTGCATTCAGAAACATTTGTTGAAGTGGTTTTGCATGCAATTTTTTCCCCTAAGGTATTGCAGGAAATTCTGATCAGGGACAGTTTCACTTAAGTGTAAAATGGCTCTACACAAGATCACAAGTTTAAAGGCGGTACACAGATAATATTTCCTTCACATTTTCCATGCAACTGCCTCAGTTTTATCATTCTGACACTTCTGCATCTGTCTACCCTGATCAATTAAGAAATATAATAGCAACAAGGATGCACCATCAAAGAAAGGACATTTGAATTTAGTTTCTCTCCAGAGTGGGGCTTGACTGGACTGCCTTGCTATCACATCTTTCTTCTTTGGATCAGTACATCTATCTGTTCCAGACCCTCAAGCCCAGTTTGCATTACATCACCAGAAAAATTTGAAGCTGGTTTTACTTGCTTTTTGCTGACTGCTAGGTGTGAAAAGATAAGCTCAGTACTTACTGGGAAAAAAAAAGGAGTAACAAACCCTTTTGCTTTCATACCTTACTTGTGGGCTGCAGGGCCCCGGGGAGGTGTTTGTGTGACCCCCATTTTGGTGGCTGCTTCGCCCAGCACCACTTGTCATGGTTTGCCTGCACACTGGGGCCGCAGCCTCTTCTCGCTGTTTGGCCTGAGTCTGTAGCTGAGCTGTCCAGCTGACTCTTCCATTGCACTTGAGGTAGTGCATCAGCTCTCTGACTATTTTTTTCCTTTTAACCTTACTTTTCTGACAACCCGATCTGAGCTATTTACTAGTAATGCTACCTCAGGGTATAAATCACTTTATCCTTTCCAGTTCACTTCATTCAAAATGCCAACCAGTAAAAAAGGGGGTCTCGAAACTGATTATGTAGCTCTGACATCTAAATAGAAAAACTTTCTTCATGTCAAGATGACTCAGAGCTTTTCCCTCTGTTCAAAAATCTGTAATATCCTTGTGGCAGCTGCAATGGCTCCTCACATGGCATGAAGTGTACTTTAATTCATTAGAATCAAGAAGCTATTCTAGCAGAGGAAACAAAAAGGGCGAGTTAGAATTTTGCCTAGTTATCTTTAGCAAGTGTTTTGCAATACCAAGCTTTGAGAATGAACTGTCACATGTAAAAACCTAACTAACAAGGATAATCAAGCTTTTTAATGACAAAGTCTTTGCAGAGTCGCTGTGCAAAATTATAATTATGATTGATTTCCTTAGGGGTGGCATGACAGACAGCAACTGAAGTTGGTTATCGCACAGTCATAGATTGAGATGTGGTTAAGTTGCACTGTTTGCTAACCAGAGGCAAGAAATACAGACTGGCATGTTGAACTACACAGGACATATTATATTTTTTAACTGTTTAGTGTTGCCAAACTAAGCTAACAGGGCAGGATTAAATCTTCAGTGCTTTTGCCCCAAACTCTTTCTGACCTTTTGCTGTGCTCGCTAGTGCATTTGACGTTCCAGAGGAAGACACGAAGCAGCACAGCAAACATTTTCAAGGTTTTCTGCAAGGAAAATTATACAAGTTATCCTGAGTCCAAGTTGATGTTATGTTCTGCCATTTGCGTTTGTTGTTTTGGTAGCATAAAATAGGTGGTCAAGTGGTTTAGTTAGACTTTTTGGTTTCTTCTTTCATGTAAGGGCAACCTAGAGCTAATGGTCCTTTTTAGCCTCTCTTTGTCAAGCTGCCATCAGAGGAAATATGGCCAGAACGTATCTGAAGTGCTGAACTGTCCAGAAGTTCTTATCTGTCTTCTGAGGTGCTCAGCTTTTCGGCATTCTTCTGAAAAAGGTTTCAGCTTCTTTAATCTATGCCTGTAAGAACAGGTCTGAAGCATCCTGCACACCATAAAAGAAAGTCGCCTCTTCACAATTTTTTTCTTGTGCTTGGTATGGTTTCAGCTCGGGAATCAAAGGTGAGATTCTCTAAAGAAAGATCTCTATCATCATCAATAAGCCAAACTTCCAAGTTTTTTGAAGTGATTTCTAGATCTTCATATAAGCTCTACAGAAGGAAAATTCATTTTTTAGAGTGTTTAGGAACAAGCCCATCTGCAACAAGGAGTTGAGTTGCCTAAAACAAAGATTACTTTTTTTTTTTAAAGTGTGCAAGGGATAAAAACTAGGAGAGAGTTGCATTTTTCAACTGCAAAACACTACCCCATATTCTATTCTTTATTCCTCCTTACATTCAGTATAAGCTGGAGAAAAATCTTGTAATGAGTTTTTGAAGGTAGATTTCTTTTGTTTGTTTTTAAAAGAATATAGTAATTTTGAGGCCCGGACTTCATTAACTTTCAATGAGATCTGTGAATATAAATGACTCGAGCCTTTTTGAAAATCCCACCCTCAGTCATCACTGTGGCTGTGTTGCTGTGGCAGCTAGTCCTCTGTCTGGTCTTTGAAGCATCAGGTGCCTTCACGCAGAGGAAACAGCCCTGCTTGACAAAGAGGTGTCAAACCACGGCAGGATAGCTGGCCTGTTGCAGAATAGCAGCTGTCAGAAGAAAAGAAAGTTTGAGTCTTTCTTTTCTTTATCACAGGTGACAGCGAGGGAAGTAGAGCTAGATTTTAATGCTGGAAGCAGGTTTTATTTTAGAAACCCAATTTTTTTTTTTTTTTTTCTTTCTTTTTCTTTTTTTTTTTTTTGTCCTAGTGTATTAGGATATACTCTGCCAAAAATGTTACAATCATCCCATGGAACAGAACCGTGTCAAACCTTTTGATTTTTCTTTATGTATATAGGCTTTATCAGAATATTCCTTTTTCCTGAAGACTTGTCCCTCCAGTTACTTTGCAACAACAAATTTATTGTAAAGACCACTGTGCACAATGCTAATGTTTTTGTTCAAATTCCTTCCGTTTAGAATGTAACTCCAGCAGAAAAAGGTTTGATAGTGAAGTTGTGTACTGTATAAATATTTTAACTGCTACCAACCCAGAATGAGAGATCTTCCTTCAATGATAGGAGGATACGCAAATATGTGACACTTTTCCTTCCTTCAGTAACTGCCTTTTAATATTCTAGTTCTGGGATGGTTTCTTCTTCGTAAGTGGTAAAGCTGGTGGTTCTGGGACTTTCAGAGATGATTTTAATCCTTTTCAACTGGGCAGGGTTCTTTATCAATATCAGTTTTCTGTTCAGACAATAAAAATGAAGACTGAGGTGCTTGTGAAATTTCTCCCAGAAGTGAAACGTTCAAGCTGACTTGCGTGGCTAATCAAGACAAAAAAACAAGCTTAAGCTTAGTTAACTGAAAGGCACGACTAAGCAATTACCCACACTGTATAATACTGTTTCCATGCAGCCACCCACACGTTTTACTGATCCCGAAGACAATCATAATGCTGTCCTGTCTCCTTTTGAAAGGAGTAAGCAGAGGGATTTTAGAAGTATGACTTCTTGGTACCCAACCCATTGGGAAAATAATATCCTGCTCAGGAAAACCTTGTGTCAAGATCCTTGAATTATAAAAACACCAGCTGAATCGTGACGGAAAGGAACAATTAAGTCTTATGACTAGGCAGTTACCTTGTAGGAAAACTACAGTGGTTGCTTTTAATTCTTTTCAATACTTAAACAATCGCTTGATAGACAGAATGACCAAAGTGTCACAAAAAATTCTCGTCACATTTAAGAAACTGTTCAATAAGTGATGTAGCTATCTTTATACTGGATGGTAGTCTGCTAATATTTTTCTGTGATAACTTGCTACCGGGAGATGAATTAAGACAGGGATTTCATTCGACCTTACACGTAAGTGGGAAGCAGAAATATGCCTAATTTGGTAGCTACCAGACTTCTGGTGGGTTCAGGTGCCGTTTAGAAAGATGTCGTGAAGTCAAAGGGAGGAACATTGGGTAAACATACCAGCAATGGCATACTTACCACTATTTGAAATCCAGGGATTCAGGGTTTGAGGCATGTTTAGTAAATCCAGATTAGCATTCCAAGTTGAAACTAAATATTAGGGGGGATCTTGTTGCCCAGTAGTTTAACAGGTGAAATGCAATCATGCTTATGGTTTGGGAGTTTGAACAATTTGGGAGAAGTCAGCCCTGATTTTGAAAATCTGTTTCTTCTTCTTTCTTACACAGACTTAAATCAGGAAAAAATACTGAAAGTATTGGGTGTCATATAAGGATGAACTGGTTGTAAATGAAAGAAGAATTAGGCCTCAGGGATTTAACTGGAATCTTTGCCACTTTAAAATGTGTCTGTGTAAAATTTTGCTGTAAACCCTAGGCAGACTACTTGGAAAAAAAATTTCCTGTAACTTTTAGCCTTTCAAGGACTACGTCATGATGCTACCCACAATGAACACTGTAGTCTCTGAATAAATAGAAATTTATCCTAGTATGGTGATTTACAGTCTTGACAGAACTCAGTGGGATGTATATTAACCTGAATATCCATTAACCACCTTCCTCCCTTGAAAAGGCCTGTTTGTAAGAGCTTCTTTAACTCTCACTAGTTCTACAGTACCTGATGGAATGATGGAATTTAGCACAACTGCTAGCAGATGTTAATCATGTAGCTTAATGCACTGCTGGAGGGCATTCGCATTATGGTGGTGAGCATGGTGTAAGTACCTGTACAGAACAGATTAGATCATGTTGCCCTGTGTGTTTTCAACAGATGCTACGCTCTCCACTCCAGAGAACTTGCTTGCAATGAAGTCATCAACTACTTTATTCTGGCTCAGTGTCAGTTTTTTAGTCTACCCTAATTTCATGCAAACTTTTGGCTGGCTTTATTGTTCTGGGCTACTTCCTTTTCCTGTCCTCAGCATCTTTATCCTCTAGCTCTCATGAGAGAGCCCTCTCTTGGCTCTGCTGTCACTTCCCCTCTTTATTTAGTGGCTGTTCCTGAATATTCTCCTGTATAAGTCCTCTTTCTGAGCATGCTTTAAGATTTTGCTCTTGACCACTTTTGTTGCCTCATTTTCTGCTTTCGGCTCTGTGGGTCTTTGCTAATTACCTCCATACCTGCTTCTTCGTTCGAAATCTGTGTCCCATGGGAGAAGCCCACAGTGTCCTCCCTAGCTCAGCGGGGAATTTTCTGTTATGAGTCCAAAGTAATCCAGACTTTTGCTTTCCAAATTGTCTGCCTGGTATCCATTTGCCAGTTTCGCTGACAATGCTTCCACTCCTGTACCCTGGGCCTGAATCAGTCAGCCTGTGGGACTTGCCCAAAATTGGAGTTAAAATCAAAGTTGTCAAAAGTTTCACTGAGAAAACAGTGTATAATAGTGTTCTGGTTTTGGCCAGGATAGAGTTAATTTTCAGAAGGAGCCAGGCCAGGTGAGCTGAGCTGACCAGGGCTATTCCATACCAGGTGCCGTCATGCCCCTCATAAAAGGGGGCTGGCTGGGGAGGGGTGGATTTGGTGTTACTCAGAGTGGGCTGAGCCTCCAGTTGGTGGGATCTGTCCTTGGATGGGTAAGTTGCTCTCTTTGTTACCACCTTTGCGTACATCCCATTATAAGTGTTGCTGCTGCTGTTGTTTAGCTCTCCCTTTGCTGACCTGTTAAAGGGACTTATCTCACCTTGAGGTGGCTTCACCTTTGTTTTTCCCATTCTCCTCCCCACTGAACGTTGTCTGATTGGCACCCAGGTCTTGTCCGAAAAGCGGATTCATTGCCTGGTGTGCAATAAGCCAGTTCTTGCACACACAGGAGAGATACTGCTTTTTATTCAGGCCTGGGGGCTCAGTGGATCCACCAAATAGAGCACACCTAGTGCCGGTTCTCTTGTCGTATTTATACACAAAACATTACAAAGTTGTACGCAGTTACAGTGATTGGTTCAGGTTTCTTCACCCAGCGTGCAAACCAGAACACGTGCCTCAGGACAGTCACTCCGTAACTGATACGTTGTTTGTATAAACATCAACTGGCACGGGGCGGGACCACACAACAGCAAAACTGCCTGTGACACTCGTACCTCTGCAGAGCTACCTGTGGCATCCTCATCTATTAAAACGACCTGTGACCTTCTTAGCCACAGAGCCACGGTTAACTTAAAATTTGATGGGAGGTACCAGTCTTGCGAGCTGCAGCCAGCCCACCCAGCTTTCTACCTACCCAGACCTGCTTCTCTTACAAGGCAGAATTTGAAGTTTGCTGACTTTTTCTGTATTCTATTACACTCACAAATTGAAATTTTGGTAGTGTTTTCTAAATTCCAAATATTTGTAAGTTTTTTTCTGTTAAAATGACTACACTAATTAAGATCCAGTCCTGTCTCTCATTCATCCTCATTAGTGAAAACATCTGTCAACACCTTTCTGTGTTACTGCTTAAATCAGACCTGTTGAAAATATTTCCAGTGCTAGCAACATTAATCTCCTCTCTGATTTTCTTATTCTGTTCTTTGTAGCAGATACTTCCAAAGTATTGCTTGTAAGTAGTCTATCTTTCCTTTCTTTCTGTTGTGCAGTATGTTTAGGGTCTCAAAATTAAACCTAGGCTATATATAGTTGTTAAAGGAGCTTGATCAAGTATTTGACAGTAATTCATATTTATTTGGGATTAAAGGAAATGGTTTTCATTTCAGTTCTCAGTATATCAATGTAATTATGAGGGTTGGTTATAGATGCTGCAGACTTGCCTTGACCATATGTTTATAAACTCAAAATATGGTTAAGACCAAATAGTATGAATTCGTGGTTATTTTCCCTTTAATTCTGATTATACTTATTATTATACATGTTCATTTTGTCATTTAAAACATCATTGATCATTGTAATCAAGTCCTTCATACTGCTGATTTGCAGCCAATGAAAAGCGGACGTAGTGAGCTCCATTGACCTGCAAGCCACTTAACTCTAGATATGGAATTTTCATGATTCAAACTCTTTTTTCATTTTCGTCTATGCCAGTTACACATAACAGTGTTGAGAGAGAGGGACAAGTGCACATGTATTCCCTCATGTTCTGTTATCTTTTTTTAATCTTTTTTTTTTCCCTAATTTACCCACGTTTACTATTTATATTTTTAAAACACTTACGTATACTAGTAGTATATCCTTTTTTTAGTGTCAGGTTATGTCTCAAATAGAGAATTAGAATAAACTTTTTTCTGTCCATGTTCAAAATCTGTCCATTAAATCATGCTTTTAGTCGATAGAGCTTGGGGTATCACGTGGCCAGATGAATAGTTTCTCATTCGCTTGGAGTGATGACCTGCAGAGTCTGTATCCAGGGTGGTCACTAAACCGCTCAGGGCCTGGTCGGTCCCCAGTGCCCTCCTTTGCTGCTCCCTGTGCATAGAGGTGTAAGGGGGGAGTTCAGTGTGCTGAAGCACAAAGAATGAGGTGATGCCTGTCTCCTCTAGGGACGTGGGATGGGGGGCCAGATTTTGCTGTCCTGTGAAGACAGGGAAGGACGCAGTAACTTATGTGAGACTGTACTGTGTGGTTGCTTATTCCTGAGCTAGGCACTTTCAGTGAGTCAGGCTGGCTGTGCTGTGAAACCTGCGTTAAAACCTAACAAGGTTACTCTTGAAATCTCCTCTGACAGCTATTTAATGCCTACCAAGTGCTGAGGCTATAAAAATGCGTTTTGCAGCAGCATTCAGATAATAAATACTGTGAACAGTTTAAAATCACTGGCTTGTCTTTACAACTTTATACTGTAACAGCAGTAAAGTTAACCTTAAGCCAGTTCTTGTTTCATTTAAACAGACTCAAATATAATCTGCATGTTCTTGGTACAATATATACAGTGTCTTTTAGAAAACAACCATGACAAAATCGTTACACAGAACATGAATATAGTCAAGAGGAGTATTTAAGGGATATCATTGCTCCTCAACAGGTACTGTTCTGTTTGCGTTACCAAAGTTTTTATTTTATTTAATTATATTTTGCACCTTTGCATTGGAATTATTGATTAAGAAAGAGAGAAAAAGGTGCAGACTTTTTTCTCTGGTTTAAATTTTCAATATGTTGTTAGACTATATTCAAAGTGCTTTGCTTTTTGAAAAGCTGAGAAATTGAAAAATACAGGAATAAATACAGTTAAATTTTTTGCGTGCTGAATGTGGTCTCACCCCAATTCATTAGTTTTTCAGCGTGTATCTAAGAGGAATAAAGCTAGCTGAGTTCCTTCCATGGATAAATTCTGTGTTGCCTTATATATAGACAAAGTCTCCACTGCTTATACAGTTATGTTCCAAATTTCTATCCAGTATAACATGTAATATACTTAACTTGAACATCAGAGTGGTCCTTACTCTTAAGTGTATTTTCAGCACCTTACTGGGTATCTTTGTTGTATAGGCAAATATGGTGCGCTCTGAATTTTTCTTGAGTGTGTAGAAGGATATTTAGCTAAGGCATGCCTGCCATGATGGAGACAGTTTATCCTATGTCCTTGAGTGACTCTTTATACACTACAGTGTTTTTTAAGTTGACACACACTTAAGGACTGTCCCTCAAAGCATTCTGACTGCTTCAACTCTAGAGCAGATACGCAGTGTAGGTCAGAAAAATTCCCCTCAGTGCCCAGGACTCTGTTCTGTTTTCTCTTTTCTGGGGTAGACGGGGTCAAAAAAAAAGACATCCTGCAGTTCTACCTGAGTAATGTTCTTAGTACACTTATCAGCTTTCCTTTTAATTTTCTTTCATTCCGTCTAGAAATGCACAAGTGTTGGAAAACTATCTGTAGTATTATTATTCAGAATATTAATATTTCAGAGGAAGTAACTGAAGCTTTTACTTCAAAAACAAACAAACAAAACCAATCCCCTCAAAAAAGAAACTTAAAAAGAGAGGGGAAAAAAAAAAAAAGAGAAGAAAAAAGAGAAAAATGTAGGTTCATTTGCCTTTGAAAATTTTCAGTATTCTGGGCTACCTGAATTGCAGCCATAAATAGCTGTATAACTGTAACTTAATGCTAGATATATAGAGTTGAATTCAAAGGAACCAGTGAAGTGGAATTGAGGCGTATAAGAGGAAAGGCGACAAATGTTGGTAAAAGTATATAGTCTGTTTTGTATGGCTTTAGTAAAAATACAACAATATTGAAAAATAATCTGCATTATAAAATTTCAAAGTCTGATCTGGTTAGAGTCAATCCTTCGCCTTCCCTTCTTCCTCCTGTCAGATTTCTGATGCATCTGACAGCGCTACCAGGCTGTTTATTGCCACTACAGATATCAGAGCCCTGGAAGCTTCTGTTTCTGAGCAGAAAGCCATATTCAGTAAAATGCCCTCTGAGGAAGAATGCCTATGCAAACAAAAAGAAATCTTTGTCATAAAAAGTAGTGTTTCATCAAAACAAGTCACAATGACATTCTTTTAGGTTTCATAAATATCACCATTGTATCACTACAGCAAATTCCATGGTAAATGTTTGATATAATGCTCACCCTCTGAGTAGTTTTCAGTCCTTACTTCCAAAATAGTGCAGTGACATAATGAAGTGTACTGTATTTTCTGCAGTTTAAAGCAGTGATTTGTTTTTAGGGAGTGAAATGCTGGCTTAATATGCTTTACCTTTCCATTGGTTCTAACTAAGCAGCATTAGTTATACATATGACATCCTTGACTTCACTATTGACTCAAAATTCTTTGTATTGGCTTCATTACTAAGGGAATGAAAACACATGTTTACACCTGGAATTTTTCATTCTTCAATGTATTTACCCTCCTTTTTGAGGTAGGGAAATATTATTTGCTTCAGCTCTTCATCTGTAATACGTGGATAAGTGATGTTAAAGGCTTATTTGCAACAAGGGATTTAAATGGAAAAGCTTTTCTCATAATAACTGTTGCACTCTGCATGTCTTGCTGTATTTCTAAACAAGAATGTATTATTCTGGAATAGAATATCTGCACAATACAGTCACTTCAAACATGGTAACTGTATCAGGGTATTTATTGTGGGATCATAATTTCTGAATGTCTGTTCTAGTTAGTTGCCTGTGTACAAAAGACCTCTCTCTGTGTATACCCAAAAAGCCTCTGACAGAAGAACCTCAGCATACCTTAAGCTTCAATCCTTTCATGAAACTCCATGTTGCAAATTCCAGAGTTCTTGCAGTGCTTTGACAAAAAGAAGGCTTTATATAAACAATATCTAATGTATTTATATTTACTTTTTTTACTGAGAAGTGTGGGGTTTTTTTCTATTTGGGAAACACATAATAGCTGTAAAGGTGCAAGTTACTGTACTTTGCCGGCGTAATTACCGTGATTGTCAGCTACATTCTGATTACTTTTTTTTTTTTTGTGCTGGTGTGATTGTCAAAGGCAGCAGTGCTGGGATTTTTGGATTCCCACATGGCTCAAAGAACTAGAAATTTAAAAACATTTTCTCTTTGACAGGTAATCTGAACATATTTGATAGGCAGTCATTAGAGAATAAAGCTGGGATTTAGCAGTCTCATTTTACAGGCTTACTTTTCTACAGCATTATGTTAACAAAAATCCTGATGACAGAATATGAATATGTTGAAAATGAGGGACTGAGAGCCCAAAGTGAGAAGTAAAGCAGTTGTGAACTCAAAAATTTTCATCTGTACTCTGATGGGCTCTTTTATCCCGACCAACTTCCCACCTATTCAAAATCTGTTTGTGTTCCATGTTGAAGACCTAGAAAGGGCCTCTCATCATAATGAACCTTGTGGTATTTTTCTGTGCCTCACAAGGGAGCAGGTTAAACATTAGTAAGTTATTTTCATTAGTGACCTCAGCTACTCTCTGAGAAATACTCAAAGATTTAAAGGTTTGAAACTATGTTGAACATCATTGCTTCACTCCATCTTCTGCAGACAGCTGTTTTCCTGAAAGCTTTCACAACCATTTTTTAATTTTATTTTTTTTCACTTTAACAGATGATTAATACGATTGTCTGTTTAGTAGATGCTACTTTTCTCAGCAAAACGTTCTTATTCAAAATTTTAACTCTGAATTCAGTTTCCCTCTGCTCTGCGGTATTCTGTTCTCCCATTGCTGGTCCCAGAAACCATTCAAAGGAAGCCTCTGTAGGATCACCTTCCTCCATCCACCATCACTGTCTGGTATTGGTGCAGGTCTCTACAGATAAAGGTGGCTGGCTAATCAGCTTTCCTTTTGCCTGTCTGTCATACTTATGACTGAGATAGAGATAATTTCCTTTCTAGTAGCTGGTGCAGTGCTGTGATTTGCATTTAGGATGAGAACAGTGCTGATAACACACCGATGTTTTAGCTGTTGCTGGGCGGTTTAGGGCTTACGCTAAGTCAGGGACTTTTCAGCTTCCCAGGCCCTGCGAGGTTCAGCAGCAGCTGGGAGAGCACAGCCCGGGCAGCTGAGCCAGGCTGGCCACAGGGACCTGCCCTGCCACGGAACATCAGCCTCCCTGTGGAACTCAGGATCCCACCTGAGCTGGGAGGTGGGATCGCAGCCTGGAAGCAGATTGGGCATTGGGTTATTTTTTTCCTTTTGCCTGTGGCGAGCAATTGCATTTGTGCATCACTTGTTTTATATTATATTAATGTTGTTGTTAATATTATCATCATCTTCCTTTATCCTATTAAACTGTCTTTACCTCAACCCATGATTTTTTTTTTCCATTCTCCTCCCTGTCCCTTAGGGGATGGGTGGACTGAGCAAGGGGCTGCGTGGTGCTTTGTTACTGGCTGGGGATAAACCACAAGAAATGAGTACATTTCTCACAGTCTGAATTTTACTGAAAAAGTAAGAAGGACATTCCACTCCCTGAACCTGTGACCGTGGCAATCATGGTAATTGTAAGCTCTGGTTATTTTTCTCCATTTGAGTTAAATGTCTTGATTTAGATTGTTTGTGAAAGACACTCGTTCTGTTCCCACTGTGACGCTTTGAAGCACAGACTTCAGACACTCATCCTGATTCAGGACACCTACGTGCTGTCCCTATTGTTCACCTGGTAAAATGGTGCCTATTATTCTAGACAAGTCATTTTATTTCTCTGTGCCTTATGCTTCCTTTGTTTATTTTGATTCTTATCTTTCTCATGTCAGAAACTGTCTTTCCTTCTGTATTTTATACTGTGCCCAGCACAATGAGGTATCAATCTTCCTTGTGTCTTCTGGTATGACTATAATCCAAATAATGAATAGTAATCACCTTTATCTTTGCGTCTTGTAAATCAGTGGCATTTTCATGAGCGGACAATTGAGAGAAGCTTCATGAGTATCTTCCTTCTGTTGTAAACAGTTTGATTTATCTGATTTTAATGCAGTGGATTTATATGTTTAGAACTGAAAAATTCTGAAAGAACTTTCGAACTTGGAAGCCATCTTTGCTAGTGGTTCCTCAGTGACCTTAATACTGAAGATCACTGAATCCATTCAAAGATATATTTCCGAGTTTAATCTCAGATTTCCTCTGAAGACAGCCAACACGTTATATTACTGTACCTGACCAAAGACCGTGATGTGGTTTCATGTACTGTTTCAGGACTGTGGTAATTTACTGCTGATGTAGCACAGATGAAAATATCCTGTATGAGGACAAACTTTCTTCTCTTTTCTTCTATTTGTTATAGGTTGTTTACATTGAATACATCACTGTTAAAAAAAAATAAATTGTGTTGTTGCTCAAAAAAGACATTTAAAATAAGTAGCAGAAAAAAGGAAAACCAGAAAGGTAATCTGTGCAAGATATAAAACGTAATTCTGAGTGCTTGGGCTTTGGGGAGAATTTTGTATATCTGTTGTGATTTTTTTTTTTTTTTAAAGGAAATTAATTTAATTCACAGAAAAGTCTTTCTTGCTGTTGGTGAGGTTAATGGTAGAAGTCTCCGGAAGATTTGTCAAATGTTTCAGCAGCGTGTAAAGAGATACAGAGAAGAAGAACAAGGTGCATATAATACAAAGGAGGTCAGAGAAATGCCAAAGCATATTAGGATCCAAACTCCATTAAAATCTTGTCTGGCAGAGGTGGGCCATTTCTTATTAACGTCTCCTTCAGGGCAAGCATGTGAGACATTGCTCTGATGCTGGCAAACTAAACTTTTGTTATGTTTCTTTTATGTTTCTTGAAAGTTTCTGTAATTTACTGTAGTGGTCTAGATGCTTCTCAAGGAGATTTCATTGTACAGGGTGGATGGGAACTCTTGAATTGACAATAGGGGACTTGGCAACCTTTAAATTTTCCAGCTTTTTTTATGCCTTTTCTTTCCCTTGTGGCTTATCTGGCATGCAGTGTTTCAGAGTTAGTCCAAGAAATGCTAAAACCTCTCCCACAAAGTTTACTTAATCAAGCTGGATATAAATAATACTCAGTAGTCTGATTTTCCTTGTTGAATTTACATCTTAATTAATTATGTTTAAAGTGTGTAATGTGAGCTTATGTTTTGAGAACAAATACCTTTGGCTGTTTTCTGACTTGTGTTTAATTTCTTAGCATTTCAGGTTATGTTTTGCTTTGATTTGGATTTTCTGTTTGTTTATTTTTCTCTGCCACATCATTAAACGTTATTGAGAAGAAACAGCCACAGTACCCTGCTGAATCAGGATGCACATCATATCCAGTATAATTTAGCGAGCGAAGCCGCTATCTGTGCTTTTTTTGTGACACTCTTTCTACATTTTTTCGTAGTTCTTTTCTTTTAACATAAATGTAGACAGGCTGAAATAGATACTAAGTAAGAAAGCAAGAACCAAAGAAGCCACTATGAATTATTCATAAATTGCCTTGTTTTCTGATATTTTCTTTCTTCCCAGAGGAGAAAAGATATTAGGAATGGGTATATGTGCCAACCTTAAGGTACATCAAGCTTGGTATTGTTCAGTATTACAGGAAATCCTTCAGTGAGGGTGGAATGTGTGTACAAAGATAAGTAAGTTTTATATCACAGTGAGATAGAAAACTACTGTATATTTTTATTTTCTTTTCCAAACCAAACTTTTTTGTGTAGTTATTATTTTCTGATACAGCAACATAACAATCCCAGGCAAAAAAACCCCACATATTTATTTTCTGTTTTCACAACAAGCATGTAATACCCTTGGGGAGGTAAGAGGGCTCTGCAAATGCTTTAATTGATAAATACATTCCACAGTATAAGGGGATTTTTTGTGAACCAAGGAGCAGTAAAGAGCTGTACTTTTTTAAATGCAAACAGTTAAAAACCATACCATGAGCTAAAGACATTATTTCAAATATCTTTATTTTGCCAACATCTCAGGAAATACTGTTAAGGGACTTTTTGTTTGTTTTGTTGGGATTTTTCTACGTAGATCTGTTCAGGTACAAAGAAACCTGAAGAGTTGTTAATGGGAAAATGTCAAGACAGGAATCAAAGAAAAAGAACGAATATACTCAGTACTAAAACTTCTAATTCCAGAGCTGAAGCTATGGAGTTTGTCTCTGATTTCAGATCTGTAGGAGCTCTATGGTGTAACCTTGATTCGAAATTGAAAGTAAGAAGGCGTATTATTTTTGACATTTGAAAGAATATAATGTATTATGTTTTCACAGAATTGCTGGTTTAGAATAAATTTAGGACTTACTATGGAATGGGTGTTGCTAAGGGTCTTTCTTCTTGATGGAAATATCAGACCTTCCATCCCTGAAATACATTTCCTGAGGGCTGTGTATCAGCAGAGGGACTCTTTGCTGTACTGAAGATGATGTATTTGATTTGAGAAGATAACTGACAAGATATCAAGCTTATTTTGGCAGACAATTTAGCATTCAACCCAAACAGTTGCACTTGCAGAAGTAGTTTGCGAATTCCAATGGTGAAAAGGGGAATAAAATGAAATCTTAGTGCAAACTCCCTTTCAGCTATTGTTGTTGCTTTTACTAAAGTAAGTTTGCACAGAGGGAGAAGAACACAGGAACCAGCTTGGTTTTCATCTGACTAGAAGTGTAGAAGTTTCAACTGAAATATACAGACGGATAATTATTGCTGAAAAGATGTTTTTCCTAAATGCTCAAAGTTTAGGCCAGATTAACTGGCCTAAGGCCACTTCCTCATGAAGTGACTGGCAGTCACTGACGGCTCTGGTACTTTCTTTTTAAGCATGTCCTTACTGTTAAGAAAAATGGGTCCCTGAACCTGTCATATCCAGACGCTGTATTTTTCTTGGTTTTGGCTGCTGCGTGTAGCCTTCTCCCTGGGTAATCAGACAGACATGCTTCAGCTGCTGGTTTCCAGTTGTTGCAATAATGTGCTAACATGCTGGTCCCCTGAAACAGCCTGCTTATTAGCTGTGATGCCCAAAATGCCATCTGGAGTGTTATTCAGAAATCTATAATTATTCTGTCTACTTCTATTTGATTGTCTGCTTTGTTCTACTATGCGTGCTCTTTAGTCCTTTTCGTTTTCTCTTTTTTTTTTTTTTCCTGGACCTAGCATGGACACATTTAATCTTCGCATACAGCAGTACCAACAACTCTTCCATAAAATCATTTTACATAAAGGTGAAAACAGAAACTTTCTAGAAGTAGTTCTAGTAAACAAACAGCAGAATATCTCTGTCTTCAAGTTAGACTGGAAAGAAATAGCATAATAACCACTCTGGCAGAGACTAGTAATCATAGAGGACTGAATTCTTTGCTTACTGTCTTTGTTTATTTGTGCTTGTACACAGTAGATAGAAAGTATTTCCAACTGTGACAGTGAGTTGCCCTCCCAGTGTATGTGGAAATGACCTGAAGAGGTGCAGGTCACTGTGGGATGGGTTCCCTAAGCAAACAAATGGAAAGGGACCTGTAAATATGCAAAGCAATTTGTTTGGGTTGTCTGTATCATCTCTGTTCATTCTGTTGTGTGAAATCACATACTAAAATCATGAAGAATTCATGAAATTATTTTATTTGGGTATTAAAAACAGTCTCTAGGGATTTGCTTTTGCTTTTCAATACAGGGATTGTTAATTGAAACCAGCTAAGAAAAGTTTGATGCTGAAAATAGGAAATATTATGAAGGAGATTTACATGGCAATGAATGTGAAAGATACTCTGTGCGATACAAATTAAACAGAAAAAATAATTTATGCATTCCTTAGTTGTTTTCAACATCATTATATCGTGTTGAAAAATGTCCGTATCGGAGCTCATGACAGAATTGTCCCTATATCACTTGCTGGCTGCTGCTAACCTAGGAAGCAGCTTTCTCTGAGCAGTCCTTAGCTCTTCCTTTTTCTGTCTAGTTTTCTGGGATTGGAAAATAGCTCTTCTTGCAAGGTAGAAAAAGGATGAGAAAGAGTTAAAGATTTTAATATGATCACCAGCGCGTGCCAACCAAGACCAGAGAAGTATGTATGAAGGATGAGGGGGTTAATAAATGGGCTGGAGAATAATAAATAGTCAGTACTTAATTTCAGGTTTTTGTGCTCAGAGAATTGAGTTTGTAATCCCAGTGCAGTTATTTGTGGACAGTAGCCCCATCTAGGGGTGGATGTCAATATTTCTGCTGTTTGGAGTCTGCCTAATGGGGGAAGGGAGGCTTTGGGAAATACCCAGATCCAGTCTGAGATACAGTTTGAGAATAGAAACAAGTACCTGGAAAGCATGATGCCTTTATTAGTAGGATGTGGTGGGAGAGGCTGCTTAAAGTAGGAATTTGAAATACCCAAAGGAATACTAAACTTGCTAATATTGCAGTGCTGCGGTCCCATGGCACAGTCAAAAAGTGGCAAGTGAGGGCTGAGTCCTGCCTCGCCAGCGCCAGGCACATCATCCGCAGCAGCAGGGAAAACAAGCAATTCGCAGTTTGGGCTGTCAGCAAGGCTGGAGCAAGAAAGCCGAGCAGGACGTTTGTAAAAGGCCCCTTGTTCCTCTGCAAAATGCCAACGGGTATCTGCTGCTTTTTAAGTACCTTCCCTAGCATTAATTTTCAATTTTAACTGTGGCGCTTTAGCTGGGCTCATGTAGGGGCCTCTGATAAGAATAAACATGGGACCTGAGCTATCACCCAGACTAGATAACCTCATCTCCTCTGAGAAAATGATTTTACAGATGAGGGCCGAGGTCACTGGCAGGACGGGATGGGAAAGCTTGCACTGGGGCCATATAAATTGTGCCTGATGTGAACGGAGGAGATTTTTTTTTGCTTTTAGGCCCGTAACTTTCACGAGCTGCTTTATTCACATAAAATGTGTTTGGTGGCTTTTTGCTGTTTTTTCTTGCCTTTTTTGTATAAAAATGCTTTATGTGAAAATTCATCTTTGAAGTTGAAAATATAAATAGTAAGGCAGTTAGAAGAGAAAATATTCTGTGATGTTATTGAGGTGACCTTGTTGCCTTTCTTTTCGCTCCATCCTCTTTTTTTTCCTGAAATAAAATTATTTGAACAAGATAACCTCTTTGTATATTTATAGAAAATGTGACCTGCTCAGTCAGTTGCCTTTGCAGGGCTTTCTGAGCTTGGGGAAAGAGAAAAGGAAAAATGATCGCATGCAGGACTCTAGATTTAAGGTCAGCCATTCTGAATGACGAATTTAACAGAATTATGTACAGCACTTTCCCCCGCCTCTTCATTCTGATCAAGTGATCCTGAGTAGAAGGAATAACCAGATTAGGGCTTCAACTTGATGACTATTTGCATAAATGAGCCTGTATGTGCAACTGGAACGAACAGGCTAGCATTGGCAAAGCTCCAGAGACCCTAAATCAAGTTTTAGAGAAAGAGACAAAGAGACAGAGAGGCAGGGATGAATATTGTATTCAAACACAAGATGCTGGGACAAATATTTGCACAGTTGTGTCACTGTGGGATGTTTATGATAAAGTAATCCTGCTCAGCTCTCCCACCCTAATAACTTTGCACAAGTGATGAAGCAAATACTTGACTGAACTACTTTTTTTTTTTTTTTTTTTAGAAAAAGATATTGTCTCAGTGCAGCGCAAAATTCCTAGGGCCCTTTGAAATAATAAACATATTTTCCACATTAACACAGATGAAAAGTATGCTGTTGCTTAGCAAAGCTAAAGTCCAAGCAAGGCTGCTTTCACCCAATACATATTAGTAATAAAATGTCTGAGCTGTGTTGCTGTTTTTATGTGTGCGTGTGCTGTGCGGCAGCCGTTTATACATTTTCCACTGTGCTGGGGCTTACATCACTGTCGTATTAGTCTAAGCAGAATGGAGCAGATTGTTTATTTTAGTTTAGCTCCGCTTCAGGCTGTAACATCAGATGTAGCTCCTAGAGTGACAAATTCCAATTGCAGTGTCACAGATTAAACAAGGGTACAGAGGAGCCCTGCAAGCAGTTTTGTTTCTCATGAGAGGGAAAGAATCTGTGCTTGCTAAAGTTAGTATATATGATCCCAACACAAACAAAATAAAATAATGTTCTCCCGTAACTTTCTTCTGGTTAAAAAGTACATTCATTGCCCAGAATCCTTCATGCACACACAGTTTGAGCTTGCAATCTTCAGTTAGTTAGTTAGTCACCTTTTATTAATGATTGGTGCAACTTCACATTAATTTTATGAAATATAGTAGGTTTTACCTCGCTTTGTTCTGCTGTAGGCTAATTTCTCATTCAATCAAAGAATGGTTGAGGTTGGAAGGAACCTCCAGAGGTCATCTGATCCAGGCCCTGGCTCAAGTAGGATCACCTAGAGCAGATTGCTCAGTAGCTTTGGAATATCTCCAAGGATCAAGACCCCACAAACTCTCTGGGCAAGCTGTGCCAGTTCTTGGTTACCCTCACAGTAAAAACGTTTCTGCTTGTGTTCATACAGAAGTTCCTGTGCTTCTGTGTGTGCCTGTTGCATCTGGTCCTGTCACTGGGCACCGTTGAAAAGATCCTGGATTCTCACGTGATGTATTGATGCCATTCCCCCTGAGGTTTCTCTTTCCCAGGCTAAACAGTTCAAGCTCTCTCAGCCTTTCCTCATATGAGAGATGCTCCAGTCCCCTAATCATTTTAATGGCCCTTTCCTGGAATCTCTCTAGTAGCTCTGTGTCTCGTACTGGAGAGCACAGAACTGGACCCAGCACTCCAGGTGTGTTACATCATTGCTGAGTAGTGTGGTAGGATCACCTTCCTTGACCTGCTGGCTACAGTCCTCCTAATGCAGTCCACGATACTGTTAGCTATCTCTGTGGCAAGAGTTTATTGCCATTTCATTTTCAACTCTGTCTACTAGGACCCCCAGCTCCTTTTCTGCAAAGCTACTTTCCTGCTGGTTGGCTCCCAGCATATACTGGTGCCTGGTGTTATTCTTCTCCAGGTGTAGGACTCTGCACTTCTGCCACTTAGATAAGCCTTTCTTCTTGCCTTTGACATCTGCCAACAGATTCAGTTCCAGGTAGTCTTTGGCTTTCCTAACTGGGCCCCTGCATACTTGGACAGTGCTTTGATATTCCTTCCAGGTTCCCTGACACTGATTCCACCTTCTGTGTACTTCCTTTTTATGTCTGAGTTTTCCTAGGAGCTCCATGTTCATACATGCAGACCTCCTGGCATTTTCCCCTGATTTTTGGTGTTGGGATGGACCACTCTTGAGGTTCAAAGAGTTGATCCTTGAATATTAACCAGCTTTCTTGGACCCCTCTTCCCTCCAGTGCCTTATCGCATGGGACTCTTCCAAGCAGATCCTTGAACAGGCCAAAGTCTTCTCTCCTGAAGTCCAGGGTTGTAATCTTGCATTTTGCTGTTTTCTCCTCTCAGGATCCAGATTTCCACCATCTCATGAGCACCGCAGCCCTCACATCACCAACAAGCCCCTCATTCTCTATGAGCATGAGTCCCAGCAGAGCACCTCTCCTTGTTGCTCCTCTTTCACTTGGGTCAGGAAGTTATACATTCATTCATTTCACTTAGCAGCTATATATTGTGGTACACATGGTTGGTGTCTAGGGTGATTAAGTTATCACTACCTTGGAGCATTAATAATACCATCAGAAAACATCTGAGGGCACTTTCTTCCCATAAACAGGTGCATTGGCTTTATTTCAGCTAGGCTTTTCTGAAATATCCACGACAGGTAAGGATAGTGACCTTTTAGAATATAAGATGGTTATACAAATAATTATAGCAAATAATAAAAGAAAAATAAGTAAATTGGATAAAGTGGCTAGGGATTAGTTTCTCAAACTTTTCAGGTGGCCCATTTGCCTCATTTGAAGACAAGTATTTTTGTAATAAGCCTCCTTTCGTCCTATCTTTAAAATGTGCGCTGCTCTTTTTGTAAGACCCGGTTCTGAAGGTTTTGTCTTCCTTAAGATTGTTCTGTTAATTTTATTTTCTGTGCATGATAATTGAGGGGACATTTTTACTGCAATTTTCCCTATTATTGTGATTGTGACCCGTTATCTGAGAAACCACAAGAGTTGCAAGTATCAGGTTTGCCACAAAATTTTGATCTCCCACTGGTTTTACAGTTGACCAGTTTTACTGTCCTCAGTGTGTAGTCAGTTTTGATTAATGCAGAACTAAGCAAGATTAAAATTAGGCCCCATCCTCTGAGTACAGATAAGAATCTTGACAAGGTTGCTGAAGCTCTTCACCTTTCAAGGTACATAACAAATGTCTCCCATGCAATTCACAGCTTGTGAGGGATGTTGAAGGTCATGTGAGCACATGTGGCTTTTAAAGAGCCATAGCTTTCACCTCCACTCCCCAAGAGTGTGCATTTAGAGCATAACCAACCCCATCGTCCAACCACTAGGTAAATGAAAGGTCTTATTTCATCATATAACTTTTCAAATATTGAATATTAAAAGGTCAAAAGTTTCTTGGTAGTTAATTGAACATAAAATTAAGATGCGAATAATGCTAAGAAGAAATCCTTTGGCAGTGTACAGCATGCTGTGTTTATCATAAATGATTCTATACCTGTTTGCCCTGAGTTTCTAGCAACTGGAGGTTGTATGGGTAAATACAGAATCAGAGGAATAGGAAAAATGTAATGTGGCATCCCTTGCATGGGAGGGTCATCCTCTTTTATTGAAGTAGATTTCTGGCCCCACGGGAACCCAGGGTGACCAAGCTGGCCTTGATTTGGAAACAATAGCTGAAGGTAGAACTAGAGAGATGTTGAAGGAGGAATCTCAAGGACAGAAAGAGAAAAACAAAGTAGTAGGGAAATTTTCTGGAGGAAAAGCAGTTGCTTCAGGGAGTGCTCTGTTTATTTAAACAACAGAAGAACTAGGTGCTGAAAGCATTGTGTGTCAATGGAAGATGCAGGAAAATATCTTTTAAAAGAAAATATCTACAAATATATGAAATAAACAACTAGCTAGACCTATTTTTAGATCTTTGGGATGTCTCCCTAAAGTAGAATAGGTAGTTGTACAGACACAGAAAGAGGAGCAAAGACTGAAACTGTGTCTGGGGGCATGCAAACAAAATTCCTCATGCTTTATATATATATTTAATTGTAGAGTTCATGATTATGTATTTTCAGTTCTCCTCTCTGTTACAAGTATTTAACGTTAGGAAAATCAGAATGCCTCAGCAGAGGTCAGGGATTTTTTTTCCTGTTGTCAGCTGACATGTCAAGGTGGTTTTTTTAGCTGTTATGTTCACAGAGTGCAGGACACAGATATTTCTACACTTCTGTCACTTCATGTTTAACTTTAAAAGGAATATGTGAAGCAGAATTGGAAGATATGTAAGCAGCTGACATGTCATATGCACTTGGAAATGTGTCCTGAATACTAACAGTGTTGCTTCTCATCCGATAAACTTCACCCCTTGTAACAAGGCTGTCTGTAGTGAGGCCAGCCCTCAAATAAAAAGGTCCTTTGAGAAAGTACCCTGATGCCCCGTGTAGGCACTCTCTACAGAACCTGCACAGCTCCAGCCCGTAGCTGAGCACGTGCGGCGCAGTGATTCAGAGCGCCAGGAGGCTGCCGGGTGGCGGATGCCACGAGACAAGGCAGTGCCATTGACTTCTCACACTTCGCCAAAGGAGGCTGGGGTTCAGGGGCTGCTCTCTTCTATAGTTCGTGTTTAGAAGCAGAAGGCAAACCCGATGAATCACGCACAGCTGAACAGATCGCTGGCAGGCAGCTAATATAAGAGAGAATGGGAAACATAATTGGTACATTATATAATTGGGAACTTGTGAGCCAGTTTTGGTAAGAATTGGCCTGAACCTTCTTTGGGGGATCAGTTGTGCTCACAGGGTTTGGTAGTTTCTGGGAGAGTTTTGAATTGAATTCATACACTTGGATTGCTAAGTATTCCTAGGTGCTGTCATTTCAAGGATTATATTTGTTTTGGTTGGCCTGGTGTTTTGTGGTTGTGTGGTTTTATTTTTATTTTTTTTTTCCTTTTCCTTCCGAGTCTGTGCATTGCCAGGAGATAATGAGGTTGCCACAAAGGAGGAATGAGGCAGTCAGGTCCAGTACCTGTCCAGACAACAATGTAACTGACAGTGACCTTGGCGTAGTTAGTAGTGTGAGCATCCTAAAAATGGTGCCTTATGGCACTTTCAGCTTTAATTTGGCTGATGAACTTTTATTCTCTCTGATTCTGAACTCTAAATCAGGCCATGCAGAGGATAGCAGTGAGATTCACAGAACTTAACTGGTCTCCAAACTCCTTAGTCAGTAGTATAAGGAAGATGTTGATTATATTATTTGGGGTAGAGGGGGAAAGGTGCTGTTCTGAAAGACAAGAAAATTCTGGTAAAACTTCTATCAGTTAATGTTGCTTCAGAGTGGAACTTTCTGTCTTACTCCACTTAAAAATACAAAGATGTCCAAGGAATGCTAAAGCAGAATATTTTCCAAATAAAATTAAGCAGATGTACAGGTGCGAACTTGTTTTCTGTATGCAGCTGCTATGCAATTAATTTTTTAAGGTGTGATTAAAACACCTGGTCTGCACCTGTCAATTTCAGATATTATTATTTTTCACATTGCATTATATCTTTGTAGTTATTCAAGAAAGTGTAAGGCCAAATTTTGGACAGCTAAAGTCAGACATTTTAGCTATTGGTTATGATGAAAGCAGAATCAGACCTAGAAAAGAAGTGGCAAGTCCCAACTTTTCTGTTAGTCATTTTGGTAACTTCCTTGCCAGTCTCCTCTGTAGTTTCTTGTTGCTGTGGTATTAGCTGCTCCTTTGCAGATTGCAGCCAAACACATTTCTGTAGTATCTTCAAAGAAGGAATGCCAGATTCCTACCAGATTCAGATTCATTTTGTGCTAACCAAAGTGTATGCTGTGTCCCTCTATATAGAAATGAGTGGGGCTGAGCACAATACAGCACTCTTTGTCTTGAAGAAAGCATAAATCCTTTGTATGAACTTCTTTCAAAGACATGAAATGACATTGAGAGCAGGATGTATGACTTCAAGGAAGTTTGTACTCCTACTAGCCCCAATGGTTAATATAATTTGCACAGCTGCATTTTCTATGTGCCCTCCATTTCTCATCACTGAATTTCAAGGCTCTCTCCATTATTACCAGAAAGGTTTCTGTCTTCATGAGATTAGAATTTGGCAGAGAAATCATATATATGCTAGAAAAGAAGATTAACTAGAATTATTTATAAACTAAATATCAGTCATAAAATCATAGACTGGTTAGGGTTGGAAGAGACCTGAAAGATCATCTAGTTCCAACCTCCCTGCCATGGGCAAGGGACACCCTCCACTAGACCAGGTTGCCCGAAGCCCCATCCAACCTGGCCTTGAACGCTGTCAGTGATGGGGCCTCCACAGCTTCTCTGGGCAACCTGTTCCAGTGCCTCACCATCCTCACAGGGAAGAATTTCTTCCTTATATCTAATCTAAATCTCTCCTCCTTCAGTTTAAACCCATTCCCCCTTGTCCTATCATTCCCTGCCCTTGTAAACAGTCTCTCTCCAGCTTTCCTGTAGGGCCCCTTTTAGGTACTGGAAGGCCATGATTAGGTCTCCCTGGAGCCTTCTCTTCTCCAGGCTGAACCACCCCAACTCTTAGCCTGTCCTCATAGGAGAGGCTTCAACCCCCTAATCATCTTCGTGGCTTTCCTCTGGACTTGCTCCAACAGCTCCATTTCCTACATCCATTGACATTTCCATCATTACATGTAAACTTGATAATAGAGTAAATATCATGCTTTACATGAGATATTATGAGTTGTTACTTAGGATATGGAATTTAATATCCCGTATAAGATCTTGCCATCTGTTCTGTGAATGGAGCCTTATACCTTGTTGCCTTTTAGATATTTTTTTTGAAAGAGAATAAAGATGTGAGAGTCCCTAATTTTAAAATATATTTTCCCTCCAAGGGCTTTCTCTCTGAAGGTAATGCAATACAGAGATTTAAGGCAGGAAATCTGGGGGGTTTGTGTTCTTTTTTTTTCCCCTTATTTTAACTGACAGAATCTACAGACCACAGTCTAGCTTGATTCGTAACATCCTAAAAAAATGTTCATTGTTACCATGCAGAATCTTAATCTCAGAGGTTATTTCTACATAACATCTAAATTAAAAACCAAAATCCGATCAAGCCATTTTGGTTGTGGGTTTTTTGGTGGAGTTTTTTGAGTTCGTTTGTTTTTGAAAGAAAGTTGGTATATGTCCTGTTTCTTTTAAACAATACTAATCTTAAAAAAACTTATGAGTGTAAAAACTTAAGGTGAAACTTTAAAATAAATTTTAAGTATAAAAAATATATAGCTTGGAGTACCATTTTAACATATAATATTTTAACTGATCAGCAAAAGTACGATAACATATCTCTTTTTGTTCCATCAGTGGAAGAAGGAGCAGGAGGGTCTTTTTCTCATAGTTGAAATATATTCCTTGGACACATTTTAGTGGCGCACAACTTCTTAGGGCTGAGCCAGCTCTTAGTCCCCCTATACAAATATACTCTCTTTACCATTGTAATGAAAGAGATACACTATTTGTAATGAAAGATTTCTGTATATAACTTACGGTTTGATCAGCCAGTGAATTAATATAGGCAGTCCATGAAATTAAGTAAGGATTTTATCCATGATGATTGCAAGACATCTACTGGATATTATTTCACATGTTAAACAAGTTTGATAGATTACGTGAAAATTTTGTTTTGCTTTTTTTCATTGTTTTCTTGTTCTTTTCCCTCCTTCTGTTTTTCCTGTTAGCTGGACTGTAATCCAGACCCTAGCTCATTGCAGTAAATATGGTGCATTGCAGGAACTGTCAAAAGGAGTTGAAGGCAAAGGAAAACTTACCTTAGTAAACACCTGTTGATATTTCTGAATTTATTTGTCTTAGTTTTTCTCAGAAATTACTGGGATACATATCACAGTTCTAACAACAACTTGTCGTCTCTCCTGAAGCAGGCTTACTTCCTCTGACAGAGAAAGAGTGTAACAGAAGGACAAATATGAATAGTGTCTGCAGAAATGATCTGTCTGTTCTGGGAAAGCTGTAGATAAATATGAGAAGTCAAAACTATTCATTAGTGCTGACTATTATGGCCGTTATATCCCCTCCGAGAAAGCTGCAGAGCTTGCTTGCTGTGACCTTCTCTTTCAGCAAATGCTCAGTGAGGAGAAGGTGGGGATAAGATCAAAAATACATACACCTTTCCTTCCCCACATGTCAGTCCACTAGCTAAGTGTGAGGCGAGAAGTAAACCACTTCATGAAAACAAGGGAAAGATGGGCAAAAATGGAATACTAATGGGGGTTCCCGAGGTACATGCCCTTTCTTTTTCCAATAAGTGTATTCATGTAAGTTTTGTGAGAATTATATAAATAACATATTGCTATTTAACTAATTAAAAAACTGGTGTGCGTGAAGAACAGAAGAAATGGCCACCACGATTTTTTTCCTTGCAATGTCTTCTTTCAGAAGTCAGTCCATGTTAGCATCACAAACAGCTTCCACAAGAAGTTTATATTCTCAAGCAGTATNTCACTGTGAGGGTGACAGAGCACTGGCACAGGCTGCCCAGAGAGGTTGTGGAGTCTCCTTCTCTGGAGACATTCAAAACCCAACTGGACGTGTTCCTGAGTGATGTGCTCTAGGTGGCCCTGCCTTGGCAGGGGGGGTTGGACTAGATGATCTTTCGAGGTCCCTTCCAACCCTTGTGATTCTGTGAACATATTGCTATTTAATTAATTAAAAAACTGGTCTGCGTGAAGAACAGAAGAAATGGCCACCACGATTTTTTTCCTTGCAATGTCTTCTTTCAGAAGTCAGTCCATGTTAGCATCACAAACAGCTTCCACAAGAAGTTTATATTCTCAAGCAGTATTGCGAATAACCTTACTTCCATTCCTACAGTATTCAGTACATTTAGAAGAGGGATCAGTCTCATATGTGCCTATTTGTTGTTGTCATTTACTGTACTCTGTGCAACATTTGGGTATCAAAATCTGGAACTGAATGGTCCTAGAGAAATGCAAAGTTGTATTTGAATAAATGTCAGTCTTCCTGAGTGTTACACAGATCATTAGGTCAGGTGGACAAATGGGAGAAGATTTTTTTTTTTTCCTGAGTCATCCTGTACAAAGAACAGTAGATAGTACCCGAGTCCTAATATATACTGTAATTTCTTGAAAGAACTGGCACAAAGAGGAACAGCCAGCATCCAAGTAGGCAATACAAAATTAATGAAAATATATGCTGAGATTAAAGCAGAGAGGCACATAAAATTATTTGAACTTCCGGAATCATCTTTTGAGGTGCATTTAGTCTCTTTAGAATTTTCTGCAAACATTTTTTTATTGATCCAATTACAAGTTCAGAACTGATACTTCCCAAACTTTGTAATAATTTGTCTGTTTTTCAGTATTTAATTTGTGTATAGTTAGAAGATGTTTGTTTTGTGGTTTTTTTGTTTGTTTGGGGTTTTTTGTTTGCTAGTTTCCTTTTTTTTCCCTGGTTGGAAAGTTGATTCCATTTACTCTTCTGTGTAATAGAAGTTGATATGTAGGGAAATGGATGGAGGAGACAAATGAAGAAGTTTAAGTATAGTGCTGTGTACACATTGGGCATTTAAATTCCACGCTTGGTCTTGCGACAAGGGCCATAACAAGATCAGAAAAAAAACCCACAACATAAATATCTTGTGATAGTGGTTGTAAACAGTATAGAAAAATGACATAAATAAGCCATTCTCACTGCTGGTACAATTTTCTGGTGGACATTGCAAACTATTTTCTTAAGACTATTAAGGAGAATTAGCTGCTTTATACACTTACAGTCTATCAAGTCAGAATACATTCAATGAGACTTGCTAGCCCAAGGCTTGTTCTTCTTCCCTTTGAGTGAAGGTGCTGATGTAGAAGGTGTTCTCAGAAAAATGCACCTTGATGTTTATGCTAAGGTATCTGCCTTCAGGAAGAAAGGATAAAATATTATCTGTAAATTATAATGATACTGAGGAGTTGAAAAAAGTGGTTTTCTATGAAGAAATCTCTTTATTATAATAACTTGAGGGTGTTTTTAAGACAGTAATCATATCTTTGGTTGAGACTGAAGACTCATTTAAAGGGAAGCACCCTCAAGTTATTGTTTGGATGAAATTGAATATTCATATTTGAAAAGAAAGATGAGAAAAAGCATAAAACATAATGTTAAGGTGGTGAAAGATGATTCTCAAAGAGAAAATGCATTTCATGTATTACTTCTACCTCCTGCTCCCTCTTGCATCTTTCTTTCCTCTCCCCCTTTCCTCCTTCTCTATGTTACCTTGTTTTCCAGTCGTCATCTTTTCTTCTGTGCATGTTAAGAGGCACAGTCTTAACTGATAACTGAAATTTACACAATGGAAATACGCTGTATCCGACAGTCCTAGTCCCTCCTGGAGTCCCAGGGGATGAAGGGGATAATGTGACAGTGCCCCTTAAGATGGTATCCAGTACTCTTTTCCTCCTGTGTCTTTCCAGGGATTTCAGCATCTACAAGAAGGCAAAAAAGTCATGATTCTCTCTTGTCTGTCATGTTGGGAAACTTGTCTTCTGTGTCATTTACAGACAATATGATTTTCATGGCTATGTCAAAAAATTTGGGTTTGGGAATGGAGGTGTGAGTCTAAGAATAAGGGAACAGAATAATTCAGTAAGCTCTGGTATGAAGAGCAGAATAAAGGTCTGCTACCATAAATTGGTGCTAATTAAACTCTCTTAGTTTTTAAAGCAGGGTGGCTACATGCAGATTGCTGTTGCCTGTTGGAAACAGCACATCCTAATCCCTGTGCTATGCCCAGGGACTGTTTGGGACTTTGTTATTTGGCCAGCCTAAAACCATGCCAGGGCCCATTCTAGCAATTTAACAGCATAGACAATTGCATTCCAGTGGCATAAGAACACTTGCTGACAGTGTTAATTTTGCGAGCATAGATATAGGGAGTAAGACTAAGTAAGGTTTAAATCCTTGGAAGAAATCAATGGAATCCTCAGCAGCCGGCCAGGGAAATAAGAGGCCAGTAAAGTGCAAAGACATTTTGACTTTTCTTATTTATTAATCCTTAATTACTGAAGGATAATGTGGTGCTTTTTGTGCAGGTGGAGTTCTTCCTTCTCTTATTGTGCTATCCCATCATTCTCCCGACTTCATCAGTTACCTTGCTGATTTTTTTTCTCTTTTGGTTTGGGGGTTTTTTGTTTTTATTTTTTTTGATGGGGTTGGGGTTTTTGTTTGTTCGGTTTTTTTCCTCTGAAAACCAACCTAGGTCAATTTCTGACTGTATGTCTCTAGTCTGTCAAAGTTGAATATCCCTAGTCAGGAAGTTAAGAGACTGTGAAAGGGAAGCTCTTTGAGCAAAACGAGGTGTGTGGCTGGTGTGGACTGCCCACGATGTGCAGTTTTCCCTGTGCTGCTGAAGGCTGGGAGCTGCCTTGGGAGAGAGGAGGAATGTGCGTGGGCCAGCTCAAATCCAGGGGAGGGTGAAAGAATCATCTGCCATCCTTTGGTGGCAAGAGACATAAGGCTCTAGATCATTGCATACAAAAGAGCCAGTATGGAGGAATCGGTGCACAGTAAGCTGCTGCTCAGCAAGCTACGAAGGTTCAGAGCTAGCATTTAAGGAGGCTGCTCTGCCATTCCTACTGTGTTCCTAGGGATGATTATGGTCTTGGGATGTGCTGCTGAGTGCAGGTGCATACTCGTGTGAAAAAACACGGTAAGCCTGATGTCAGGACAGTCCTTGAGCTCCCAGGGGATTGCCGAGAGGAACAGAGCAGATCAATATCCAAGGGTCCCTGAGCTCTCAAGAACCACATCCATGCAAAGTCCCCCACGCTCTGTGAAAAGCAGACATTGCACATTTACAATGTCCTGTTGGTGGCTCTCATATTCCCGCTGTCACCTGGCATCAGGGACGGGGATAAGGAAGCTTATGAAATGCTTTCTTTGTTCACATTTGTCATCTTTTGCTTCCACTACAAAGGTCTTCTCCTTTTGTTTTCTCCAGTGGAACATAAATGAGTTTTTAAAAACAGATGAAGGAAAAGGAGCAGGTTCTACTGATCTTTCAAAGCATGACTGATTTAACAGTTATTTGCTGTGCAGAGGAGCGCTGTAGACAGCTAGTCTGATTGATTACAGGAAAGGTTTCTTCTTCAGCCTAATCACTGTCCATTCCTTGATATCATAAGGTTCAGCTGTTAGTGGCAAAGGTGGTTATTGTGTCTGAACATGGAGCTCAAACAAGGCAGGTCTAAGGAAGCAGGCATAGCACATAGGTTATGTCGGGGACTAATATGAGTGTACACATGCACATGTAACATAGAATTCCCTTGCCTGTGTCCTCGGGAGGCAGATGCTGTTGCCTGCCACAGTGATCACAGATCTTACAGGCAATAATGTGTCACTTCCATAGCGTGAAAAAACCCTTAACAGTGTTAACAAGAGCACTGCTGAAAGAAGCACTTGCCATCATGTGCACTAATTTTAAGTGTGCCACTTCTTCCCTCTTATGTTCTGGTTTATTACTGTCAGGCTGTTGCTGGGTTCTGGCCTCTTGGTGCTTCTTTCCAGTAGGAATAAGAATCATGAAAGCACATTTTAGAGCAAAACATGTAACATAGTAGAGGAGAAAGTAGGTCAGATTTCACTTGCCAATGCCCCTTTAAGTTAACAGCTGTGGGTCAGAATACATTTTTATACAGAAGCACAGCCAGAAAATCTAAGTTCACACTGTGATGTCTCATGCTGTTCATAACCTTCACTTTATGACCTTTGATGACCTCTTTGTGTGTTTCTAAAAGTCCATGAAAGATGGGGTTTTGTCTGTAAAGTAATACCACCGAGATTTCTTTCTCGGTACTTTTATTGTTTCTTTTCCCTTGCAAGGTCTTGATACCCATTTCAAATGCCTACCCATGTCTAAATATTTAGGGACCTACATTGCAACTTACAAATTGTCTTCAATTCCTAGATCACCATTTCTGTTTATCTGTAATAGCATATTGCTCATCGAAAGGCCAGATTTGTTGCTATACTTTTCCTCCAGACTGCCTCAGTTCTAAAACACAGATCATTGTGGTAATTTTTCTATACTTCTATGGTTCTATTTTATATAAATAGTAACTTTCTAATGGAATTTGGTAATCTACTCTAACTGGAAGTACTTGAAAGTATTTTCATGGTAAGAAAACTGTGCACTTAGTGTCATAAACGGGCAATTCTTTCAATAAGTTTTGAATAAGGCTGTACATGATAGACAGGAAAACCAAATGTGGCACTGGCTTTTTATGAATTAGAAGACTATACTTTTCCTACATACAGTTCTGTGAGGAAGCCATGTGATGGACGAATAATTTCGCTTACTTAGGCATTGTAATTTTGTTCTGCTGCAACAGTAGAGCCAAAACTGATTGACTGCTGCTCAGTATTTCTGTTAATTATTTTGTTTATGAAGTATGAGAGTGCGTCCAGTGTCTATGTCACCAAAGTTTATCTTTTCCATAATTTCTCTTTTTTACCCATTTTATTCATCGATTGATCTTTTCTTGAATGGTGCTTATTGATCTGACTTGTAAGTTAACAAAGATTCATTTTGGAATGGCATAGAGATCCATTTATAAATGAAATGAATTTGTGGTACTTACGTAGAAAGTTTTTTGAAGTGCAGGAAGATTGCCAACATGGAAAAATGTATGAGAAATGCAGAAGTGTGTTATGATAAATATAGCACTTATAGGTGGGGTTAAAGGCTGTGGTATAGCTGTGTGCATTCAGATTTATTTCCTGCACAGAAATGAATCCCAAATGGCTATTTTTGCTTCACTGACTGTAATCCCAGCAAGGCAGCCTTATAGACATCTGCTGAGGTTTTTTATTATTATTTGGTTAAGATTTTGCGATAGCGGTGAGAAAAATCCAACTGTCACCTAGAAATGACCTCGAGGGGGGTTTCACAGATTTGTCCAACATGTTTTTCACAGATTTCTACAGGCTTTGATATATTCCTTGCTCCAAAGTGACTCAGACTGTGGCTACTGACATTTTCTAAAAAATAATGGACTGATATATGTGGTATGCTGTTTAACCTTTACTCAGTCAAGCTTTTTTCAAAACATGACCAAGCTAGGGACAAATTTCCCCACATTTTCCTTCAGTAGGCATTGGAAGATGTATCAGTTAATCCACTATTATGTCTGCAAATAATTCCTTATGCTAAGTAGCCCCTCACGTTCATAGCCATTGGACTCGCTCTCAGCACATAAATAACCGTCATGAGATTTTGGGATATACTAGAACAATTTATTTCCCAGTGGGCTTCTTATCTAAACAAGATCAAGTCTTCATACCTTTATTTAGCCAGTATACTGCTGTAGTCTATCTGAGAATTATCTGTGTCTTGCTGCTTCTCAGGAGAAGGAGGAAAGAGCGTACAGACCAGATAGTACTTCCAGCTGTGCTGCTGTTGTACCACACAGTTATCCGACAGTAATAACATGAAGCAGGAACATTTAGGTTCTCTTTTCTTTTTCGTTTAAGTAAATGCATGCTGATAAAATTCTAATGAAAAGGAATCAGAGCACGGGAGTGAGTGACTTATTATGGAAATTTTCTGTGATGCATTGTAATGTTGGATTTTCAATTTTTAAAAGTGGTTACATTCCTAATTGGTGAACAAAAAGGGCCAATTTATCCCTTGCTGTGAGAAACATTTTTCTTATATATTATTCTCATGAAGCCTCTAATTCAGCCAAACACGTTATGTAAATGAAACCTATGAAATACCTTCTAAAATATACATCAGATTTACATTACTAGACTGTTATGTGAGATTGAGCAAGGGCCCTTGTTACGCTGTATGGCAAATTTTTTTACTTTCATAATACTCCTTTCTAAAATAAATTGTGTTTAGTTCAAGCAAGGTTTCTATTAATAACTCTTGAGGTTATCCTAAATGAGTGTTTGCTAGCTTCACCCGGGCGTTATGAACATCATCTCTACATCTTCTTTACTGATCTCAGGAACAAAAAATTTGTTTCTCTTTTAAACTAGAAGTGCTTTCTTCTGATACAAAAATCTGCAAATGTTGGAATGTAGTGAGTGTTCCAATGCTGAATGAATTTGGATAAATCTGCATTGCATACAAATTGAGTTTCTCAAAACCTTATGACACAGATACCGTGAACTGCAAAATTAGCGGATAGTTTAATCTGTGAAAGCTAAGCTTGTGTTCTGCGACACAGAAATGAATCTTATATCTAGTTTGTATGCACTGCTTGTGAGGCTGATAGCATTAACAGATACCACATTTTAACATTAATGTTGTTCCTCAAGGTGCAGTTGAAATGTGTACATATATGGCTGTGTCCCTTTTGGAGGACAGAGTTTGATTTCAAACAGTTGTTATATACTAAGAAGTAAAATTGATTATCACAAAATAATTTACATCAGTAGCTATTACTATAGTTATAAGATATATATTATATATATATTATATAGTTACTATATATTTCTATAAGTATTGTAATCATTTGCATAACGAACTGCTGTTAGTCTTGGTTTCATACAAGCTTAGGTGGAAGCATTAATAATGCCACTTTCATTTCTGGCCTGGCTTTTTTAAGATACTCAACTTTTGATGGCTTTCTGTTGCAGATCTCTCCTCACACACAGGAGAGATTTCGTTTTTGAAATGAAGGTCAGAGAGGTATGAATTTAGATCCAGGGAGCTTCCCAAGAAACTAAAAAAATACTCAGATACTGCAGCAATAAAAATGAACAATTAACCCTAAAAGAGAGATATCCATTAAAGCTATAGGCAAATTTGATTATATCTGCATTTCAGGAAGAAATCTTTGGGGTGCTTTTCTTAAGGTTACATTTGAGTGGTGAGCCATGGGGACTTTTACACTGTAGAGATGAGACAACTGCTCCTCCAGCTCTTTATAATTATTTTGGGACCATCCAGAGCTAAAATGATACAGATCAGCTTTTTGTTTTGCCTTACAGCTGTCTTTTTAAAATTATTATTTGCTACATTCAGAACAGCAAGTGGGCAACTAATAAGGATTAGTAATGGGGAGGTTTTATTTAATTCAGTTTTTAAGCTGCTTTATTCAACAAAATCCTTAAAACACAGAGATTATATTTTTGGAGATACCAACACACTGCCATGAATTCTACAGTACGTGCAACTTTAAAACACATTTTCATGGAAGATTAAATGCTTATATACAGTATCTTAAATTATTATTGATTACAATTTGCAGTTGTATTCCCACACTGAGGGCTTGGTGATTCACTGTTTCAGTGGATTTTCAAAGCATCGTGTAGCAGGATTTATAGAAGCTCTAACGGTATTGCTAACTATAATGACTTTATCACAAGTCCTGCTGTATTTGGTGTTGTATTTTAATACCTGTCTCCTGAAGTACAGTGAATATGTGACAACTCCTTTTATTTTAAAAAATAATTCTCTTGCTTCCTAGTTACTAAAAAAAAATTAACATTTAACTAATTTCTACCTGTGTTTGCCCACAGGCAAATAGAAAGAGTAAAGCGGTACGGTGTTTGAATGGGGATCTCGCTGTTCTTTTCAGCTTAACACACATCTCTGTTTTTTTCAATTTTGATAGTTGGGGTTGCTAATACTCCTCAAGGAGAAGAGATAAGCAGGCAGCATTGTATAACACTTACAGAGCATGTAGCTTTATCAAAGGGGTCATAGTCGTTATTTTGGAATTGACGGTTAAGACTTAACATCACCTCATACAAAGGATTTCTCAAGCACTTTTCTTGCTTTAGGTTCCAGTTTTCAGTGAAGTTTTAACTTTCACTGAATAATTATTTCCTTTTCCTTGCATCTGATCAATATTAGAAACCACTGCTTTTACAAAGTGCTGCAAAATACCAGAGCAAGTTATGTTTTTATGTACATAACAACCTTCTGTACTACTAATGAAAAATTATTATATATTTGAAACAAAGCTTTTTGTGGAGTTTGGTCCAGTCCTTGTTCATCATTTTTTGTGTTTTGTTTTTAACAGGAGTCCTGTGCTTGTGTTCCAGTGCGTGCATCGCCATGTCATTTGCCTAGACTGTTTCCATTTGTACTGTGTGACTATGCTGAATGACCGTCAGTTCATCCATGACCCAGAGCTTGGCTATTCCCTCCCTTGCGTAGGTACGTTTAAGCTGATTTTCTTTTTAAGAATTTGCGTGATTTTGATTTCAAGGAAAGGTGTTTTGTTTTGGGGTTTTTTTTGTTACCATCAAGTAGTTTTGAGTATATATGTGAAATTATACTGTTTTCATAGAAGTTTCATTTCATGGAGAAATATTTGAATATTGAAGTGGTTCTTGCTGACCATGTGAACTGCATTCCAAAGGGCACTTGTTTTAAAACCAAATGCATACTTTCTTCACATTAGTATTTTATAATCATGAAGTGCTAGCAGATGATAGCATTACACTTCTGGTTTAAAAAAACCACCCTGAGCTCCACATATCCACTTTCAAGTTAAGTAAATTGTTAACTTTTCTTGGCCTCTCTTGAAGTACCAATAAAAAAAGGGCTGCAACAGGAATTTCAAATAGCTTTGAGGTACAGTAGTATGAACCATTTAAAATTATTTATTTTTAATTGTTTCAGTAGCAATCTAGCAATGGTCATCAGTTCACATTTCACTAGAATTGCTGCCTATGTGCCATCCTGTCAGGTCTCATTTTACTTCCCCCTCAACAGTTTACTGTGCTGCATTTGCACACTGATGTCATATTGCATAAAACACTTTTTAATGTTGTGTAAGAAAACTTGTCCTGAGGAACTTTATAGCCAGTGCTCTTTCCTTGACCTTGACATTACTGTAGCACTGTGGCCAGTCTAGTCTCAGTCTCCCTCCTTGCTTCTCCAAAAGTTAGTCCATTTTCTGCTCCCACACAATTAGTCAGCTACTTGAGATTAATCCATCCTTTCCCCCCCTCATTTATCAGTTGTCTCCCCTGTTCTGTTAATTCCTAAGGTAGCTCATCCTCCTCTTCTCTTTTGGGCCTCCTTGCAGCCATGTCTAGTGTCACAGAGCTTCCTCCAGTTCAGGCTGTTACATTAAACCAATGGCCCTTCCATTTCTTCTGTCTGTCTGTAAACCCATTGCTAGTCATGCTGCACGAAATTGTATTAGGATTTTTCCATGTATCTTTTAGCTCTGTGTGTTCAGAAGTTTTGTCTGTCCTTTTTTTCTCCAAGAGAAAAGAAGTTTCCAGAAGTTTTTACCCCCAGCTGGTAGTATCAAGCCAGTCTCTTTATCTCTTCTATCTGTTGAAGTTGAACATTATGGGAATTGAGAGGTAGATGCAGAGTAGGGATGGGATAGGGAGAAAATGCCAGAAATGCTCAGGGATGTGATTTCTGTCTTTGAGAGGTGAGGAAGGCACGTAGACTTGGCCTAAGAAAGGGATACCATAAAGGATGCACAAAGGATGGCTGTGCTTGTACTGTTCAGGGGAGATAGCGTTCAGCTGTGGGAATGGAAAAGCAGCTATTGCTGCCTGTCTAGCCTCAGCTATGTTCTACTTTAAGAGTTAAAATAGCTGAATATAGAAATGCTGGATTATTGCAAATCTTAGAGTTTCAAAACTCCCCAAATCAGAAAGTTGTTTTCAAACTACTATACATTAAATAGTACAAATAGTAGTAGTAGTAGTAATAATAATACAATTGCAATACATTTTCTCTCTGTTCTCTAGTTAGCAAGAATGTTTCCTGGGAAAATTTCTGTGGTGGTGCTGCCCTGTGCATGCCGCAGTGCTGTGCAGTGCCGTGCAGCACGGAGATTCTTGAGCTAGAGCGAAATCGTGATGCTGAAGGGAAGGAAGTATAGTTCTATCAGTACAGCGTGTGGGACAGGCTCTAGTCCCCTTCTGGTAAGCTGATGAGGCCTGACCAGGCAAATACTACTTCAGGACCTGTGCTAGTATCGCTGCAGTGTGGTGCTGCCTAGGCATACCTGCTTACTCAGAGCCAGCCTGATTATCTCTAAGTAGTATTGACATTATACTGTGTTGGCAGGCTTTGTGTCGGAGAGGCTGTCAGTCACGGTCTCTGAGTATTCAGCGGTTTTAAATAATAGAATAGAATAGAATCCATCTAAACCTAAAATTGATTGCTACCTCCATCAGTTCTCTTTGTTGTGGTATCAGTTCTGTATCAATAAAAACATTTGTAAGAATTATCTTGCAGAGGGCTTTGTGAGATGAAGAATGTAATCAGTGCTGTTGTAACTTCACTGGTCCATTTCTGCAGATACCTGAACCTGACTTTCTGCTATGCAGGAAGCATGATTGTTTATAGAATTTGGTTATATTTGAGTTAGGAACCGATTACTATTTTTTGTCTTTTGACCAAGTCATGAGGCTGAGTTGCATCACACCTGTGAAGAAGAGGAATGCCTGAGTCGCCAACCCCTTCTCTCTTACTGTTCAGCTACAAAGGATTTTAGCCTTCTTTTGTAGCTATGGATCCAGCAGCTTTCATCAGCATGAAATTCAGTTAAGAAATATTCAGAACAGTATCATGTGATTTTCTTTTCCGCTTATCATGGCACTCCTATTGAACAGGAGTATCTTCATTTTTGCAACTGCAATTTGCAGTTTGTATTTACATGTGTGGATGGTAAAGCGTTGTTTGACACAACTTTCTCTAATTACCTCAGTGAAGCCTAAAATCAGTTCCTCTTGACAGGAATGAATACCATGGGACATACCAAGAAAAGACTTTTTTTTCTTACTATGGCATTGTTGGTTTAATACGTTATCTCTAACAGAGCGTGACTCGAAGCAAAAAATATTAGATTTGAGCTTTATTGAAAGGTTAGATGTTGATTTGAGCCTGCTTCTAAAAGGAATACAAAACAAAGTTGTATTTACTGTAGTGACATTTATGGTATGGTAGGTGACCAGGTTGCACCAACAGATGAAAACAGTTTGTATGAATACATGTACTTTTAAACTTTACAGACTAGTGCTGAAGTAGTATTCATGGTGTCTTGATACAGAAAGTGCTAATATTCTGAGTTTGGACTTTGTATAAATTATTTCCCTTTTCCATTTTCATTTAAGAATAGATTTACTTAAACACTAGCCCATTTCTTCAAGGCATATGTGCACACATTGCCCTAGAACTGTACAGGAGGGTTTGGTTTTGTAATTAATCCTATTTAAATTGTTTGCACTTCCAATTAGTTCTGTTCATTCTAGTGTTTTTCAAAAATAGAGATAACATAATGAACATAGCCTGCAGTTTCCATTAACATTTGACTCACTGTTCCTGATTTTTATCAAGGGAATGTACCAACATCACAAGTTTTTTATATCTTTTATTGGATCAATCTAGAGGTGAAAGCATCACAGACACACACCAGAATAAAAATAAACAGAAGCTGCTACAGCAAAGGGTCACTGTGACAGACAAGATCAGTGTTATCATATGTGTATGATAACTTGAGCTGGAAAGGATCTAGGGATTTCAGATAAAGAGTGCGTCTGAAGTAGGTTTAATTTCTTGCTTCCTGGCACAGATAGAAAATGCATTTTGTCATTGTGTTTGGTTATTTTGTATGGTTATATCATTACTTTTCTTTGATTTCTATTATGTGACCTAATTAAGCAGGAGAGAATATGCGTTTAGAAGAAGGCTATCATCCCAGCTGATGAGCTATGATACGTCACCTTGATAATGCCATAGCTTCACTTTGTTCCAACACAAAATGTGTCATTGCTGTGATTTTAGCAACAACATTAATTCCTTAGCACTTAACTGCTAATCTAGTGCCAGGCAGCACTACTCCAGCTGAGAACAGCCAGCATTGAGGACCAGAGCTCTGAGCACGGTGACTGGTGCATTGATACAGGATTAGCTGTCTAGTGTAGTGTGGCAGCAGCCCCGTGACTCAAACCCACTGTATCAGCTCGGAGCAAGGATTTATAGATAGGAACTGGCTGGGTTTCATTGGTCATTAAAATAAAAAAGTAAACGTTACGGATTATACTCTCTCTGCCCTTGTTAAATGGCAACAAAAATCTATCCCATCTCTCTGTGTGGTGTCTTGTATTAATGAGGCTTCATGCATAGAAATTTCCATGAGTGGTGACCTCCAAGTATCTTTGAAATAATTAATAAGGTGCTTAGAGGGACAGATTTGCATATGCATGAAAGATTATTTATCGTTATTTAGTTACTGTGCAGGGCAAAGAATCTCACAGCATTACCTCAAAGCAGGAACTGTATACAAACATACAATGCATTACCCCATTTAAACGCATACTGTTCCTACAAACACCGTTTCATTTTTAAAGTAGCATTACAGCATTATGGGTCTTAGTCCCCAGGGTAAAATAAGCTTCCACAGATCTTTGGTAGAAGAAAAGTTGGTGAGGCCAAGGAAAGGCAAGGTTTTAAATTGCTGTAGGCACTTTGCAAAACTGTCTTTGCCTCAGTTTATTTCTTACGAGTAATCATATGCATGATGTATTTTAAGGGAATCTGGATAAAAGATGCAGTTCTCCTGATGATTGTAAAACACTATTGTATCTGGAAGTAATCTGATTTTACCACACAGATATATGAATAAGTAAATGAAATTACCACCAGTTTGTGTATGGAACTGCTAATAAAAAGGGCTGAAGCTTTAAAGTAAAATGAATTGCCTTAAGAACCATGTTCTATTGAAAGAAAGCTTCTGGGGAATGATTAAGGAGACATGTATATCGTGATTAATTTCTTTTTATTCCCATTACATGCTATTTGTATAATAAAAATGTGTTCTTATTCCTATGGATGATGTCAATGCAGTGGTGAATCTCTGAAACATTTTTCAAAATCAGAGTACCCAAAAAGAAATGGGGAGAATACACAGGTAGCCTAAGCAAAGTTTGCAAGTCAAAGGGAGGAGGAAAACTGTATTTGATTTGATAGTTCCAAATAGTGTGTTTCAATCTTTTCTGTTATAGACAAAATCTCTATTAAATTTAGGAAGGCGTGTGTGTGCAAGGGGTTTTAAAGTGAAGGTCAGTGATCTATGAACAGAGCCTTCTCAAGAATGTAATGAGGAAGCAAGTATTGTTTAGTGGGGCCTAAAATGAAAGAGTGCACCAGTTGGTACAAGAAATAAGATTTAGCTAGTGTGAAGCCTTGGTACATCAAGAGTTTCTAAAATTGTTGTCCAATAACCCCGCTCACAAATATTTGAAGTAACTTAGGAAATCAGAAAATGCAGATGTCCATGTATTATTAGAAGAATAAAATCAGAGATTGAAAGCACACACATTTGCAGCTTTAGGAAGTTCTTCAAAGTGCTCCTTAAGCTTAATATTTAAGGGGTGTTAAATTCTTGACAGCTAGAAACTTTTTGTAATTTCTTGTTGGTATGAAATATCTGAGCATACAAAAGCAGGTGTAGGAGGCTGGAGAAATGTTTTTTAATTTTTATGTATTATACCTCTTAAGAGGTTTTTCCTACTCAGGAATTAATAAACAAGTGATTACAGTTTTCAGAGCATTTGTGTTGACAGTTCTGTTGTAATTTTCTTTTTCCAGCAGTGCCCATTGATGGGGAAAATGCAGATATGCAACAATCTTTTCCATTCATCTTCTTAAAGCATCTTCTTATATTAGCATCTTTTGGAATGATGTTTGGCAATAGGTGACTTTTTTTCTTCTCCTCTTCTCAGGACTCTTTCTACCATTAATTTCCGACCACTGAACCCTGCTATTTAGATTAAACAGGGGTTGCTTGCCCACTAAGCTGCTTCTTTTTATTGTCCCCAAGTGGAAACTGGTTACTACTTCTGCAGAGGGCAGTGCAAGGACCACAATGAAAGGCATTATAGAGGAGGAAGCTGTTTTTTTCCTGTCAATCCCAAAGAGTTCTTCATAAAAAGCAGATTATAGAAGCTATGATACACATGCATTGGTTTGATGAACAGTGAACCTTTAGATAACTTCCCAATGTACAAATAATTCAGACGTTCAGCCTACTCATTCGTACTGACCGTTCTTTCCCATGTATTATGGGCAGAATAAGTATTTATTAGGGATTATTTCCCTTCTTCATATTCATACTATAACAGCTATTTTATTATTAACATTATGATACTTTGATTATACTCCATTGACTTAGTTGTATATATTTCTTAGTAAGAGGCCATATCTGTCCCTTGGGGCTTATCATTTGAGGAGGTAAAACATGGGATGAGAAGCAGAGGTAACAAATCACATAGAGATCACTGACATTTTGTGTTTGAACCCAGGTGCAGTCTCATTACAGGGCTTTTTCCATGAGTGTATTGCTTCTTTTTCACTAGATTCCTCTAATTTCCTTTCTTTTAACATTCTACAAACTCTTGGTCAATATGCTAAGATAAGTAATGGGTTTTTTTCTATAAGACTGTATGTGCACTGAATAAGTGGGGTGGCTCTGTGCAGCACCCTGGAGGAGAAAGCCTTGCTGACAAAAGATCACCCACTTCACCTATTATTTTCTAAAATTGTTGGAAGCTTATCAAATACAGCTAGATTGCTCTCTACCCTGGTCTGGGGAAGAGAGCAATTACTACTCATTCAAGTAATTACAGGTTTATTCGAATCAGACTTTAACAGAAGAGGGAACTAAAAACTTAGAGATAAATCAGATTTGTACTCTCAAGAGTTAATTGCATTTGCAGCAGTTTCCTGAAGAACTTTTTATGGTCATGTGCATTCTTCTCTCACTGTGGGCATAAAATAAACATGAACCAGCAGTCTATCAAGTGGTTATTTGTGTTCTTTTACTAGCATAAGCACATGAGGCTAGCTCAAAGGACGTGGTTATAAGTCACAACAGCTCCTTCATTTCCATTTTCAATATTGACTGAAGTTCAAGCAGCTACGTCTGAGGTTTGTTTCCTCAAGTCTTTGCTCTGTTGCCGTAGCAGCAGATTGCCAACTCTGTATCTAAACAGACTCAAAATCTATAGACCAAGCAGAGCTTGATCCCATGGCATATCTGAGGCAGGCATTGGAGTCTTCTCTGGGAACAGCTACAGTGAAATCACACCACGTGATCCTTACAAAAATCTGAGTTGTGATAATTAGATTCAGCATGGGGTGTCTTACCATAGGTGTTTTTTTCCCTTATCACTTACTAGTTCTTCTGTTGCAATATATTTAATTTGTAAATGGGATGGAGATGACAAGTACATAGGCTTACTTAGGTTAGTAATAATGAAGGACAAGAGATAATAAAAAAAAATCTTGTTTAGAAATAATTGTCTTTAAGAGCAACTAGGAATGAACTTTCAAAGCAGACTTCTTGTCGTATAAAATAAGGTGTCCAATATCAAAGTAAAATGGACATACTGAAGCAGTGGCAGAGGTGGTATGTTCGAGATGTATCCATCTTTAATCATTTCTGTGTCCAGCTGAAGTGGAGGCAATTTTTTTGTCTCAACTGAAGTCAGTGAGATCTGTGACTTTGTCTTTAGAAATGAAAGGTATTTGTTCTGAGTGAAAGTGCTTCTGCCCACATTGGTTTGTCTTATACCCACATCAAGTGATTATTATATGGTTGGCAAGTCACTTGTAAGCTGCCATCTGATTGACAAAAATCGTCACTTACATGAACAATAAAATCAAGCAATAGTCTTGTTCGTCATCAACTTCACACTCAACTGCTTGAATAGGTTTTTAATTCAAGCTATTTTCTAATTCATCTTATATAAGTGCTGTTATAGCAAGTACAATGATTTTGACTGTATCTCCTTGAAGTCTAACTTCGCCAGAAAAACATATCCTTAAGAAAGAATGATCAGCTTCTGAATGAGAAACTTCTGTGTTCACCCATGGCTGCAACATCACTTCAAACCAGGACTAGGTTCAGTTGTTTCTGGATGATGGTTAGAAGTTCTGAATGGCCTTGTTTGGTGCTCCCATTCTAGTCCATGGGCAGATAATGTTAAGGAGGAAGACCCTGGGTGAAAGATGGGAATAATGGAGATAAATAGAAGAAAGGAATAAAATACAGGGAATAGAGGGAAAAGGATTCATGAAGGGAAGGAACTGAGAGAGAAGCAAAAGAGACAGCACATTAAGGAGAAATGTTGGTGACTATTGAAGGAATGAAAGAAAAAAGATGTAAAGAGGGTGGGTAAAATGAGAAAATAATGCCTCCAGCTTCCCTCACCTTCTGGCAAGGCTGGGAATTTAGTATTTAATGAGAGTAGTTCAGTGGTTTATATGTGGTTTATATGTTTATATTCTATGGACTGGAGACACCTGAGTGTCCTAAAAATGTCCAACAAACTGAAGAAATTTCAGAGCTGGAATGTGCTTGAGGTGTTTATCTTAGACTTTTAGAGCAGCACGAGGGGAAGCTGACCTTTCCTGCCTGAATAATTGGAGGTTTCCTAATGGATCAGTCTTTATCTGAGCAGAGGGTCTCTTCCAGTACATCGCCATCTCTGAGGTGGGCTGTGCAAGCAGCACCCTTTGTAAGAAATTGTTACTGTCTGCTACCTTATATAGTCCATAAACAACCTGCTGGGACTAACTGTGGCACATTCAGCATGTGTTTAGTCTCTGAAGCCTGATGATTAATATTCCCCGAGTCACTTTCTGAGCCTTGGTCTCCCACATGGCAGCATGTAGAGCTGCTGCCATATCACAGAACCAGCTAAGGACATTCCCCTTCAACAAGGAGTTGGCTTTAATTAAATTTCTGTGTCTGGAAAGTGAAAATCTAATTTTCTTTTTGACATTTTCTATATTACTACTTAGACAAAATTATGAAAATAATTAATCGCTGTGAAGCAGACATCAGCATTATAAGGGGTACAAAAATATTGCATATAAATAATACTACTAATCACCAATCTGTTATAATTTATTGATGCAAGTTCTTATTAAAACTCTTAAATCAGATTTGTCTTCGATATAGCAGATGTGTCAAATGATTGTATGATGTAGGTGCAAGTGGGGGTTATAAAAAGTAACATGGTTCAAACTGCATCTCAATAAATTATATCTCCCCAGAAATGTATTTCAAATAAAGAAAGAAATGGGGGGAAAGGAGATAAGGTGTATGATTTAGAAAATAGATTTTCATTCTGCATCTGGTTCAAATACAGTCCAATATAGTTGTGGCTGAAATTGGTGATAGATGAAAGGTCTGTACGCGGTAACTTAGTGTTCTTATTTTTGTCTATGGGGAATCCATGTTCACATTACAAAAGCCATCATGTCACCTACTGTCAGTTCGTAGTCTTGTTTCCTTCCTAAGAATGCAGAAAAGGATCTTGTAAGCGTGGAAATCAAACTGTGTCTTTGTAGCTGAAGCACTTTCTGAAAATCAGAAGTGAGGGTGGAACAACATGGTGTCATTTGCACTGATGAAATGCCACTGAGATGCAATCTGCAGTGCTTTTATCAAGGTCCTTTCATACTAACTAAAAAATAAAACATTTATGAAATCTGAACATCTGCACATTGCACAGTGTCAGTCTTGACATTGACTGAAGTATCACACTTAAGTATTTTTCCTTAGAATTTGATGCCATAGGCCAATTTCAAGAATTGGTCCTTGGATATTGTAATTGTAATCTATCTGCTTGACATTTGTTAGGGGTTTTTGGGTGGTTTGGAGTGCCATTGCACAGAGAGGGTAGATGACACTACAGGCAATGGCACTGAACACACGCAGTTGGGAGAAGACATGGGAAGAGGTACTGGTCCAAGTATGTTTGGTTTGCAGGGTCACAGCCCATTACAGTAAAGCGACGCTAAACTGTCAGACTATTGCTTATACAGATTTGCCACCATACAATAATAGAGTAGTCCTATTTTGAAATAAGTCTAGGTTTTTTAAGATAAATATATGTGTTTAAGCAAATGGTGAGTTTTAATAAGGTCTTGTAAAGGAATTATTCAGAGGCTTACGGTTAGCTTTTTTTACTTTGATGCCTGATAAATTTGGGCTAGTTTAGAAATGTTTATGGTTTCATTTTCCAATTTTAAAAACAGTGTAACCTCATAATTTCAGTGAAAATAACAGGACAATAGCATCTACTAGAACAGTTTGATATCCTTATATTTACTGCAATATTTTATGTTTTGACCTTTAAATATCTGTAAGGACACTAACATGGTGATTTACAGAGTTTAGGTGAAGAGCATGGCTGGACAGAATCAGGGACACCTAAAAACGAACTTTCCTAGTACACGATTCAGTCCAATTCATAGCCAAGGTAGGGGATAAAAGGCAGAAGAGATATAGTTAGTTGACAATAACAGTGGAACTTATGTTGTTTAAATGGCTTGAAAATTAGGGTGAAGGAGGTTCTCTTATAAGACTTTCCCATTATTGAAGTGCTTATGGAAGTGAAACTTGGCAGACCCTTTCTAGTAGAGTCTTTCACTAACAATTTAAATTTAAACAATATTCATCTATTACCTGTCAATATTTTGCACGCTTTACTTACTGCAACTGCTCATGGATAAACTTCAACAGTGAATAGTAAGTTTTAACACAGCAACATTCATAAGATTACATATGTAGAATGTTACACGTTACGTGCCTTGAACAGGCCTAGACTGAAGCACCCTGATGCATCCTATAATCTATTTATAACAAAGGTCAGAATGTTATGGGAACAATTATATTTGAAACTGAGAGCATCTAGTAGGATCCTGGTGTGCTCACAGAGTCACCCACTATCTGCCTGTCAGTACCTGTTTTCTTCCCTTGTCTGTTCCCCTTTGCCCTGATATCTCTTTTCAAAGCCCATAAAAAATGAGGCACCTGCTATAAAAGCAATGACCTGGCAAAGTGTGCAGTTGTCACCATGCGGCACACACCTCAGCGACTCCATTCAGCTTTGTGGCTCACGCTGCACAAGACACCAATGCTTCAAGAATGCTTGTACTGCTAGACTTTTACTGAGAGGGCCAAAATATCTAGGGCAGAATTTTATTGTATTAATATCAAATTATAATTCTGAATAATTCCTGTTTAAGATATTTGATTGTGGCAGTGAAGTAATTTTATGTATGTGCAAAACATAAATAACTTAGTTGAAGGTGTTATAAAAACAGGCAAATGAAACATCTTACTTGGAAATACAGTGAAAAAGGTATGCACAGTAAAAGTCTCCTGCTTAGCTCTTCTGATTTCTTTCTCTCTCTCTGTTCCTTTTCTTTCTTTTTTTGTCCCCCAAGAATAAGCTGATCCTGATTCTACATTGCTTTTTCACAATTTATTTTTTCTTTTTTCTCTTCTTTCCGAGGAGCAAAGTATTTTCTATCCTGACCTTCACTGCTATTCCCTTTGCTGTCTACCCATCATTGTTGCCTTATTTGCTGATCCCTAAATATTGCTGGTTCACCCTCTGATTCTTTTCCATCTCTTTTTTTCTTGTTCTTCATTTCTCCTTTTGTCTTTTTTTTTTTCTTCTCCCTCGCCTTGTCATACCTTGCTGTCTCCTCCTGCCCTCTTTCTTCTAATTGAGATTCCAGTCACTCTTGATCCCTTCTGTAAGGACCACAAAGCAGTGAGGCCTCTGGGCAGATAAAAGCACAAGGAAAATTGACTCTGGAGGTGGAGTAATGTAAAGGGGTCACTTCTGAGGGTCAGTTTTATTGTCTGTGATCACTAGGAAAAGGGCGTTTGGTATTGTCCCTTGGCTGCATAGCTGAGCCAGCTAGATCTTAATACCTGACCTTTTCCTTTCCTGTCTCTCTATGCCCAGCTTCCACACCAACCAGTGAATCATGAGCAGAATATTCGCATTCATTTGCTGCACACCTGATGGTGTGACTGTGTGCTCCCTGGAGAGAGGCAGCAGGAGGAGTTGCAGATTAAGGCTGGTCCTCTCTGATAACTTCACCCAAGACTACTGCTTGGGGAAGAAAATCCTATGTCAAATAGAGCGTGGGGCTTGGAGGCCTGCTTATTTCTTTGTGGCTAACTCACGATGTTTCCTTCATTGTCCTTACCGGGTAGGAAAACAGTTAATAAGAGTTTGGGCTTTTTTTCTCTCTTTTCTTCTGTAGCCATGCGTGCACATAAACACACATAGGCACAGCCTTCAGCGGGATGTCTAGCCAACTAAAACACAAATAAAACTACCAAAAAGTTGAAAAGTTCTTTTGTTTGCTTTCTAGTGCATTTGTAATATGAAAGAATGCAATGCCAGGTACAAAGGAAGCTCAGCTTGTCAGTTAAATAGGCTGGCTGGCACAGTCAGATTTTGTTTTTCATGATCCATTGCCCCAAGTAATATCCTCTGTTTGTATCACTGCTGGAGGAAGGCTGGAAATTACGGAGGCGTTTTTGGTAATAACTGCTAGCAGGGAGACAGTATTTACCAGAGAGTCTGTGATGAGACTCTCAGGTAAATAATAAGCATTTTAGAAAAACTACCTAATTATGTATTTAATCGCTTGGAGCCGTTCCAGTCACTTGGGAAAATAATGTGCATTTTGTAAATCTACCTAATTATTTATTTGTGAAGGAAGTCATTCTAGCCTCTGGGGTATGTAGTGTGAATTCTGTGACTTCCCATACAGATTTGTTCTGCTTGAGAATGTCAGAATTTAAAAAGAAAAACACGCCACACCCCCCAAAATAGCAAATCAAGAGAATGCAAACATACTTTATTAGCAAATGCAGTGGTTTGTCTACTTTTCTATCAAGGACTTTAGTATTTCTATAAAGGCTTTGAACTTTATTCTGCTTTAACATAGCCATCTTCTATTCTCAATGGGAAGATGAGCAGTGAAGTTCAAGCAGCCAGAGTTGTAGATGGCACACCATCTGAATAGGGAGTTTTGAGGTCACTAATGAATCAGGCTAACTCTAGTCAGCAGTTACGAAAAGCTAGAGCACATTTAAGGTCAGAAACTGCATAGTGTCTTTGCACTAGATATGACAGTTTTCTTTTACAATGGCATGAATAATGAATTGCATACTTTGACCATAATTAGTTACTAGCAAGAGAATTGAATGTCTGATATATATCTGTCAGAATTAAAATAAGTAATTTTTTTACAGTGCATCTGTTAGCCTACAGGGAGTTATTTATTCTACTAGTACATGTTTTTCCTTCAATTTGTGCTTTTTTCACTCTGGGAATTTTCTTTTGTTCAAGAATTTATAGACTAGTTTCCATAGACTATCATAAAAGCTATTCTGAATTCGCTTGGTGTGACTTTATTTGCTGTGCATTTTTAAGTGCTACTGAAGTTCACTTGAGAAATTAGTTTTTGTTTTTGCAAAAAGCTAGAAATAATTTTCATCATAAAATAAGGCAGAAATATTTACAAATGGTATATTTACCTTAATCAATGAAAAATTGAATTTTCATTATAATAAATCTAGTCAAGAGTTATTATGTGAAGAATCAATTTCCTGACATTGCATTTTCTTGCAAAGTAAATGAAGTTTACTTCTAAAAATGCAAAATACTATCAGCATTTCGAATATTTTCATTATCAAAACAAATATAGAATATTGTTCAAGAAAAAAACCTTAATGTGTTGATTTAGAAAACTAGTCAAAGCCTCCTTGTCTTCTCCTGACTTCATCTGGATTTATGAGGACGTTACGTGAAATTCTTTTCCCATCACAGAAGCAACATCCAAAAGCTGAAGACAAAACAGTCACATTATGCCTGTAACAAATGTTGCCCCTGAAGGGCCTAATCCCTTGTGCTCAGTTGGATGGCATCCACAATAAATAAGAGGAAGAAATTCTAAGAAAGATTTCTTATGTCATTCTTTCCCCATTTCTGTTTCATCCTAGGGTAACTTAGGACTCTCTCACCTTTTACTCATTGTCCTTATTGCAAGTAACCTGTAGCTCATTCCTTTGTTTCCCTCTTTTCAGAAAATTCTGGGTGTGCTGCCACTTAGATTCAGTCCTTCACCAATGAAAGCAATATTGCTTGTCTGCAGTGCACAAGAACATGCATAATAGCAGCACATGTTTAACCCAGTTGGTTGGTACACAAACGCTTATGTTTATGCATGGACTTGCATAATTTCCTGGATAAAGGAATTTTCATGCATCAAACTCATTGCTGCATAGCATCAGTGTCATCAAGATGGACTGATTCACTGAACTGCTTTATTATTTCTAAATAACCCATTTTCCCTGCATTTTTACAGCATATTTGGAAATACTTCCTAACCTGAAAAACACATTGTTTCAAAACACATTGTATTCAAAAGTAATTTCAACCTGTATACACTGTATGACTATCCCGATGCACAGCAAGCATAATAGTGTATTTCATGTACTGGATGAAGCTCATGAAAGCGTTTTCCCTCCCAGGTTCCACTGCTTTTAATTCTACGTCCCAGTTAAGCAGCATTCTGTAATAGATTTGACATTTAAATGCTGAACATATAAAATCCACATTGTTAGTGGTAAAAAACCCCAACAAAACCACTTCCAATTCACCTGTATTATTCTAATTTTGTTTACGTAATAGTAGGCATTTATGCCATTTGTAGAACTGAAAGAATATATGACACAGTGGACAGATCTCACGCTCTATAATTACCTATTGAAGCAACACAGCACTGTGCAAATAGCAAGGTCCAAACTTAGAGCTAACCTAAGATGATTTAACCTGTGCTTTCATTTTAGCTAGGATGGAGCCTGGACATTAACTAAAATTTGGGAAGGGAACAGAATTTCTCTAGTATGGGCCAGCTCTATGCTGGTTTTGTTCTCCAGATGCAAGTTATATAAGGGATGTTGTTCAACAGACTGTAAACACAAAATCCAGGACAGCCCCTGCTCATCTTGCACCGGGAGCCATTCCTAACCCTAGCGTGGCTAGCTTCTCCCATGGCTGCTATCTGTGTGTTGAGGTCACTGTGTCTCTCACAAAGCAGCCAAAAGCTGTTGATAGCCAGTTTGTACAGATTGACAGGAAAGTAGGATAATTGAAGTGATATTATAGGGAACGTAAGGAAATTTGTACTCATATTTTTGGTACTCCAGAAATCAGGACCGGTTTGTGACCAAGATGATTACTGCTTTAATTATGGTAATTAAAACTACTGTGTAATTCACATTATCTCATAGGTTAAATATTTGAAAGCAACATTGAGTTGCAAATGAGAATTACAGCTTCTTTATACTAGAAATATTTGTAGTCCTTTTAGAACAGTGTTCTAAAGTGATGCTTATTATCCTGCAATTACTGGAGTTACATATTCTTGAAACGGGAGATTTTGCTGCACAACTCCCAGTGAAACTAATGGGAGCTCTGGATAGACCTTGGTATTTTAGAATTGAAGCTAAAATTATTCATGGCTTAAAATCCTTCTCCTTCAAAGTTTAAAAGGGTAGTCACTGGAATCTTGATTTTGAAAAGTACCTAGGATGGGGAAAAGTGTTTCATTTTAATCATAACACTGAAATTCTTTGTAATGAACTCAGCCCAGTAACGCAACACTCCTGAATTAGAAAATTTTAGGGTTTGGTGGGCTCATGTGTATGTAGGGAGCTTCTTGGCCATTTAAATAAATGCCAGAAAACAAAGACTATTTCTTAGAGAAATTAAATGCTTATCTTAGGTACTGTAGGAAAAATGTGGATTTATGCCAACAATAAAGACAAAGTGAGATGAAATTCAGATCCTCAGAACTCAAAACTGCAAAAGAGTGTTCTTATGAATGACAATTCTGTATTTTGGGGAGGTTGTAAATATGAAATGTTCTCTAGACCATATGTTGTGATATATCCAAGGAACCAGAAAATATGGTCCTCTGTCTTTTCTCGTTTCTCACAGTTCTGGTATGATGACATTCTTTTTTAATTCACTCTTTGCTCTATTTTGAGAGGCAGTTTTGCATCTGAAATTAAGGCATAGTCCTAACAATATGACACATACAGTATGTTATTGTTTGCAGCCAGAAAGTGTGTACTATGCACCGGAAAAATCTGGAAGAGATAACACTGAAATCTTGGCTTGCTTCAGCCACCCACTTACAAACTGCTGATCTGGCAGCATGTAGACATAGACTTACACCCAGAAATCTGGGCAAATCCAAGCGGTATATAATTTGCACCTGTAAAGAGTAGTCCTGATTCAACTTGCTGTTCTGCTGCTTTGAGTATTTATGAAATGAACTGAAAGGACTAAGGTAGATTGATGTTTCTGATCCCTGTCTATCAAATTTTGTTATGTGGACAGATATGTATGTATATCAGTGTTTTGCTTTCACTTTATATCATCTAAATTCATCACAACAGAAATTTTATTTTGGGAAGATAATACAATTCCAATGGACAAGTACATCTTTATTTAGCTTTACATTATGTTTTTACATTTTTACTTTAAAGTACATATATTATTTAGCTTTCTTGGCTAATTTTAACTGTATCAGCTAAATCTTGCTCTGACTATTCTTTCAATATAAATCAACTTTCCTGAATTTTTCAATCCACAAGTGAATAGCTTTACTTTGTAGGTCAAATCCAGTCACCCTACTGTACATTGAATATCTATATAGAATAAAAAAGTTATCACAACTGAAAGCAAAATATGATTACAATCAAAGTGAATACTTTTAAGAATGAATTATTACTTTGGTTATCCACGTTTAAACATGTATTCTTGAAAGACAATTCTCTTAAGCACATCTTGCAGGTTCTTAAATTCTGTCACATGAGGCTTCCCCTTATTTTAGAAGTAATTCTCTATTCCATCTAAATGGCTAGAGAAATGTACCTTTGCAAGGTAAATATATTACTTTGCCTGTTAGGCTTAGAAGAGTTTTTCTCTTGCCCTTGGAGAAAGGAGATCTTCCAGGCTTCTTGAGACAATCATCGCTTTGAAACTGGCCTTCTCTAACAGTCTTCACTCATTTTGTTGAAGCCAGAGTTGAAAAATTTCCTGCCAAAATACTTGTTTCCATTTCCTTGTTTTTAAACTAAAACACGAACTTTTGTTGATGTTATACATGGTGGTAGCCTATATGTAAAAGGACAGGTTGTATAGGAAGCTTTCTGTGTGGCTTCTCCCAATACCACACTTGCAGTTTCCCTTGCGTGCCTGCTCAGCCAGTCTGACTCCTGAAAAGGTCACTTATTTTATTCGTGGGTCACACTGTATAGTGCCACGTGCATTAGGTATTCATGTAATCGTTTAAAGGTTATGTGGTTCCGTGCAGTTGTAGCCACTTTAATCAACTCTTCTGCCCTTGTCCCACCAGGATTATACTGGGGCGCCTTTACAATTCCAGACCTCTGAGGAATATCAATTTGCACAGTTTTTAGTGCAGCCTGCCAGAGAAGCATTTTTTTGGTTTCATGGTTTTGTCTTCTCAGCATGTGCACAAACACTGCTAAAAGTTAGATTTGTTGAAGAGGTGGTCTGGGCACAGTTCAGTGCTAGAGCTGTGCCAATTAGAAATATCTTGCAAATCTAAGGAATGAAAATGGAAATTTTATGCTCTTAGACAAGGAAGCATCCTTGATTTCCATTGGCACATGCTTTTAGCTCACAGCAGACTTTAAGATTATGACACTTTTTATATGTTGGAAATCTACTTTGCATAATTTGAGAGGTTTTAAAAAAAAATTATACTATTCCTCTCCCTCAGGGCCCTCTACAGTTGGAATCTTAGTGCTAAGGGAGCCTGCTTTTACAAGCAGATGGATATGAAAAATAATCCTAATAAAATTTGTAAAACTCTTTTTAACATTTTTATAGGAATATATTTGTAAAATATATATAAAATACAGGATGAATGATGGGGGTTTATGGCTTAATATTGCTCAGTTAGGATGACTTGCATAGCTCCCTCATGGTTTTTCCACTGTTTATTTTATCCATTACAAACTCATGTTATGCATTTTATATGAACATAAATATTTGTATGTGCGAGTGACTAGTATGCATATATATTCCAACACAATACATATGTGTATACACTCACACAGGGACATAGATGTATAGAAAGGTATAGCTTTCGGGTTAGAAGTTAAGAAATGTTTAAAAATTGCCGTACTGCTTGAGCTGCTTCATTTACTGAAGTCAGATTTTCCTTTTAGATATTTCTCCACAATTCCAAATGATGTAATTTGGATACAATTCTATAAGTTATTTTAGAAAAATTAAACCACTAGTAAGAAACTATAGACATTTAACATCATAATGTGAAGCATGCATACTCTGCAAGTGGGTCAGTTACAGCGGGAATTCCAGCCTCTTTTTTTCACTATTTCTTTAAGTTGCATTGTTATATTCTTTCCCTTACTGTGGAATGTTCTGTTCTTTTCTTCTGTTTATTGTTTTGTTCATTCATTCATCATTTCATTTAAAAAACAAATCCATAATTTTTACCATAATGTGATACAATGTAATGTAACACTCATGTAGCTATAGGAAGAAGAATGAAGGTGAGAATAGATATTAAGAGAAATAAGCAAAAATAAAGGAAAGATGGGAACTGATTCCAGCCTATAGAAACAGCAGCAGAAGTAAAAAAGTGACTGTTGGCTGTAGGGAGAAGGCATGGAATTGACATGGAATTGGCATGGAATTCATACTTACTCTTCACAACAGTGTGGGGGAGATGATTTCCCCACCCTGGGGAAAGCTGCGGTATAGGTGATACTTTTCTCCTCTCCACCTTTTGGCCTTCAGGGTTAAAACTATAGAGATGTTCAAGCCAATATCCCCGCTCTGAGAAACTGAAAGGGACTTTCAGAAAGCTGTTGTTTTGCTGTGATTGTCTCTTCCCTGTGCGGAGTGGCTGTTTTCTCAAGCTTCCTCCTAAGTTTTACTCTGTAGCTGCCCATTTACTCACTTTGCTCAACCACCTTTTCTTCTGAACTACCTGGTCATACACATTTCTTCCTTCTTTTTATCATATCTCTCTTTAATGACCCTTTTCCCATGTCACAAAACAACATTTAAGGAAGAAATTGTATTTGACACTAGGGATGTATTAACTCCACGTGATGTTTATGTTTCATCACTTCTTCACGTGTGTGTCTAGTTTACTTAAGACCTATGTAGATTATTTAAAGTAAGGGTTAATTTGACAGTCTAGCTCAAGGGGAGATTTATTGGTCCTTACTATTGTAAGCTTCAATCTCCACAAGAAATGAAAAAGGGATTTAAAGGAAGGGGGGGGGGGATATGCAATTTAGAAGACTCTAGAAAACATTTTAAAAGCAGGAGATTGAGTAGAGAAGGATACTAAAATACGAACAGGGAGATGAATCAAACAATGTATAATGTTGCAAGACTTAAAGATGTTCTGGATGAATCACTGAACATAGGTGAAAACCAGAAGCAGAACTGCAATACCATTAGGTACTGTGGGAATTACGCTTGAGATAAATATAAGCACAAGAAAAAGTTGGTAGAAAATTATTCTGTCATCTAATTTTGCTGGATAGTGAGAATCTATATGGCTATTAAGCTCTGAGTGGTTAGTATCTTGGAAACCCTGCTGAAGGACACAAAGAGATCATAGTTATTAGAAGTGAAATGGGACACAATAGCTCTATTAGAACCCCCATTTCTAACAGTCCTTTGCCGCTCTCTGAAGCGGTCAGCAAGGCATCTGTTTCTTCACTGTAAATGGCTGAGTATTCTCTGCAAATAATGCAATCAACTACATTACTGATAATGCTTATAAAATCCTTGGTGACTGGGAAAGGATCTTTGTTACCTCAGATGTCAGTTCTAGGGGAAAATAATGTACAGAGGTAACAGATTCTGTTGTATGTGGTGGTATAGTCTGTGATAAACCAGAACAGAACCAAGGCTTAGAAAACTGGTAATACCATGACTCTCAAACTTGGTTTCATCTGAAAAAAAACACCTCTGTTAGAAATTTCAGTGTCTGGCTTAGTTATAACATAGGACACTTCTGAACAGTGATCTTGCTGGGAGAAAGAACATTAGTGATGGATTGACGCATCAATGAGATATGTAGTCCTGAAAGAGTTCTCCATCGGGAAGGAGCTATTGATTTTGAACAGTGCTGTTAAAAGTGATTCCGGAGTATTTTGGGTTTGTGTGCCCATGTGTTTCTGGCTGACATTATAGATCAGTAATAAAATATTAGTCAAATGTATTTCAGGTTTCTTCTGAAATAATTTTAAAACTTTGATTTACATGTTAGATGTGCGATATAGACTGTTCAGAGCACAAACTGAAAATAGAATTACCTCTGTTGCTTTAGCACTTATTTTTTCCACAGAATTTTTATTATGTCTGGTCACTATACAGAATTTATGGTGCACTTTATATGAATTGTGACTTCCTTGGCTTTTTAAATGACTTTATATTCAGAGTTTCTTAGTTGAAACTCAAGTTTTCAGACTGAGCAAGCTGTGGATTAGTAGATTCAGGTCTGGAAGTCACCACATGCTGGCCAGCTGCAGACAAAACTGCAAACCAGCAAACAGCTCAGTGCTCCTGAAGCAGTGATATTGCTGATTGCTGTGCTGGAAACATCCTTGATCAGAAGTTGCTGTAGCTCTTAAGAGGCAATCTGCTTCCAGGCCAGAAATTAAAGATGGATATAGTTATTCAGACTCAAAGGTGTCTGTGCTGGTATATCTAGCACTGACTAGATCATCTTAGGACTCATGCCAATGTACACACATCCCAATGTCCCTTGGTCTCACTACTTGGCATCCTTTCTGTGCACCTTCAAATCTTGCCAGTTCAGCTTGCTCTGTTGCAGTATTTCCTCTTGTGTTTACTGGAATACTTAGTGGCAGGTGTTTTTTCAGTTCTTTGGTTTAAACATCTCATTGCTCCCCTCATTATCTCTCTCCTACTCATTTGTGTTTTCACTTCTCACCTTTGGTCAGATGAGGTGCCCTGATGTCCTCAGTGCAAAGACACTCTTTCAGCTCTTTAATTCCCTCCCATGTAACTCTCCTTACCTGTGCTCTGTGTCTTTGATTGCTCCCTAGCCCATCCTCCCTTCTTCCATCTGCCACTCTTGCTGGGCCATTTCCCCTCCATTCCTGATTGAACTTCACCAATTTTCCTTTCTTTCTTCTTTTCCAGATGCTCACTGTTTTATTGCTTTGGCAGCATGAGGTATCTAATTTACTTTATGTCCTCTCTTTTTAGCTCCATTGGCCAGCTTTACCTTTCACTCTGTTCTTTGGCCTTGTTATGCCTCTTCCCTTTTATCACCTCCCACCTCCACTCCAATTACAGACACTGAATAGGGAAACAGTTGGCAGTCAGCTTTGCGACTGCTAATGTCCTTTGAATGAGTCAGAACCTATGGAGTGAATGAAACACAGCCCAGTTTAATTTGGTCAAGCTGTCTCTTCTTATAAGAGCATGGGTTCCAATCATATATTCCTGGTGTCACCATTTCCAGTGGCCTAATGGGTGAGTGAAGCCCCTTACACTGTCTGTTGGCACAGATGCTGCCATCTGTGCATTTCAGGGTTTGGGTTTGGTTTTGGAAGGAGGGTGTGCAGGGAGGAGATCCTATCTTTTCTTTGCTTTCCCTCTTTTTCTTTTCTTTTCTTTTCCTTCCTCTTCCCAAATTTCATTATTCTCTTTCTAATGCCCCTTTTTTAATTTTGCCTGCCTTTAAGGTAAAAACTTTTGAAGCTGGTTTCTGTTCTTGAAGCTGCAGGAGAAGGTAGTCAGGCTTGGCATTTCAGTGACTTCTCTCAACTGACAGAAACCGTAAAGAGTGGTTTCCCTGTGAGTTGGTGATTCCTGGTCAATTGACTGTTGCATCTAAGAAGATACAAGCACTGACTGAAGAGTTTCTCACAACTGAGATATTTAAAGTCTGTTGTCTTTGCGGATTCTCTGACATCTAATACATTGTGAGCTATTTATATCCACCTTTGCCATAAACGCTTACAAGGTCCCTTTCCTCTGCCTGCCTGTTTATTTTCTCAGGACTTGTGATAATTTTAATTTGTACTCCTCTGCAAAATCAGCTGATGTGTTAAAAAAATGAGTGGATGAGTGATATATGAAAGTGAGGGAAGAGACTGTCAGATGCACACCGTAATATCATTTTTTAAAAAAGTCCAGCTCCTGAGGGATAATGTCAAATGTGTCCTAAATGTCTGGGCTGTAGCTCAGATTTTTTTCCAGGCTGCCATTCTGCTGATGCAGAGAAAAGCAATCGCATTACCTTCCCAATGACTTACGGTAGTAGTAATTACATATATGATGTTATTAGATTCTCAACATTCTGCATTATGACAGTTATGATTGACTTATTGATGAATTCATTAGTTCAGTCCAGAGGACAGAAGTTTAAATATTGATTTTTTTAAGATTTTCACATATAGCTTGACAGGCTGAAAAATGTCTTAATGTCTAATTTACGGTTCTTTGAAATCACCAGCTTTTCCAGACTTATTAGTTTCAACAGTTATTAGGAAATAAAAGTCAATTAGCACTTCCAGTACATACCATGAAAAGATATTTCCCCAAGGTGTAAATGTGTTACTTGGTAAAATTGCTAGCCAGTTACATCCTGTCAATACCCAGGCTGTGAAAGCTTTGGATACATCTAAATAATAATGAAAAAATCAGTTTACACTTCACATACTGTAATAAGTCAATAAACAAAACTTCCTAGTGTCCTTTGGAAAGCTGTGAGGTATGCTGGGCTGTTGTTCCCATTAACAGATGAAAAACTTAAACCAGTGTGAAACTTTTACATATGGAGTGGATGAAAGGCGTGACTTTCAGTGAATATATTAGTATTTTCTAACCTCCTTAAAGTGAGATATTTGCTCCCCGGAGAGGAGAAAAAAAACTTAATTTACTGAGATTCCTAACCAGCCCAGGGAGTGTTGGTTGCTAGTAATTAACCTTCCAACCAACTCATCCTTCTGTTGCGGCTTCATGTGTTAGAGGAGACGCACATGCTTTCAGTCCAGTTCCTGCTTTCAAGCAGTTTCATCATTCCTTCTGGCTTCTTCCTCCTCTCATCCCCATTCCCTTCTTTGGTCCTTTGGCATCATTTTTATATCAAATGAGAGGAGATCAGCTTTTCAGGATTGCTTTTAACTCCTTGCTTTAATGTTTGGGAAGATGTTTGCTTGTCTGAAAGGGAACAGTCATTCAGGGTGAATTTTTTTTTTTCTTTTCTTCTCCCCCGCCCCGCCACCCCACCCCCAATCTGGGAGAGAATTCCCTCCTTGGTCTATTGAAAAACAGACACACATGGATTTTCATATCTGGACAGTTTTTACTTCCGCAGCAATCCCTATTCATTCCAGCTTCATTAGAAAGACCTGCAGAAGGTAACAAACTGTTAATTAATGTCGAGTTAAAAATGGCAAAATAAACTTGCTTTAATTGGACCAGGATCATAAGAGACAGGGTTTAACTTGCACTGAGATGAGTCACCATCATGAACTAATGCAAGTAGTGACTGTGTATATCAAAAGATATACAGAGGCAGGCAAGACGATGTGTTAAAAGGTCATGTATTCAGAATCAGAATTACAAAAAATATGTGCTATGAAAAGGAGGAGCTGAAAAATGTTAGGGAAAGTTTTATCTAGAGCATTCTTTTATGTTTCTTCTTTTAAATGAATTTGTATGTTTGTGTTAAAAGAAGCATATGATGATTGTGTATCTCTGTGGTTATTTGCATAAGTATAATAATAGCTATACAAGTCGGGGGGGTTAATAGATATACCTAGACAATTAGGAATGTCCACTTTTAAATTAAAAAAAAAAAAGTATTGGGTGCTTTTCAGAATTATATAAGCTTTCTATTATTCAGCCTGGCATACAAAGCTGAGAGGTGTATTTTACTGACGGGAGAGAGTAAGGAAGATTAAGTGACAATATTATCATTCTAATAACGAAGGAGCTCTAACCTTGCTATACGCTTAGCTACGAAAGGTGAATTTCCCCGTTATACAGAGCGCCCTGTGGAAGACTGTTCCTATAGCATTGCGGAAGACTGGTTCATCGTATTGAATGTTAGCCATCATGAACAAATGAGTTATAATAACCATCAGATAAAATGTTAAGAAGATGTTTAGAAATGGATTCTCCACTACCTTCCACTTTATCTAGTAATTTCCATCTGTAGTGCTGTATATCCACTTCACAGAGTTGTAAAGGGGTGAAGATGAAAAAGGGCTGGAGCCTTGTGTTGAGTCCTCCTAGTCCTCTTCTCCCCCAGTACTGCTGTATGAGAAAGGCTTGAGAATTGCAAAATTGTGTTTAGAATGCCCCAGTCATACAGAAGCGAAACACTAGAGACTACATTTTTCTTTCCTGTTTATCATAAATTTGCAGCAGTACTACTTAATTCAAATTTAGGTACTCCAAATTTACCCTTTATCTTAGTATAATTTAATAGCATTATGCCTCTGTATTTAGTACCTGCATTTAGATGAAGTTAAAAGCCGGTAATACTGAATTGCTTCTACTGCATGGGATGCTGCAACAGAATAGTTCAAGTGTCTTGCTGCGGAGCCAGGGCTACGTGCTTGAGCCTTGTCCTGAGCTTTTCCTTTACCACCACCCTGTAACTGGGAACTTTGTCCTTTGAGCTAGGTAATCAAAGGCTTCTGGACATCACTTTATTGTGTGCTATCCACCACAGTAACAGACCTAACTTTTTTTGCCAGTGATAGACCAAAGGTCAAATGGACTTTTTGTCTACGTGGAACACTTTGTGTGCAAAATTGAAAAGTATTTTATATGAAATAGAAGATTTCTTAAAATTCCATAAAAAACTAACCACAAGTAATTTTCATTCACGTAAAGGACATGGCATAGTATAACTAGTCTCCCTTCAGCAGCTGCTCCCTGTTAAGATACTTCCTCCACATTTTAATTATATTTGTCATCAGAGATTTCTACCAAATTCCATTAAATTCTGGTACTCCACACAGTAAATAGCCATGAAAACACCATGCTGCTTAGCACAAATCCTCAATCCCCTGCTAACACCTTATATTACAACCGTCTAATTACCGTGTTCTGCAGTAACCTTGTGGGACTTCCACAGGTAATTAGAACTCCAGAGCGTTTCTGCAATAATCCGGTAAGGACCTCTTAACTAGAAAGGATTATGTGGTACTAATATTTTTGCACCCACGTGTTCTTCACAGTTAATTGTTTCAATTAATATTTGGCAGCACTGAAGAAATTCATAAAGGTTCATAAACTGAGACAACTCTCAGGAAAGTTTTGAGGCAAATGAGTTGTAGTTGTGGTCACTTAAGGATACAGAGCACTTCAGATAAAATGAATTCCTAGTACATTAAGCTATTGCAAGAGCAGATTTTTATATTGCTTCTAGGTGAGATGCCTTAGCTTGCCCCTCCCCCCGTAAGAACTTGGGTAAATTCTCCTTTCTTTCCTTGGAAGTTTTAGCAAGTAGTTGTAGATGAAGAATACTCCATGAGTAAAAAGCGTAGTGAGTATGCTCTGGTACTGTTTTACAGACAAAGCTTGATGATGGAAAATAGTAGGAAGAGCTATTGAGATGTTTTCTTGATACTGGGTGGCTTTATTTCACTTTAACCTCACCTTCCCTCTTTTATTTCTTTGAGAGTTAAGGATTCAGCAGTACAGGCCTTGTACACACTGTGCACACTGCACACACTGGTGATTACACAAGTCCTGCAAACCTTGGATTTGTATACTAACCATTTTTAATAATGATCCTGATTCTTCACCCCTTTACAGTCAGTGTCAGGCCAATGGTATTTCTGTAGAGTTATAACAGGGTTAAATCTGTGCAAGGAAGAGAATTACTCCATCGTTTCTGAAGTACACAGGGATGTAGAAAGTAGCTTTTGTCCCAAGAGTGTGTGTCCCTCCTCCCTGTCTCCTGCTCCCCTCAGCCTTTGGGCAACCCTCCTCCACCCTCACTTGGCTGCTTCCTACAGTGTCCCCCATTGCTATGGAGTAGCCCCAGACACCCACTCACTCCGAGACCAGGATAGAAGCAGCAGCCTCAGGGAGACCAATAGAGGGAGTGGGCATGTGAGGGGCATGGTATATAGGCGTGTTACTCCCCATTCAGCCATGTGCCCAGCCCTGGTTTCCATTGCACACTACCCTTTCTTCATAGTCAAGTGTACGCTTTATCTTGAAGACCTAATGCTTTTCAAATCTGTGTGTCTCATCATAGGTACCAATCTACTTCATTACTTAGCGATTGGTAGGATAATGACTACACTTTATTACTTCTCCATCAGTAAGATAATGACCACATTTTATGGTTATCTAGCCATACCCTTTTAGTCTTAAAACGTCTCAGATTTTTGTTCATTGTTTTCTGCTCTCTGTATTGCATAATTGTAATTATTGGTTAACTCTAATATCCTGTAAAATAAGGAGAGGTCTGGAAGGAGTCATTGGACAGGTTGATTGGAAGGCCACTTCTTTTTCTTGTGTTAAAAGGGCAGAAGAACAAATGCCATACCGATTTATCATCATATGCAACCTTTGATTAAACAATTTTTTACTATATCAGTGTGAGTGGCTTTTGGCTTTGGAGCAGATTTCTGAAATTAAGAACTTTAGCACAAAATAAAGAGTCATTTGTTTAGATGATTATTAAATTAAAAAGTCCAATCTGGAAGGCACCTTAATTAAATGTAAAATCGAGTCCACTGAACCTCTGTGCATTTTCAAGTCAGAGCATGATACTTCCCTAAAATATCATAAATTGCCCCTATTCTGCCAGTTAGTTCTGCTGTTTTGCAGCCAAGACTTGATTAAAATAAAACGAGTTGTTTCTTAGAATGCCCTAGTCTATACAGTCTTTCCTTAATGGCCTTCTATCTATTACCAGGTTATGAATTCCATTTAATTTATGTTGCAAAGCTTCCAAAGAGAATACGTGATAACAGTCTTAAAACTGTAAGGGTAATAGATTTATGTTTATGCGACTTCTCGTTCTTTCTACGGCTTTGGGAAGGTCGTATATTTTCCATCTGATGTATCTGAGTAAAACAGCAAGTACAGAGGTGAGTAGATGTGTGCACAAGAACCACATGTAGTTTTGCTGTGGGAATAGGCAGTCACCATGTAAAATTCTCAGTGCACTCTCAGAAAGATAGTACAAAATGTTCTCAGAAGGAAAATATATCACCAAAAGAATACCACTGTGTGGACAAACATTTGAATAATGTCTATACAAATCACTATTCTTAGTGAATGGGCTGTGGCTCTTGTTTCTTACTGAACAAAAGAAAATTTACTAGCTGCCACACAGTATGGGCAAAATTCAGATTTAGTGATGCCAGCAGGAAAGCCAGCAGAATTTACATGTTTTCACAGGGTAGGATTTTGACACAGCTGTTGTAGATTTTTACAGCCTAGAGCAAGGACATGGTTACTGTTGCTGTATTGCTGAATAAGTTCTGCATCAGGTGGGTTTTTTTGTGGTTTTTGGTGTTGTTTTTTTTTTTAATGGGGGTTCCCCCCCTCCCCTTTTTTTTTTTTCTTCTTTCATGTTTCCACGTTTCACCAGGGAGGTGGTCACACTTGACTGAGTTCAAGAAGCGTCTGGATGATGCTCTGTCCAACCAGCTCTGGTTGGGCTGGTCCTGTGCAGAGCCACGAGTTGAACTCAGTGATCCTTGTGGGTCCCTTCCAGCTCAGGATATTCTATGATTTAACTTTTAAATTTGGTCTTAATTTTCTCAGAGCTCTTTTAACAGTAAACAGTGACTATGGACATGTAATTTCTTAATATTGGGAGTAGGTGAGAGGGTGCTGGTGAATAGACACGCACTATTGATCCCTCTAATGAATCCATACTAATTAAGATGGACCTGGGCAGCCCAAACGTAAAACCCATGCCAGCTCCGTCACAAGCCTGAACAGCAGTCTTCACAGGACCAGAGAATAAGTAGACAAATGCCTGTTTCTTCCCAGGGAAGGCAAACCTCCCTGGATGTATTGATACTGTGCTATGAAGAAAGTCTGTAGGGTCTCCGTTTTGGAGGCAAGCCAATGTTTTTGCAAGGGCTAAATGAACTACTCTCTAGACCCAGCTTTGTACAATTTGCTGAGCTCAATGAACTCTTTTCTTTTCTCCTTTCCTCCTCATACTTCTTTGTTACTTTTAACAGTGTGTAGTAGAAAAATTGGCAGTTACTCAATGAAATCACTGTTAAGCTTACACCAAAAGGAAGATTTTTTTTGTGTGTGAATTTGTACTTCCAAGAAGATGTCATAGTTTTCAAACGAGATCGTGAGACTCTGAGTTAACGCTTTTTGAATAGCTTGAATAAAAGCTTGTCCCTGAATCTGTAAAACAGAAGCAGTGAGGCACAGTACCTCCTGGAGTTCCTGTTGGTCAGTTAGTCTTTGCACTGCCCTTAACCTGGGTCTTTGTCTGATGGGCACAATCTTGTGCAAAGTAGCCCTCAATACAGCTTAGAAATACCAGTGGAATGGAGTCTCTGACTGATTTATTCTTCCTCCTTTTTTGTTTGTCTGCATCAAAACAGAGTCGCCTCACAGTATTTTTTTGCTCCATCATTACTTTTCTTCAGGGCTTATTCATTTTCCTCAGGAAGAAAATGTCACATTTACCTCTTTTTTTTTTTTTTTTCTTTCCTCTCCTCTGTTATTGCTATACATCACTGCTGCTTGTAGCAGGCCATTTCTGTCACAATTGTACATAGCCACCAGAGCAAACCTGCTCCTTGGCTGTTATACGCAAAAAGTTGTACAAAACATAATTAATGGAGCAAAGCAAAGTGACTCACATGTGACATTTGTTCTTCTGAAGATTAAATGGACATTGTGAAGACCCTGGTGAGGATGTGAGAGAAAAAGGAAAGGGAAAAAAAGTAGGTAGGATTTTGCTAGTTTTGTACGTGTGCTAAAATGGAGATCTTCAGCAACAGGCACCAAGGCCTTTCTTTTTTCTCCTTACCCCAGTCTGTGAAATATGAATGGATTAATTTTCTTTGCAAGAAGGAATCAGGAACGTGATGTCCAGTAACTATTATTTTCATTAAAGTCATGGAAACCTTTTTATATAGAAACCCAAAGTTATCAGGTTATCATTTGTACTGCACCATTGATACTGTAATGAAACCTGTCATGTTAAAACCTAATTGATGCTAACAAGGAGGTATTTCCAGGACACCATTATAAATAACAGCAGTGGTCCTTTTCTCAACAAAACTTTAACCATCAGAGATGAGCTCTGAGTGTCTCCTCAATCCATTTTTGCTCATGATATTGTGAAATTAAAACGTGAGAACTGTCCATACACAGTACTTCTGACAAGCTCACTTTATGGCTTGGAAACTAAAAGAGAACACAGGAAACAGTGATCATATTGGTGTACTCCCTGGGGAGGTTCTACCTTTTCCCAAAAGAGTAGGCAGATAACACTAATACAAAATAACTATAAGAACAATTTTGCATAAATGAATCTGTGTTTTATTACGATCGTCAATAGGATTGCGTTCCATCAGTTCTGTCCAAATACAAACTTGTGTTATTTTCTTTCGTTAAAAAAATAGAATTGCCATAACAACTTAATGTAAATTTCATGCGGCTTATATAGAAAATTATTTTTAGAACTTTGGTTACTTACAAACTGAAAAATATTTCTATGTAGGTAGCAGTGTTTTGTCTTCAGTCCTCTTGCTTTTCTTGAACAGTGAATCCAGTGTTTTGTTTTCTTCAATAAGGTCATGAAATGAACGTGTTAAAAAAAAATCAAAAAATTATTCCTGAAAACACAGTTGAAATAAGCAATCATATTTTCAAGATAAAACAATCATCTCTGTAGTATTTGAAAGGTCTGAACGATATGTTTTGTTAAAATGAATCAAAAATGTCAGATAGTGAAGTTAGGTAGTTGCTCTTAATTATTTTCGAGTGAGTAGGTTACAATATCACTAAACATATCCACGTAGCACTACCTAGCCACTTTTTGTGTTCTTACAGTAGGCAGTCTGTAAGTGTAACAGGTATTGAGAACCCCTTAAAGTATTCAAGAAGTTAAGGCTATTGAAGTATTTAAATATGGTTTATAGGTAAACTTAGTGTAATGGTTTAGGTTTAGATTTGAAAAAATAATTAAGTGCTTTTGGGAAGCAAGATTATTTGCTCTGTGTCCTATGTTTGTACGTAGATAATTTAACACTTTCTTGTATTCCTAATAGTAGACAAAAAAAAAAGGGGTGAAGTGAGTGGTTTAGTTTTGTGTAATTATTAACTTGGTTATAATTTTAAGTTTAGTTTGATTGTGAAACTAAACATTCTGGTACACTGTATCAGTGTCCACTGGATGGATTCGGTTGTCACAGATTTGAATGTTTATGGTTTGGGATTTGTTTCCAAGTTTGTAATAATTGTTCGTGGAAGTCCAGAGGATGGGCCCAGACTCTTTTCAGTGGTGCCCAGTGACAGGACAAGGGGCAATGGGCACAAACTGGAACACAGGAAGTTCCATCTCAATATGAGGAAAAACTTCTTTACTCTGAGGGTGATGGAGCACTGGCACAGGCTGCCTAGAGAGGTTGTGGAGTCTCCTACTCTGGAGATATTCAAAACCCACCTGGATGTGATCCTGTGCAACCTGCTCTAGGTGATCCTGCTCTAGCAGTTGGCCTAGATGATCTCCAGAGGTCCCTTTCAACCTCTACCAATCTGTGATCCTGTGTGCCTCTGCCCTGTAAGAGGAAATACACTGGAGGCTTATCTTTGATCTTCTGATAACTGACCAAGTAAAGGTTGGTAGTTGGTTGTCAGAAGGTATATATAGCATCTCAAATATTGCCTTGGAATATTTTCTCATGAAAATGAATATATTACTTGAGGTTTTGTCACAGCTAGCAGTAAACGTGTAGATAACTCTGCAACGTTCACTCTGGGATTTTTGGTTTTGTTTTGTTGTGGGTTTTTTTAACAAAATGTTAATAATGTTTTTAACAAAACGTTAGCAAATGTTTTGATGCCTTCACTACCTTTGTTTTCATCTTGTTCTACTACTTGTCTTTTCTATATCATTTTGCTTTTGCAAAATACGAAATAGGATCTGTTTTCCCTGGTTTGATTTCTATTGGACTTCTAAATAGTACATGCCATAATCTAAATAGTACATGCCCTAATCCAACAAAATGAATGTTAAGAAACAATTTGTAATTTGTCATAGTTAATGTATTTTGTTGTTTTACAGTAGGAAAATAATTTAATCTCTATCTTTGTGGTGTGTCACACCATTGATTTTTCAATGGAAACCCCACTGAAATCAATTGGGAGTGCTGCATATAAATCCTTGCCACGCTATGGTTCTTTATTTATGGGTTTAGTTAAAGGGGAAGGACACTGGAAATCTCAGCACAACACTGTCGAGGTCTTCAGGATTTTTATTTTGTCAAAATTCCTCCCCTTTTATGATCCCATCAAAATGCCAAAACAAGATGTTTATCTAGTCATGTAAACTGGCCAGGGAAAGTAGATAAATTTAATAAATTGAAGAGCTTACAGCATCATTCAAGCGATTAAATGGATTCTGCACCACCTCTTCCCTCCTCCATATCCCCACTCCACATTATTCTTATCTGCAGGATTAGATTCCCTATTAGGTCTTCTGATAAGAGTTCTCATGCTTTCTGAGAGACTCACAATCCTCAGGTCACAAGGGCAAAGTACTGTGCCTGTGGGTTCATACATTATATCACGTATTAAATCAAGAAGAGGATTCAGGCTGCAGTAAAGACTGAGCACAAGTAAACCTTTAGTAAGCAAGGCATGGAACTTCACTCTAAAATCCGTGTCGTGTTTAGACTGAACTGCGTGCACTGTGGTGTGCTAAAATACCACTTACTGGCTACAAATCAGACCCTTATCCTTGACAACAAACCAGACCATATTTTCCATAAAATTAGCACACCGAACAGTTGTCTGAGATCCCAAGTGAAAATGAGATATATTGAATAAAACACTTTCTTAATGTAGCTATGTAGCTACAAAGAGGATTTTAGTTGTGGGTTTCGGTGTTTGGGTTTTGTTTTTATTTTTTTCACTCATGGGCAGAGTTCTCCCTAACTTGAATCTGTTGCAGTTATTAAGGTCACCTATCAGGTCCATTGCAATCATATGACTCAGGTCAGTCGTTAAAGATAAAAGATCTGTCAACTTGGAGGTCGCAAGCTGTGACCAGGGGTCAGTTTGTAGGTGAATGGTGGATCTTTAGCTTTGAGAAAAATGGATGGATATTTCCAGATTCATTCAGGCTATGTCTCCTATGTCTTGCAAACATAATCCCTAAATATACCAGAGGACTTTTAAGTATTTTCTGACTACCAGAACATGGCCAGTATTCACACATGAGAAACAGTTTATACGTTCCTTTTTTTGTATGACTGTGTTTTCAAAGATAAGCACAAGTATCTGTACACATTTATATGCACATATTAACACACATTTTCACACTTGTTTTCAACCATACGTGTTGCGTCTATATAATTTTGCATGTATCAAATATGTATAAGTTACAAATAGTGCTGCTTTCTGCCAATTAGAATACCACTACATGGAGCATGTGTTTGCTAATGAGTAGAGTTCTACAGCTGAGCTCTTGATATAGTTGCAGCTATTCAGGTCACACATTTGGTGACCTTATATCACCTTCACCTATATGTTTGGGAACATTAGTTACAAATGATGTTTTCCTTCATATCTGTGTAAAACTACGACTCTGCGCTAGCCATGGATTCCAAACAGCAACTTGTTGTCTAATGTATTGTAACAATTGTCTAATGTATTGTTTTCCATTTCAAAAGGGTAATACTAATTTATCACAATGGTATATATCACGTCAATATGAGTCAGGAAAAATGATGTTGATTTGTATCTTTACTTGTTATGGTCTGCATTACTTTTGGGGGATACTCTTTACCAATAAGAGTACGATTTTATTGACTTGCTCCTTAAGTCAAACCAAATAATAATAATTTTCTACCAGAAAAGTATTTCTCCCAGCTGAAATTTACATTCCAAGTTGTAATCTGAACCTGCATTTTCGTTTTTTGAATGTCAGATTATGCAGATTTGTCAACAGAGATTTTGCAAAGCGCAACCAGCCCTGAGTTGTTCTATAAGAAATTTATGATTTGAAAGTATTGGGAACCTCTGAGTTTGGAATCCAACTTTGTATAAATACAACTAAGATATCCCAGGTACCACATGACTTTTTAGCATCACCAGCAGCAGCTATACAACATCTGAGGTATCAGTATTTCTCTACTTAACTGAATTTAAGATAACTGGTTTTACACTCACAACCACATGGAAAGAATGTGGGGGTTTTTTATATATGTAAACTTTTAATCAAAGGATTAGTAGGCCACCAGAACTGTGAATAAGGAGCAAAGAAAATGTGAAGCTTCATCAACATTAAAAAAAAGTAATTAGAAAATGAAAGCAACTGTGTTTGGAAAATCAAAAGTTCTATTTGGATCGCTGTTCAGGAAAAGCACATAATAAAATTGGACTGTCCTGGAAACTGTATTTAACAACTCTGTGTTTTGTTATCCCACTTGAAATATGGTCACATTCACTTACTAATACACTTGCTTCTCCACCTCTCTTTGAGGCTAGGAAATAGAAAGATGTTTGAAAGGAAAAACAGGTAAGTAACATACATTTGTATGTCAGTGGTCTGTTTGCACTGGGTGAGAATTAAAGTTATCTTTTGCGTTAATTACTGCACAATTTGTTACTGGAAAACACCCCAGGTTCTCTAGACCTAAAATTCTACCTGTTTTATGGGGTCAATTCCTGTTAGTATATGTCTGAGTGCTTCTTTCAAAACAAAAACTTCACATTTTGAATGGTAATGCAATTTTAGGGTTCAGAGAATACGGACCATGTGGTTTTGGTCATCTTATGATAAGCCCGACTTGATCAGAGAGTAAGATGGAAACATGAAATAGTATCCACAGTTCTAAATCTGTGCCATCATAACTCATAAATGCTGTCATTCAGACTTCTTGGCAGCACACTGTAATGAAAAATGTCCAAGAAGTTATAGTGGAGGAGCTTCTTCTCAGAATTCTGCAGCAGGCTATAATGGATCATTTCCAAGAGGATTTGAGATTAATATGACTTCTCCTTTCCCTTTTACACTGATGAGATGTCTCATTATGCTCAGTCTTTTCTAATACATAGGCCATACTACAAGATTTAATTTATTTATTCTGTAGGTGATTTCCATTTCCTTTCATTTAGCCTTCAGGTCAGGTAGCCTACTACACAGCAGCCCCTACTGTTTGGAAGGGGTGTGAATGGATGTCTGAAAGTTAGTTTATTCGGCATAAGCAATTGAGTCACTCAGTGCAGCTCCAATGTGGCTTCATAAAAGAGAAGTAAATGATAGTGAAGTATTCTTACGGGTCAATAGGATTCATTTCACTGGGACTTTGAATGGAACTTTTTTATCAGAATATGATTTTGCGATTATTTTTTTCCCCCAATCATTAGCACTCATTATCAATCATTTCCTTTTTAGGAAAAGGATTTGAATCTGTACATTTGTATATTATACTGAATATGCTGCATATGTAGGTATATTTTTAACGGTTATATAAAATATTTAAAACATTTCAAAGCTTCACAACTTTAATAGAGTACGATTTTTTAAATATAAATTTTTCACTATTAAAATATGAGAAAAGATTTTAAATTTTACAAGAGCAGTTTTCTCTTTAATATTTGAAAAGACACTCTTCTTTTTAAGTATCCTTTGCGTTCTTTAAGTATCTTTCAAAAAACAGCCAATGAAATGTTCAATGCATATGTTATTTTCAGACTTTGAAAAATGCACTCCAGCTGGATGCATTTTCTGTGAACAAAATAGTCCTAGGACATATGTAGAACAAATCTTATTTCATCAGGTTAGATTATACTGTGGGGGTTTTATATTTAATTTTGGGGGATTGGGCACTGTCCTGGAAAAGTCTGGTAAGGCAGGTCCAATTCACTGCTTTTATATTCAAATTGCTTTTTAAATCCCTAGATAAATACTCAAACACTTTGTATGTACTAAGCTCCTTGAAATTACTGCTTTATTCAAAGGGAACAGCCTCAAAGTCTCCTTCAAGTTTCATTTATTTGTTACAATTTTTGATCTTTGAATTATCCAACACATAACACTAAGGGTTAGAATAGAATAGAATAGAATAGAATCATTAATGTTCTTTATAACAATCTGAAAGCGTCCAACATGGGTATATTGGTAGGCATGATTACAGAATTGCCTAACATCGTTGAGGAGTCTAAAGGTCAAATTTACTATGTTTATTCACAATAATTTTTTACTTCACTAGTAGTACTAGTGAAGTTTTTGCTAGTAGTAGTACTAGTGAAGTTACTAGTACTTGCAGGGAGTAAAGATTTCCTCAGCACAAAGCTGGTCAGATTTTCCCTCTCCTTTTCAAAGTCACTAACACTTTGAAGTGCTCCAGATATTGCAATGTACTGATTTTAGATAATGATTGACTATTTAATGGTGCCCATTTAATTCTCTTGGAAAGATTCAGTAGCTTTAACATTTTCTGTTCCATTGATATGATATAATCATGCTGCAAATGCATCAAACTCTTTCTGTTCATTTTTCACCCTGCCACCATATATGTTAGCTGAAACAGAGGAAGTGGCTCAGTTCCTGATTACGTTCTTTCAAATACATTTATAAACCAGTTTGGTCTGTGCCCATTATGGAACTTTTGTTCAGTGCTTTATGGCAATTCATCAGAGAGTCCATAAGCTTCAGCCTCATCAAATATATAAAAAAAATATATCATACTTTTCTTTGACAAAAATACATAATTATCTATTAACTAGGTTCATTATCTCTTTTAATGTTTCATTACATTAGTAGCTTTCTTTTCCCTAGTGGCACATTTCTCTCCTGATGATGCTAGTTATTCTGTATCTAATTAACAAAAAGTTGTTCATCTAGTCAAAAAAGAAGCAGACATGCTATTCATATTCTCCTTAGTAAACTGTCCTAAATAATTAATGCAAATAGACTTCCAGGGTTGTGAATTTTGATGAGAAGGTACTCTCAAAGGTGAATTATTTGTTTTAGGATATTATCCCTGCTAATCCACAGGTTTTTGCGTTGGTTCATCTAAATCTCATTTTGCCTTAGTCTGGCAGGGAGGAGAGGAGTACGACACTTAAGTTTTTGAACAAATGAGAAGTGAGCAAGTGCCATCAAAACAATGCAAAGCTACATTAAGTTAAAACTCTGAAAAGCTGTAAGACCTTTTTGATGGAGTTTGCATGTGTAATAGAACATGGATTTGCAGGGCTGGAAAATCTCACGGCAAGAACAGTTTCCTTACATTACTTTAATATTTGAGTTCCAACTTTGTTTGATTAAAGGAAACTCAGTGCAAACACAAAAATAAAGGACTGTGAGAGATTTACAAAAAAAGATCACATTTTTCCCCTTCTAAGCAATCTCTTGGGAGGGGAGGAGGGAAAAAGGAGTGCATTTTTGTGGGATGATGCATTCCATCCATCTTTTCATCCATATAGTTTGTGGAACAGTTCCAGCTTCCCTGGTGTTGCAGAAAAGCACACAGTAATACATTTGTGCAGCTCTGGGGTCTGAGAAGAAAATGAACCCTGCTGATGCCAGCACCCTATCAAGCAACATATCCTGCGAGCTCAACATAGCACATTCACTTTGCTTCCTTCCTGAGCATTCAGGCGTGAGTGAACTCAAAACAAATGCCATCAGTACAGTCCAAAGTGTTCTAAAAGGCTTAATATAAATTCCTTGCTTCTGATGCTGTGATTCAGTTGAACTCTGGGAATTTATATGTATATCTGGTGCTATTCTTTTCCTTCTTACGCTGAAGATAGGGACACAGGATTCTTTTCTATTAGCCCTTTTTTTCAGTCCTCGTGTCTTTTTTTTTTTTTGCTTGCAGGCAGGGATTGTCGGAGGATGGTTATTTTATGTGCTTTGAGTTTTCTTTTTAGTAAGCCAGCACACATCTCTCGGTGTCTTGTAGTATCAGATGCAGTGCTAGTAGAGTAGCTGATTTTACAAGACACCTGCCTTCATATTTGAGGGCAGGATCAAGTCCTCCCTTGATGACTGAGGACAGAAGTTCACTGCTTATTCATGACACTGTATCTAACTGTGAGCAGGCGCTAGAAGTTTTGTCTTTTCTAAGTCACAGGCTATGTACTGTATGTTGATCCCATCCTGTCAAACTACTTGAGTCCATTTTTTTTAATAAATTGGTAACTGTTGTTTTGGAAAGTTCATACTTCAAAACTTCACAAGTTCCACATGCATCTGCATTTGGAAATGCAAATACACACAGAGTATTTTTGAACTAATATAGTATTGCACCACATGTCAAACTGTTTCATGCGTCAGCCTGCTTTCGTCACATAGGTGCCTGCCTGTGCTGGTGAAGTATGTTTACGTAAAATTATTTCTGTAGGAAGGCCAAAGGTACATATTGAAGGGAGACTTTGCTCTAAAGAGGTTTTGCTTCTTAATATATCTGCTTTCTACCATTTGCTATATTAAGAGCAACTTCGCATATCTGTAAAAAAGTTTGAAAATCTTTCACTCATGTAGTGTCCCCTACTGGTGTTTACAGGAACAGCTAGTTGAAACAGGGTTTGAGTCAATGTGTATTTGTGTTTTCTTGTTTTCTAGCACTAATTAAGAATTAGGAGAAAATAGGAGCACATATTTCAAATTTTTACCTACTCCTGAGATAATTCAGCTTGAGTAAATTTTTGTCCTTATGGAAACCTTGGCTGGGGTGGAATGGAAAAGGAATACTTTAGACTGAATCCGAATACATCTTCTGTCTTATGGAAACAGCATGCTTTTTTTTCTTTCCCTTTCCTGCTACCTCCTTTCAGAAATGTCAACCCCTTTACCTTGCATTCAGATTCTTTACAAAACAAAAGGCAATCAATTTTTCCACTTGATGCCATTATCTGAGATGCAGGAAATTCTATTTTCCTTTTAGGACAGAGGTAAGCAAAGTAACTGCTATGCAAGTGTGGGAAATAATCAAACCTCGTGTATCAAAAATCCTTTCTCATATGATATTTACATTGATCTCAACGGTAGTTTTGCCTGCTAGGAAATATTGGGTTTGGACTTCAGGACCTGAATTTAAGTTTACAGGCACCCAGAAAATGTATGTCTTAGAGCAGTTCTTAATTTGACCATAATTGGGTTCTGGGTGCTTTTCGGACCTAACATCGTTCCATAGTGGAAACTTCTTTTTTTCCCACAGCCGTAATACTCATGGTTGGTGGATGTGGCTTGCCAGTGGGGTTAGGAGCAGCAGCTTCCAGGTCCGTCGTGAGCACTCCCTATCCTGTCCTCCAAAAGAGGATGCAGCTGTCATTGGGAAGGGCGAGGGACCATTGCGTTGCCTCAGCAAGGGTTAGGCAGCAAAGATGTAGGGCTTTTTTCTTTGCTCCCCTCTCTCCCTCCCTTTCCTTTCTTTGAGATGAGAAAATAGGCCACCAATTTAGTGGGAACTGAGACTGGCCAGGCAGTGCTGTCAGCTTGGTGTGCTCTGTGGCTGCCCGCCATTTCCCAGACCATCGGCAGCCCTCTCTTACTGTTTTCCCTGGCTGCATAAAGAGAACATTGTGTCTTTTGGAAGCTCTGGCTCATACCCTGCCCTCTATGTGAGAAAAGGAAATGTTCCCTCTGTTCATGACTTAGCAACGGTTGGCAAAAATGATGTCATATCCATGGTAGCAGCAAGACAAAAAGAGAGAGAGAGACTGCTTTTTGAGACAGATTTTACACATCACACTGTTCCATGGAGGGCTGAACAAAGAATAGGCATTGTAATGTTCCATTTGGAACAGAATACCAGCCTATTTTTTCAGGCTGGAAAGAAATAGGGATTATTTACGACTGTGTTACAGAGTCCCATTTAGTAACACTATAGCGTGGAATATACAGGATTATTTGTCTCTAGGTTTGCATCACTTTATTGTTTGCTATAGCCCCTCTATTACAAGTACATGTGCTAGCATGGTCTCCTTTATTCTCTTTCTTTATTGCTGCTAAGTGTAAGTTCATATTAAGTAAAAGAATATTGCAAATTGTGCATGAAATGTTACAGACTATTACACAACTGCAGTATTTTACTTTCATGGTCCCTCGCTCTATATGTTAATGACATAGTTTTACTAACATTCCGATATGGACTTCAGTGACTTGAGCATCAAAATGTGAGCGTTTCTTGGCCTGTCATTCTGTCTGTCTTTGTTCAGACATACTACAAATATATATGTATAAAATAATAGTTTTTGGAATCAGCCTATTTCAGGAAGTGTATGTCTGTGTATGTGTTCAAGACTGAAGGGGAAAGAGAGGGGGAACCTGGAAATTTGGTAAGTCTTATTATAAAGCCAATGACCCTAACCTCCAGCTGAGATTTGAGCAAACTTTAAAGCTGGTGTGAATCAAATGAAGGCCCCTCCCCAGTTCTGGGGTGGGTGATGCTGTATGATCTTCAGTGGCTAGTTATTAAACTTTGACAGATTTATGATGAAAGCATACACATTTAATCTCCCGCTCTATCTCCATTCTCTAGGCCTTTCCCTGGAGAGCAAGGGGTAACCTTTGCTTAACAGCAATACTTAGAAACTCATAAAAAGACAGGTCCCTGGATATGTGTAGGCTCTGGTGCTGAGCATCCTTCACTGTCCTGCAACACCAAGTGCCTCCTAGCATAGATTCAGTCTAGAGTGCAAACTAATGTTCTTTATGCTCTGCATAAATCCCAGACCTGAAATGAAAATAATTTTATTTCAAATACATGTACCAGGTTTTCCTGCTTTCTTTGCTGTCTTTCTGCCATGCCTGTTCTCCTCACTTTTTGCTCCTTATAAATGATGAACATTGCTGTCAGTGGTGGAACTAGACGATCCTTGTGATCCTTTCCAACCCTAACCATTCTATGAGATTCCCATACCATGTTCCCAGGTACAAGGTATCCAGGTTATTGGCAGATGTCACACATTCTGGTTGATGGTCACTACTTCCTCAATAACTTTCTCTAAGAAGGAGAAATAGTGCAAGAGATAATAGTTCTTTTCCCAAGGCATGCTTTTGGGAATCAAGTGAAATAGGATAATACAGGTTTAAGTTGAAATAAAAGCTACCAGTGGGTTCTTTGAAGAATGTAGTAATAATCTGCATTAGCTGCTTATCTAGTCTAGTTTTCACTTGTACAGTAAAGCATGGCTTTGTTTTGCTGGTGAATCAAATAACTGTAAGAGCATCCTATTTTGAGGTAGAGAAAGATTCTGTTGGATCCTAAAAGAGTTGTTGCCAGCCAGTCTGATATAGAGATTTTTTTTGTCTCCACAAGCGCCTATAGCATTTTGTTTATTCTTGCTGCAAAACAGAATGAACCTCTTTGGAATAGATATTGCCAGCCCTTCTTGAATCAGGTTCGATATGATTTTTATCACTGCTGCAAATTGATTTGGATCAGAATTTTATTTCTGTTGTCAGCCAAATTTTTTATGTCATTAATCTCTACTGACTGGAAGGACCATCATAAATACCAGCTCAGGCAGGTGTAAGGAGGCAATCTCCTGGGTACACAAGGCCCTAAGAATGGTCTTCAGAGACCCTCAAGCATCAGTTACAGATTAAGTAACACTTGTGTTTGCTCCAATTAAAATGCGGGCTTCAAAATTCCGTATCACCTTTTGGTTTGGAATGGATTTGAACTGTAGCCACAATAGCCATTCTAATAGTATAGCTATTTTCAAGACATCAGAGAGAAATTGCACAGGTGGCATATGCATCCAAAATCAGCATTTGAAACTTGGTAAGGGGCTGAACATGATCATTTATTGTGGCCATGTTAAGGTTTTATTAGTTTTTTTCTTAAGGGACATCCTTTCTGACTTTTTGTCATTCTTCCATTTGAGGTAAAATTGTTGCTGTCTTCACTAAAATTCTTCTGTGAATATTCTGATGGATTTGTGGTAGGAGCACAAGTACCTCAAGAAAAAATAAACCAAGATTCTCAAAGTGTGTTCAGTTTGTTAATTGGCTATGTCAATAGTAGATGGACATTTCTCCCTGTCCACATGTCCTTATGTGCCTGGAGCTCCTTCATCTAGCTGCAAATTTAGTATCAGCCAGAAACAGGGAAAGAATGTCCTGCTATTACAACATGAATCTTTTCTGAAGGTTTCGCTGATGACAAAAGATTAAGTTATTTTTCTCAACTGCTAGATAACACTTGCTTATCTAGGGAAGGAGCACAAGCTTTTTCCCTTATGAATTTTCAACACCTGTGAAAGAGTTTGGGACCCATAAACATTGTGTGTGAGATATTGCAAAATTTGGGATTTTTTTAGTTTGAATGAGGGGGCTGAATTACTGACTGTAATATTCAAATATGTGTTAATTTACTGTCAAAAGGAAGGGAGTAACCTATTTCTAAGATTGCAGAAAGGAAGTGCCCATTGCACAAACTTCTAAATAATTTAATTTACAGAAAATTTATGTTCTTTTGAAAATAAAGATTTAATTTTAAAAGTACTAGGCAACATACACTGAAGTGAACGTAGTGCGGCTTGACCTGGACACAGTCTTGTAAATCCCAATTTTCCTAAAACAAGGAGGTTCATTTTATCGGGGAAGCTGTAATAAAAAACAGTTCCCTCAAAGGGTAAGCAAAAAAAGAGCACCTCTCATCTTCTAGCATGTACTCAGGGGTCTGAAAGCTGTTTCTTCATGAAGACCATTTATGTGTCTCCCTTTTCTATATGAGCCTTTTAATCTGAGCAGCATCTGCCTTCCCTACTGAAAGGCTGCTGGCATTTCTCTGAATCCTACCTTCTGTGCACCCAGGTGGAAATTATCTGTTTTCCTGAAAGAAACTGGGTCATGGAAGAAGCCTGGCCACAGCACCCTGCATTTGCATCCAGGAGGGCTGAGTCTGCTGTCACATGCAGGCCCTGTTCTGTAATCTGTAACTTCAGTGGACCTAGGTGTAGTGATAAAATGTGCTGTTGTGGCATGGTGTATTTATTCACTGATTTATTTATCTGCAGGAGCATGGCTGTCCTAGATGTCATGTAATAATGAAAAGTGCAGTAGTAAAGGAAACAAACATTTCAACAAAGTTGAACATCATTAAAAAAAACAAGATACCCACTTATCTTCTCTAAAACCAAACCTTTTGACAACTCTTAGAGCATACAATGCTCCTGAGCCCTCAGGGCAGGTTATCTGAGCGAGCCAATACACTAGAATGCAATTGAGATATGCTTACTGACAGTGTTGTAATTTTTTATAAGTCCACATAGCACAAGGTAGTGCCATTTGGATTTTACCATGTGTATACAGGTACAGTCAAACAGTATCAGTCTGGTTTCAGCGTACTGTTGTCCTGAGATATTAGGTCTTGCTATCTGACCTCTGTTAGACTTCATGAGTCCTAGCTTCCTACAGCTGCATTGTTGAACTCTTCTTCATGTGAACTTTTGTGTCCTCCCATACAGACCTTCATACCTCCTCTCTTGTCCCTGTATGCCCACTGCCTTTCTTTTTATGTTTTAACTCCTTACTGTCAACTACAGCACCAAAACTGATGCCTGCTCACTCACTTTTCCTTCTGGTCTTCTCTCCTATGACGTCCATTGCTTTTCTGGTGCTGTAATAAATTCCTTGCTTGTTAACATTTACGTCTTTACAGGCCATTTTTCATTAAGTCACTTCTGTTCTTTTACTTCAACATGATCTCTGCTTTATGTTCACATTTCCTTTCTTTCTTTTGATCTTAACTTATGATAGGAATGTAAACTCTGTGAGACAACAAGCGAATTTTAAAATCTATGAAAATGATGTGAAGAGCTATGCCTCTTCAAAAATATTTTTTTAGTAATCTTGCATGCTAGAGTCCTTCAGGGAACATAGTCTACTTACTGTCCTCTTAACCATAGTGGTTTTCCCATTCCAGATTTGTTGCAGAAGTCCCCCACAGTGTAGTAAAGTACCATATTACTAGCATGAAATTGCATGCTAGTATGAATGTCAGCAATTTGTACTTGGGGGGTTTTTTATTTATTTATTTATTCATTTATTTATTTATTTATTTTTGTATAGCTCTCTGATACAAATATTCTGAGCAATGCTGCTGGTGACTAATTGACCGTCTTACTTGGCGTGCATGTTGTCATCTTCTCCAGGGATGCTAAGAAGGATAACGCTCAAGGAGAATACACCGTATATTTACTTTCAAGAGTGACCCCAAAGCTTTAAATTCAGGAGAAAGGAAGCCACCTTTCCTTAAGCATTAACCTGCATTCACTTCTGAATTACTTTTTTAAAAAGAGATCTACAGTATTCTATCTTCAGGTGTATCTGTCATTTCAGTTACTGATACCCTTCACTGTGTCATTTCAGTTTGGCTTCTAGTGGCATAACTTCAAATGCCTTCAGTAATTTTTTCTGTTTGTTTGCTTGATGGAACCAAGGCTCTGTTTACTGCCAAGCATATCAAAATGCCATTGCATGTAGCACTGAGTTTAGTTAAACCTGCTTTTAAACAATTGGTTTCCTTGTGATTTGCTTGCTGTGTCCAGGACCTTTCAGTTATTTTTCAGAAAGTTCACAAAATTCACAGAATTCCCTCATTTGCCGAACAGGCTAACACCCAATGCTTAATGCTTGCAATTTCAGTATTGGATGAGGTATTTGTTTGAAAGAATGTATTACGAGTGCATTTTGGATTGCTGCTATCGCTTTCCCCAAATCAGGCCAATAGTTCAAAACTGAGCTTGCCAGCGTCTTTGGCACTCTGTTGTCCTGTCACCTGATGTCTGTACTGCTAAGTACTTGATACCTTGGCTGCACTTGTAACATCTATCAAATATCTGGACTGGTGGTATCAAAACAACAAATTAATGCTTTGTGGCAGTAATTCCGAGAAGAGGAAGAGTAACATTTCACGAAATCACCTGACTACAAATATTGTTAAAATAGCTGTGGTTCCTGCTGTCGAAATCAGGTATAGAGTCTAGGTATAGCACAAAGCCTCAACATCACTCTTCAGAAATCATGTAAGCTTAAATATAAGCCCATAAGATGTCTAATTTTTGTTTGTGTTTGTAATTGATACACTATGGTGTTAGAGTGATCAGATGTAGAACTGCTCATGGCAGCAGTATTAGTTTCTGCCTAGATTCAGTTATTAAGTGGTTTCATGAAAGAAATAGAAATTGCTCTGGGAGACAGAGGTTGCTGTTTCTAGGAAGTAAATTTTTCAGCCTTGGCATTCAGAGACTCAACTCTGTGGGAAGCCAAATTCTGTAAATTTAGTATCTGGAATAAGAGAAAAGCTCAAAGGAGTGTTGCCAGGTGTGTTCAGCTGGCATGGCGCTGAAGTCCTTGGGTGAGCTCCGTATCACATGAGCACACGTTCTGTTGCATTGTGTCCAGAAATGAAAAGCTGCTGTAAATGATGCCTACATTCTTGCTGAAATTCTCAACCAGCGCTAGACAGCTGTCGTTCTGGTTTTGTATCTATTATTGTTCTGTCCAAACTATTCTAGAATGAATAGTGAAAAACCTTTGTAGGCATTCATTTGTGCTGTTAGAAGGTGTGGTTTAAGAGAGGTTCCTCCTGAGCTGCCTAGCTGATGCTACTTAGCTATTTCAGTAAGAAATACTTGGCTGAGTAAAATAATTAATTTTAGACAATGGTGAAAACTTTCCTTTATTTTCTTGAATGGGAGGATACGTTACACTTCGAAATCCTCTACAGCCCTCTGTTTTTACACACTTGGCTACAATATTGTTTCTGCTAGCCATTCACTCCATGTAGAAGAGGTTTATTTGTTTCTCTTCACAATTCTTTTGTGCTCATTGTTCTTTTGCTTCACTTTACAAGGTATCAGATGCAGGTTGTATCTGTTACGTATGTATATTCTATGTACTTCTGTATATGTATTCCCCACATGATCAGCAGACTCTTGTGCACTATGGTGCTACTATTCTGCAATACAACATGCTGCTATCAGTCTGAACATGTGTTGGCTTATATTCATTATTCCTGGGACAGGGTGAGTAGGGTAGGAGTACCTGTGATGAATGTGAATACTTGCATGTACTTCACAGTGATCTGTAGACACTCAGCAAGGTGGAGTCATGCCTACATTAGGGATACAAGGTTATCTTTTTGCCCTATAAAGTTTGGATGCTTGTCATTTTCTTCCAGGGATTCTTAACGTATCCCATTATCTCTCAGCCACAGTACCTGTGCAATTGCGTATTTGAACATGTTTCTTGTGAATGCATTTGTTGGAAAAAGGATCCTTCTTGGAAAAAGAAGGAAAATTTCATGGAATTATAATGTTTGACTATGAAAAGAAATTCCTTTATGTGGAGGAAAATTCAAGTGATTCATTCCACATTAATGAGTGTAAAGGTACCTTCATCTCCCTTTATGAAAGCTGTCCCATCTATAGGGTGTGACACGAGTAAAAATGTACTGCATAGGTGCTATAAATATGTTGATATAGATTTATCTATAATCAATCAGTGGATACTATTCTATTTATAAAACTAGAATAAGACTAGGATTAAAATTAGACTGGAAATATCCGTCTCTTGACAAAAGGGAAGGATTAGATGAACTGACGGATCATTAAAGCAATTCTATACATTTTAGTTGTTGGCTCCTTGTAACACTCTCTGTAAAAAAAAGAATGCGCAAAAAAGAAGCTAGAAGCCCATTGCCCTTCAGTTCTTCAATTTATTTAGAAGCTCATGAGTCTATCCATACCTAGGATACATCACAAATGGAATTGTTATTATTTAATTATGCTACAGAAGCTCAGTTGTTCAGGCAAGTTAAGTAAAAAAGCTAGATGCCAGCTACATTGCCATAATGATTTTACAGCACATAATTTTTAAGTATTTTTTCCTAATTCTCTCTCTCCCCAAGCTATCAGAAAGAATTCTGCCAAAAATGTCAGGTTTGGTGCAATTCATATCTGCCTTGTGGCTGAACACATATTGCTCCTTTCTTTCACAGCCACAGTTCCTGCATTTGAAGTAACAGCAGGGGAGATACCTACTTTTTTGCCTGAAACTTCACAAAAATACAGATCTGTGTTCCTTTATCCCAGACAAACACTTGATTAACAAGTATGAGAAAGCATCAAGTACCTACTTAGTAGACATGATCCAACAGTGAGAGCCACAGAGGTAGGCTTGTTTCTATGTATTAATAGGCAATAGGAAATAGTATCCTTTTCCAGGTTTATTTTCTATTTTGTGTATTCATATGGCTTCCATTACCACTGTTTATAAGACAAACTTATAAAGAAGGGAAATAATATTCCTACTTTACTGATGGGGAACTGAAGCATCTAGTCTTTGGCTTGCCCAAGGTCACAAAAGAAGCAGACGGCTGAGTAGATGTCCCAAGGAGTATTTTTGTAATTCCCAAATCTGAAATCACTGAATTATTCATTTCCCATTGGAAATAATTACCACAGAGAACTTAGGCATTTCCAAGGTAGAATACAAGCATGTCATGGTACTGCTGTTATAAGTGTTTCTTTAAAACCAGCTAGCCCTATTTTATGTGTTAGTTATGTATATATTATGCACTGCCTTTGTTATTTCCATGTATTGGGTGTGAAGCATTCACACAAAAAAGAAATCATGAATACACATGCTTCATCAAAGAGAGATGAAGCATGGCCAGACAGGAGAAATGTCTGAGTGGGAAATTACACTGTTTCAGCAGCAGCAGCCCAAACAAGCATGATTCCAAGGGAAATTTGTCCTTCATCTCTAATACTAACATTGCAAACCCTTTGCTGGAGTGTCTTGGTAGTAACATATGAAAATGTAGTTCTATTGCCAAGTGAAAAACAATTTTACCACACAAATTACTAGTGAGTGTTTCTCTGATGTATCAGGTACCAAAGAGTGTGAAAATAGACATGTTCAAAGTTTTTTGACCTACCGATTTTTTTTCTTACACAAGTAAGATTTAAGTTGAATTATACATCTAATTATATATCATATTTTCTAAGTTACAGTACATTAGATTTGATTTTAGGAAGTGTTTAAGGGATAGCAAAATCATTTAATATGTATAACACATTCAGTGTCCTCTCTTTCTCAGTTTCCTAATGCAAGTACAAGTGAGAAATTGCTACATGGATAATTGTTTATGTGCATGTGGTGTGCTGTAAAGATATTCTGTGTTCCAGACAAAGAGTTGTTGTACATCAGCACAACAGAACACATGGTAAGAATAGAAGGAGATTGAATGCATGACTATACAACAAAATATAAAAATTTCGGGATTGAAAATTAATGCCATTGCTAAGACCGTGGCCAGGAGAAAATGCATGGGCTTGGACATATGAAATTTGATGTATATTTAAAAGTCTAGAGGGCAAAAAAAGCTCTCCAAAAGGTATAGCCAAGGTATGTCAGAGGTCTTTTTTACCTTTACTACTAAGGCTGCAGGAATGTTATTGTGAGCAGTAAATTTGTTATATGAAATCATTGTTGTACAAAGCATGACATTTGGAAACACTATTTTGATGTATTTGTTACAAAGAATACGTGAAAATAACAGCATTGGTTAGTCACCCGTATGTCCATATGCCTGAATGAGATTGTAAATTTAGGAAAGTGTATAGTTCCCTCGTGACCTATAGAAAAAAAAAAAATCTTCAGCTCCTAGGGGATCACTTACTCTGATTTATGGTTGTAGAACTGGACTAGAGGTGCTGGCTTTGTCTCAGTGTGCCTTTGTCTATCAGTAATTGTAACAGCAGCAAACTATTCCAAACCAATTGCAATTGTGTGTCTGATGACTGTGCTGACTTACTGAACTCACAGTGCCTTTAGCTGAGCAGTTCAAACTAAAGCTTACTAACCATTTCAGCAGGTGCTATTGTCTGTGTGACTTGACTTCAGCGGAAGTTAGCAGTAGGGATAAAACATGGTCAGATTTGAAGAATTTCACATTTCCTTTTTGTTGTGTGGATTGCAGTGCATCACCCAAGCTATGCTTAGCCCAGAGCAGCGAAGACACTCGGCATAACCTTTCTGAGTTAAGCCTGAGACTGGATGGGCAGACAGTTATCACAGGTCAGCTCTCACAGCTGATCGTAGCATGTCTAGATGTACTAACTTTGTGATATATATGAAACCTTGTACAGTAAAGGACATTTAAGTGCCAAATAATAAATAAATACAGAAATATAAGAGGTTGTGAAAGGTTTTGGGTAATCTTTCATTTCACGGTAATCTATGTGGATGCTCACATCATAATACATGTTGTTCTGGTTGCCAGTTCAGGCAAAGTGATGCACACTGAAAGAGGTGTAACATGTTGTGAGGTTGAAGGGAGAATGGGAGAGAAGCCAGAAGAATTTGGTCCCTTTAACCTAGAAAAATAAAGACCTGAGAGGGGATGTAACTGCTGCCTAGAACTATTGCGGAACTGCTAAACATTAGAGCATGAGAGGTGCTAAAGAGCTATGTTCACGTAAAACCAAATGGGTATAAACTGTCCCAAGATCAGTTTAGGATAGAAAATATAACTTTTCTAACCACTGAAAGCTGCTGTTCTAGAACAGGTTTTGTGGATGTTAACAGCCTTAACGCTTCAAGGATATAGCATGACACATTTCAGACAGGGACTATAAGAAGTAGCTGCCTATAGAAGTAAATGTCCATACTTGGTACTTAGGAAGTGCATTTCGGTGATATGGTTTAAACTTTGTTTTTATTTGTATTTATTTTTTTCTAGTTTCTGTTTTTCCCTTGAAGTCAAAACATACAGGGAAAAGAGATACGTATATATGGGAAACCAGCGCGAGATTTGTGAATTCTGTTTTAGAAGAGGCACAGCAGTAGATTGTCCTGTATGTTTGGGATTTTCTGGAGGTTGCTTTTAAAGCTTTTTCTCTTTGTTGATAAATAAGATTCCTCCTTTAAATAGAAGAATATATCAATACAGTATCAAAGCATAAATAAACAAAATATGCAATATAATTAAAACATTAATAGGCTGGTACCAAATGAATATAATATTCAACCATTTTTATATCCTGCATTTGATCGAGTTGTTAATGAGATTTTATCTGTTAAAAATAGTAGTGTAGATGGGACAAACCCAAAGTACTTGGATCTGACTAGGAAAAAATCTGATCCTAGATCTGAACTTTGTGCCTCCAGTTAATTTTTAGATAGCAGTTGTTAAGAGCTACTCTGCTCCAGAAGTCAATTTTTTTGTACTGATAAATATCATATTTTTCTTGTGAATTTACCATTTTCAATTGCTGCACAAAGAAATTTGTTTTTCGACAAAAATCTTCAAATGAGAATAAGATTTTCCCAAATCACTGATTAAATGCAACTATGCTATTTTATGTTGCGGAGAATCAAACTATTACATATATTTAGTTCATAGTATAAAGCTATTAGATCAAAATTCTCCTTACATTTACACTCATGCAAGTACACTGAATTACTAACTAAGCAGAGTAATATTTAGAGTGGTGCCTAGGGACTTTGTTGCATAAATCCCATTAATGTTAATTCCTTGGCACTGTGCTGAAAATGTACCCCTAAGTGTCTAGCAGACCAGCGATTCTTATAAAAACTTACAAGCCAATTTCATTTTTAAGTAGCGGTCTAACACAGTGCAAATGCAAAGTTATTAAATATTAACGTTTTAAGAAATCAGTCTCAAGCTTTTCATCCAGAAAATAATTGTTGCCAATACATCTTCCATTGATTTAGGAATACTCTCTACCTATTAGTTTTTTTCTAACTAAGCTTATCTTTTCTGTTGATTTAACATATCTGTCATACTTATCTCAGAACCTTTTTCTTACTTCATGACTTTTGAATATATAGAGAAAAAAAATTTAAAAATGCCATCTCTAATTTGTTTAATCTTAAGCTATATGAGCAATAATTCTTTGATTATTAATATTATTGCAATACTTTGATTTTTGATTTCCAAGTTAAACATATTTTCGAGAAATGGAGCATGTGTTAGAATATATCATAGAATCATAAAATCATTAAGGTTGGAAGAGACCTCAGGGACGATCTAGTCCAACCGTCTCACCACCACCTATTACCCACTAAACCATGTCCCTAAGTACCACATCCAACCTGTCTTTAAACACCTGCAGGGATGGTGACTCCACCACCTCCCTGGGCAACCCGTTCCAATGCCCGACCACCCTTTCCGAGAAGAAATTTCTCCTCATCTACAACCTAAACCTCCCCTGGCGCAACTTGCAGCCGTTCCCCCTTGTCCTGTACCCCCTTTCTTGTGATTTTAGTCAAGCTGTAATTATTCATTGTACTTCAGAACACGTTAACCCAACAGATACCTAGCAGTACAATGACTCAAAGCTTAAGTAAACCTGATAACTACCACAGTCATTGTATATTTGCTGAAAAAAGCAGATGCTACTGATTTATATGAGAAATTCCAAGGAGGAAACTGCAAGTAAATGATACTGTGCAACAAAAAGAGAGTTATAAATTCAGCTTGCAGCTGCAGGAGTGTAATTGCATTGAAGTTTAGACAGGGCAGCCAGAAAGATTTTTAAAGAAGAAACAGAACCCTAAGTTTTGTTTGGACAGGTTGAGTATAGCATTGCAGTTTATCCTAAATGAGCTTTATTGATGCTAAATCTGATTCAGCCCTAGCACATACTACCTTCAAAATTATATGAATGTTTTTTGGTCATGCATAAAATCTGGTATGCACCATAACTTCAGTGTTACCGTGAGCCTGGGCTTTCAGAGCCTGCTGCTGACCTACACCCCAAAACACTGTGGAAGAAGCTGGGGACCCCACAACAGCGGTGCCTGGGGGAGGACAGCCATCCCCCTGCCCATGCCAACTGTCCCTCAGCATCTTGCTGCTGCTGCTGCGGTGTTTCCCTGAGGGCTTCCCACTCTGGGGAAGAGATTCATTTTGAGCAAGAAGCATGTTTTCAGAGGGTGGCTACTGGCTTTTCTTCAAAAATACTGGCCTTTCTTCATCTCTCCGTTAAGCCACTACAATTTCTGTACTCAAGAAGACTTTGGGGAAAGGATACAGTATTTCTCCGTACCACAGGCTGTGTTTTGAGGTTGACTCTCCTGACAGAAGTAGCTTGACAAGCCTGTAAACAAAGACTTTCTGGTACTTCTGGGTCTCCTGCCAGGAGTCCCCATCTAAAGCATTTTGAATCTGTTTTTTCAGAGATTCCAGAGAAGATTAACCAGACTTTGCTAGACAAGTGTTATAATACGTTTCTGCTCTTGGTCTGGTACGTATTCTGATGTGGTTTGCTTACAAGTATTCTGATATCCTCCATTATCAAAACAGTAAAAATATTTTTCCTTCCTATTTGACATGATTCCTTTGGAATTATGTCAGCTGCTGCAGCCGGAGCCCCTTGCTGCACAGCTTTGCTTGAAAGGAACTAGCTGAGACTCTTTGCAGACTCTTAATGACGCGCAATAGGTTTACAGGACAGTTTTGAAGGGAGAAGGAAGCTAATGTGCTAAAATGTTTCAGAAAGGAGAAACCAGAAGTCTCAAATAACTGAAAGCTTATCATTTTGCTTTCAGACTCACATAATGAAGAGGTAGAGAAGGATCATGTTAAAAAAACCTAAAACTGAATTGTGAAAATATGGGGGTTTTGTTAAACTAATCTTAATAATTGTAATGAAATTACCAGTTTTGATAGAAAATGAATAATGTTGAAATAACAGGCTTCTTGAAAGCCTTTTATCACAGTTTAGTAAGGCATCAGATCTTAATGCACTAGAAGAGCACAAGGTACATGTCATGTTTCTGGGTTATGTGAAAGATCTCAGATGTCATGTAAATGAGGAACCATAGTTTAGCTGCTAGATTATAACAGAAGCATGAGGTAGGAGATAAATATATTCTTAGTTGTATTTAAGTTATGAAACAAACAGTTGCAGAAGAAATAAAGATTGAGTATCTGTAAGTAATAGAAAGAAAACATCAGTGATACAGAACAATGGCTGTGTTGACAAATTGAGAAAAGAATAAGTGGGCATTTCATTAGGACAATATATCTGGAAAAAAAGAAACATTAATCATATTTACAGAAAAAAAAGGAATCCATCCCTCAAAAGCATTTAGTCTGAAAAAGATTCAATGTGTCACAGTAAATAATCACTCTGACACTGATCTCAGTGCAATGCCATGGCATATAGAGTTAAAGCGATCCTGTATAATCAGGTGAATATCACACAAAGAAAAAAAAAGCCATTGCTCGCATTTTTGGCACTGCGCTGAGAGCTTCTGCAGTTTTGAATTCCATGCTTGAAGACATTGAATACTGTGCAAATTTCAGTAGAGTCTCATAAATCACAATAGGAGGGAAAATAGATGTCACAGGAAAATAGTTTCCTGGAGTACAAAGAAATAAGTGGCCAGGTCTTTTGGTTTAATAGTGAAAATCTTAAAGCACGACTTAATGAGAACTGGTACATCTCTGGGAGACAGAATTTTGATAGTAGCAGGTTTTCATCCTGTGGGGTGGTGATGTTGAAGACAAGCAAATATAGTATTTTTAATGGTGAAAGCAGTTAAATATTGGATCAAGTTATCAAGGATTGTGATGGATTCTTCATCACAGGCATCTTTGGAATAAAAGTTACATGTTTCCCTAAAGGATAAAATTGTATTTGACTTGAAAAGGAGTTAGTTGAGGAAAGTTTTTCAGACGGTATAACAAGCCACATGTACATAGAGGTTCCTTCTCATTTTCAAATATATCAACTGGTTAAACATAATAATCTCCGATTTAAGCATTGCACATTATTAGCATCGTGATCTACTTCATAGGCTTTCTACAAGAAGCTTATTTATAACCCCATAACTTTGAAAGATTGTGCACAATGTTCTAAAATGCTTTTTCTGTTTTTTATTCTTGAAAGAAATAGTGTTTTCTGTTCTCACTTTCCAGTTAAGCATGGAGAGGTGAAATGACTTGCCCCATAAAGTACAGCTCCCCTTATTCCCAGGCCAGTTTCCTATCCGCAGCTGTGTCCCAGTACCCTGATTCCAAAGGATCACATTTCACGCTATTTTTGTAGAAAGTCATACCCCTCAAAGGAGTCAGGCATTTACATATTTTCTCACCTGGCATATTTCATTTAAGAGGAATTATTCGTATGGATGTTGTGTACACATTGGGGAGTTAAGTTGAATGAAGACATGCTATTTTATGCAATATGTGGCATCATGGACAAGATAAACAAGTGAAACTCTGCTTTGTTTTCCTTTCCTTTTCTTCCCCACTGAAATTAAAAAAAAAAAAAAAGAAATATAAAGTAAAATATATGTGCCACTTCAAGAAATGAGTGTAATAGATGGAAACTAAAGGAAGAAATGTTTCTAAATTGATCAAGCATTTATACCTGCATGCTATTGACTGGGGTAGTAGTTTAGCTCATGGGAATAAATCCTCTGTGTGCAAGAATTGCATGATCACTCTCTTATTTTAGCAACACTGTTAGACATAGTCGCACTTATTTCTCATTTGATGAGTTCTGTACCTATCCCTTTACTAGCCTTTTTAATTTCTTCATGTCACTGCCAAAATACTAGCTTTATGCAGTACTGCTCATGTTATCCTCCAACTTTCCGTGGAGAACTGTTGGCAGATGCTGGCAATCTTTCACTCTGCTTTTATCCTTTCACAAAGTAAACTGCATAATTTGTGGAAACAGTATTTACCTGCCAAGGACTCGTTATTGATCCCACTCAGTCCTTGCTACTTTTGGCACAAGTTATAATCATGCAGACTAAAATAGCACTCCTGAAGCTCTTCCTCATTCTTTATGACCCCCAAAGTAGTACTTGCACAAAAGCAAAACCACCGTCTGTTAATCATTTTGCTCCTTGATATATTTCTCACCTGAGAGGCATAAGTTTATCAAAGTTTCTCTGAACTTTCTTGATTTCAAAGAAATAGAAATTTAGTCTATCCAGATGTTAATTTCTAAATATTCTAGGTACTTATTTTAAAATGGCCTTTACATGTATCCAGCTTTGATTAGTAGTGTTTTAGAAGACACTTAGAAATGTCCCAAGGCAAAAATGTATTTATCTTAATTGAGAAGAAAAGCAAGCAGATTTTTTTCCCCAGAGTATTTTACATTATTTCATGCTCTACAAAAGCTACCAAACTTCCATTTGCACTGGACACTTCGAGTCAGTTATCTGCCGTAAGAAATTATTTTTTCTTTTATGAAAACCTCTTATTTTTCATTTTATATATATGTTTTCACAAAATCACGTGGGATAAATAATTAAGGAGAATAAAATAAAACTAAGTATTCTATAATCTTTAGAATCTTAACTATTCTGGTGTCTGGGCTACAGTCTCACTCTACAGGCAGAATCTGACATTTCTTGGTTTAGGCAGAAGGGTAAACCTTACCTCTGCAGAAGTGCCCTGTTTATGGAATCTATCCCTTCCTACCTCAAAGTTTGGACCATCTTGTGTTGTCACTGAAGTTCCTGTTTTCTCACTTTTTTCCTCACCATATCCCCTTTTTATCATTATTATTAGCATATAGCAATATTTCTTCCTAAGTTAATATCTTTCTAATAAACTGTAAGGGTTTGTTCCCTTCTGATCTAGTCTGTTCATTTCTCCATTCTCTCATGCATACTTGTCATCCTAGCTGGAAATGGCATACTCTTTTCCAATCAAAGAGTTCCTGGAAAGATATTTACTTGCTACAGAAGACAAAGCCATTGCTATGATAAATTACAGATAAAGCTTTTTCCAGACTATATAAAGCATACACTTATGATATATATAACAATATATAAGCATACACCTTTACAGTAAATTATATTTCATTATATATTTTTCAACATAATTTTTATATATATATATACAAATCGCTGTGAGTCTCAAAGAAACCACGTATGCATTTATATTGGCCAGGTTCTAGGAGATTTAGCTGTTTAGCTTGCTATTTCAGACATGAAACTAATGGTGGTGCTAGAAATGGAACCATATTTCTGACCATGGTGTTTTAGCGGACTTTGTTGGAGTTTATGTAATTATCCTTATCCTTGTAGATAACATCATGATTTGAACAGCAAAAAAAAGAAAAAAGGGGGGAGGAAAGCAAACTTTGCAAGTGGATAGACCCTACAAAGGAGAACTGTATTTCAATTTCAAAGTGACAGACATTCACGTCATTGTTGTCCCTAGCTGATATTTAATTAAAGTGTAGATGCGTTTAATTAAAATGCCTAGTCAATTTAAAGTTCATGTCAATTCGAGGGTTTTCTAGATAATGGACCACTGAAATATGTTTAAAAGTAATTGTTACTGGTGTGGCTGCTTAGAGAAGAAAAGAATGATGCGTGCTAATTCTACCATTCATATATATGTATGTTTGGACTCTTTCTAGGTTTCAGGGGGGTGTAAATGTACAAAAGGTATAGACCGAATAGTACCACATATCACAAAAGGGCCTTTTTCTGTAACAAATTCTTGGCATCTAGGCAGCTTTTTCTCTACAGTCTCTATGTAAATGCCAAGAAAATTGTTAAAGCTAGTTAAATGTCAGTGGAGTGTCCAGCATAAAAGCCCTGATTTTCGATGTTTCTGATAGCCTGCTGTTGGTATCTCTGGCTTACTGTACACAAAAGCGGTCATATTTCTGAAACCCGAAATTTTACTCGAGTGGGTCTTTATGAAAGAAATGAGACCTGGCCTCTATGGGGAGAGTTTTGTTCAGAGTACAGCAGCCCCCCACCCCGCCTACTCATTAGTTCATAGTCTTTTCCACTCCCCAAAGAAAACCCAGATCACACTTTATCATGCTAAATACTGTGTGAAATGCTATCAGTGGAATTGCTACTAATTATGAAATGCTCTAGGCTATTAATTCTGAATACTCTGGTTTCTGGGAGATCCTAGCTTGCTTCCTTTTTCCCTTGTCACGGTGAGATTTTCGAAACTATCTACATGTGTAAGGTATGTGGCCACTACTGCCTGTTAATAGGAATTGTTTATCTGGCACCCTAAGCCACCTCAAACTCATTCAGAAGAGGCTTCCACCATTTCTCTGAGAAGCTGGCACCTCTTTTCTCCAGAAAAGCAGTTTAAGTTTGACCAGGAGGACAGACTTACAGATTCTAGACCTTTTTCACATGCATATTTAATTCTGAAATATCTGTCCAGTAATGAAGATGAAAGAAAGAGATGGGAAAGCAATTAAAATGAAGCTTGCAGTTAGCTGCTTAAAGTTACCAGAGCAAGTAAAAACTCAGTGACTGATTTCCCAGATGCTATTCCTTATCAAGGCTTCAGACCAATGAAGAGGGAGCATTATGGATTTTGGTTAATAAAGTTTTATTTGATCTGTTACTCGACCCTGTAACAAGCCTTTGCAGAACTGTTTCAGTAGTTCATCGTAAGTTAGATCCATACGTGATACTTTCCACAAGTAACTCAGAAGCTGCTCCACTGAAACTGGCATCCCTAAACGTGTTCAAATGCACACATTCAGAAGGGCAGATCTGGGCCTAATTTTAATTTACATGCGTTCAGAAATACCTAACTCCCAAATATTCTTGTTAGGTTTACTTCTATTTTACTACTTTACTTACTTTCTACTAAAAACCAGTAGAATGTCATGCAATTCAGTCAAACGAGTTTGATGCTTAGTTTTCAATTTGAGCTGAAAAAAAATCTTTTATTTTCTGCAGTTTCTTTGAAGACATGAATTGGCCAAAGTTCAGTTGAAAAGGTTTGCAAGCCTTAGGACACCTCTCATTGAATTTGATATCCAATATAAAAAAGAAAATCAGGTGAAGTTCTCTTTTCATTGAGGTTTCCTTGGAAACTTTCCCTCAGTACTTTGGCACAGCACATTTTGCAGAGTTCTAGAGAGAAATAGGTTTCTGAGTCTTCCCTAGAATGTCAAGTTCTCACTGCAGCAGCAGTGAAATTTCTAGAGTAGACTAGAAGAAGAAAAGAGGCTTAGTCCTGATTACCCAGATTGGAAAGAAGATAATTGTTGAATTCTGGAGATTCACTGTTGTCCAGAGGCCCAGTGAAAACGAGAAAGGCATTATTTCTCTGATTGTCTGAATGTACTTAGTGACATTTTTGTTTTGGCCAAGTCATAAAGAAGAAAATTGGTTTCAGGGATGTAAAGGAAAGGTCTACAACGGGGCTAATATTTCTGAGGTTTTTGTTTCTTAGCAGAGGCAGATGCAATGGGGTATTTCAAAGGCCTTTTGTACGCTAGGTGATGTCCTAGACATAGCTGTCAGAAAAACCAATTGCTCTTTGCACTCCTGCTTTCAGCAGGAATAGGATTTTGATATGTCCACCCTATGTCGCTGCTGGCTTTCCGTTCATCCAAGGAGCTGGCGGTGGCAGCTAACACAGCTGTTAGCTCATCACTCTGTAACGAGGCAATGCTTATGGATCACAAAGCTGCCATTTGCCCCCAATACGCAAGTCAAGTGTCCAGCCAGGTGCAGAATTACTGATGTAGTTACCCCATTCCAAAGTTTGTGTTATGAATCGTTCAGATGGAGTCACCAAGGAGTTTGCAGCCTGTGTGATACTGAACCAGGTACCAAAAATGTTGAGTTTGTGCAACACCCTATTTACTGTGATTGCACTCTGAATAATGAATGTAACAATGGTACTGCAGTGCAGTCTTTGTTGTGGTTTTGAGTGCTACTAAATATCATTTGTCTGCAACTAAAAAGAGCATTTTCTCTATCAACCCTGAAAATTCAATAGTTAGCCTACAATATGAAAATAAAGGATGATTGGATGCCTCTTTGCTTACTTTTGATGATGTAATAGACTCCCTCATCCCATTTTCTTCTTGCCCCATCCATAAGATTCCTCTTATAGACTTTTCTGATCTACATGTTTCTGCCTATGAAGATTCACTCATTGTCACGACATTTATAGATTCTACTGCAAGAAAAATTAAATTCATAGTCTTACAGAATTCTTTTTTATTCTGTAATGGTTATTTGAAGACTAATCAGGAAGCACATGTGGTGAGACTGTTGAAATAGTGAGACTGGAAAAGAGATGTTTATGTTCAATAGTACTCCCTACTTCCCCATTAAATTATTCTGATTTTGTAGAGATTTTTTTCTAAGGATATGTAAATAAGTAATCCTATCACAAAAACTGAATTTTTAGCTGCTGTTGTGTGATGATACTCTCTGTAAACCTCTTTGTTTTCATCAGTGACTAACACAACTGGAGATCTGTGGCAAGGTTTTATTAAATAATTGTGAGAAAAAATAACGAACATAAGGTAGTTTGTTCATCCTTGAACTGTGCTTCAATAATAAGTTAAGAACTAAAATCTAATAAAGAGGGTAGAATCTGAATAAGTTGGTTGTGGAGCAATACAGAATTCATATGGAGTTGCTTTTGGATTACAGAATTGCACTCTGCAAGTTTTTTTTCATGTCCTTAAGTGCGTCTTACAATGGCAAATTCAATTTAATAGGCACCTGGTAAAATTAGATTATTTGAATGCATAAACTGAATTTGAGCGCTTTTATGGGCATAAGGAACTATTGCAATTAAAACAGTATAGGGTTTGCATGTGCAATTAGCCATTGATTTCACATGCACATTTCTTTTCACAATGTATTTGGGAATCAACAGATTAGATCCTTTTGTATGAAGTAAATTGAGCATGCAAATATTATTATTTCTTTTACAATGCAGTAACAAACAAATAGCTCATTTAATTGCATAATGTTAATCGGTTATGTTAACCACATTCATGAATGCACATTTTGTCTTTGCTGCATGTTCTTATAATTCTATATAGTACTGTAAAAATGTATAGTACATAGCCCTAGACAAAGGATCTTATCACGCTACCTTTCAATACAACAATAAATAATATTGGGCCCGGTTTTAAAAATAACTTCATAACGCCGCAGCTCCAAGTCAGGCATCTAGTACAGGGCTGATTTTTTTTTTTTTTCAAAAGCACTCAGCACCCAGCTGTTCCCACTGAGAACAGTGAGAGCTGATGAGTAGTGAACATTTTTGAAACTCTAGGCTCTTGTTCATATCAATTGAATTTAAACTGTATTTGCCAAGAAAATTCTATGCTGTCATCTGTGCAAAACCTCTTCTTCCTAGAGATACAGTATTCCAAGTATTACAGCTGCAAAATAACCTTATTCTTTTCAGTTTGAAGAAGTAACTAACTAGTATAACTGATAGGGCAGGAGGAGGTGAAATAGCTGTAGTATACCTAGCACAGAAAATGGAAGAAAACTAATTATTTCACCAGAAGCTGTTTCCTGTCCTGTTCTGCCTTTGCAGATGTATGCCAGATCTGTTCTTAAATGACGTTTTAATTCTAAAAATGTCCCTCATTCTAAGTAATTTTTATTGCTTTTTTTTACAGATATACATAATTTAGCTCAGTGCATGTACACCTACTTTTCAAAACCTTGTAACAATGCCGTAGGTTAGCAAAGTTAGATATTTCTCAAGTAAATCTTACATTAGGAAACAGGGTCAGAAATTCTTGAGGAGAAAGTGTTGTATCCATTAACAGAAAAGAAGGGTAATGACCATGGAATCCCAATAATTTCCTACATCAATCAGTCAATGTGTTTCAGCTCTGAACAACAGCGCTCTTGTGCAATAAAAGAAATTATTCTGTTTACAGTCAGGGCTGGCTTCTTCACTGAGTTGGCAGCCACCAGGGTTGGAGGCATTTTTTTGGCTAATGAAAGATGGAGAATGCCTTCAGGAAACGTAGTGGATCCAGCTTTCGTGATCCAGTGATGTGAAGTTTTGTTATCTGTGCTTGAAATTCTAGCTTAAAATGACTCTTCCATTTTATTCTGAAAAAAACAGGGAATGCTCAGTCACATTAGAATGTAGCAAAAACTGGAAAAAATGGTGTGTATTGATTTTTTTTTTCAAGTAACATACCAAATCTCTTGGTTTTGTCCTGCTCTTTCATGTCCTTTGTAAGACTGAGACACAAGAATGTGAGAAGCCTTTCTCACAGTTACTGTTCGTCCTGTATCTTTGCAAAGATGGCAGAAATGTGTTGTTTCTGTCTTTGCTGGTTTTAGCCTGCTATCAGACTCATTAAGAAAGCACTGAAAAATCACTAAAGAAAAGGAAGACATATTCAGATTTACTAGAGGTGACAGCAGTTCCATTGTATGTGAAATAAGAAATAATTTATGAAACAAGAGTTTGAGTTAAAAGGAACGTAATTCTGTCCACACATTGTGTAGCTAGCTACCTTTCAAAAGTTGCAAAAACTTCCTTTTCAAAACCGTGGCTGAGATCATTTTACTTTACCATCTTGCACTCTGCTTTCAAGTAATTGCTCATTTTTGTTAATGTTATTCAGTACAATCTATTTTCTATTGAAAGAATAGTATTGAATTTGAATTAAATCAGGCTCCAAAGAAAGTACACTTTTCTTTCATGAAAGATTGCAACATACTCCATTCAAAAATACAATTCCTTTTTAAGAAACTGAAAGATGAGTAATTTGTAAAGTTTAATTGCTCACAGTTTAGCCACGAACTAGTTCAAAAGGAGGACAAACAATGGGTATTTTATTTTAAATTAGTTCATATTTTAGTGTTTTACCTGTCGATGGTCAGTTACGTGCTATTTAACCAGGAAAAAATCAAACTGAGAACCAAAACGAACTGTGTTCAGAATGCTAAAGAGTGTGTGGCAGAAGTAGTTTTGAGCACTACAGTAAAAACAGCAATGGCAAAAGCATTTTAACAATACTACTAAGAATATTTTTGTAAGATTCATGAATTCCATATTTCTATTTCCACACGTAAGATCTTCAACTTTGATAATAAATGACAAAAGGAAGAACAATAATCAAATCAGATGGTAAACAGCCTGCAATTTGGAAAATTTTATATTCAGACCACTTAACATGTCCAAGCAATGAGCTCACATTCAGTACATTTGAGGAAATAAGAATTAATTTGGCAATTAACCAAAAAGTAACAAAAAATTTAAAGCTTATTATTTACATGTGATATGTTTGCTAAGCGCGACTTTACTTCTTTGCAGTGTGAAAAGAAAATTGTGTGTAGTTTTTTTTAATTTTGTATCTAAATATACGGTTCTAGCTAAATTTATTATCTTGATTACAGCACTACTCTTGAAGCAAGTAAATTTTTCTCTGTGCAGAAGGAATCCCTAAAACACTGACTTCACACCCACAAAATGTAATTTATGTTTTCTTTCTTTTTTACTTTGCTAAATGGGGCTGAATAAGAAAATCAAACAGCTCATTTTGAATACAGTATTGCAGTTTCTTGAAGTTATATGTAAATTATTCCACCTGCCCATCATCTTCAGATTGAAAAGCACCGAAGGTACTATTTGGCTATCATTATTAAAAGTTATTTTGTTTGAGAGTTGTGCAATTAGGTCTAATGTACTCATCATATATCCTGCCAGGCATGACACCATCTATAGCGTAAACTTCAGTGGAGGATTTTTATTTATTAATAACCCACTCCAGAGCTGCTAACTGTCATTTAGACTGAAAAAATTCAGTAAACTAAAGAGATGAGAAGCTCTTTGTATCCTCCACTGATTTTGCTGTATAGAAAGGAGCATTTTGTGTCTCATGAAGCAAATACTCTGACATGGTTCTGACCCTAAGTACTCTGTTTTATAGGAAGCTCAAGGTAACAGAACACTCTTCTTTTCTCCCTCTCTGTTGAAGATGTCCTTCACAGAAACGTAAGGACTTTTAAAATGATTTCCAGGCTTTCCGTCCTCCTCTATCAGCTTCTTAGTGCCTCAAGCTAATCTAACTATGATATATGGTAAATATTTTCCCTTGCAGGAAAAGTGCTTAAAGCTATTTCTATGCATTGATTGAGCACATTAGGCTAATATTTATCCATTTGAAACCTGGAGGTTTAGCAGTACATCACTTAATAGCTATGCACCGATTATAAGAAGTAATTATACATAAGAATATCAAAGAATATTAAGTCCCTTGTGGAGGAACCGTCATAAATGGTTTAATGGTGATTAAATCTGGGGAAGCTGGTGTGGTTTGGAACACTGCTTATTAATTTTAGAAGGTGCACAGCTTTCTGAGAATTATAAATAAAGAGGAGTACTAACGTTTATCCATTTAATGACATTTTGAGCTACAGGAGTGTGGCCATCAGGTTTCTTGCTGCAATTGTGCATGTTTGTTGCAGAGGCTGTAGTCTGTGCATTAAATTCGCATTGCTTCAAAACTATATCCATGTGGTGTAAGTTCTTACACAGCAATAGAGTATAACCCTTTTGGTTGTGCTTGAAAGAGTTCTTCAGCCAGTGTGATCTCTGAGCTCTTGAGATCTTTTCTTCCTTCCCTTCTCCTCACTCTTCTTTTGACACAATACCACTACCCTTTGTCTTCACCATTGCTGCACGCTTTCTATCTTATGTGAAAGAGACATTTTTCTCCTTCTTGTTCAAGCCAAGGACCTAGTACAGGAATGCCATACCCTTCTGATTTCATCTCAAACACACACACACACAAAAGAGAAATGCAGCCTTCTCAGGGATGTCAGGGATGATCACCCAAATTTGTTCTTGATATTGTGAGTTTGGCTCAACAGGGGATGACAGGCAATGCCTCCAAGTTTAGAATCATAGAATCACTAAGGTTGGAAAGGACCTCTGAGGTCATCAAGTCCAACCATCAACCTAACACCACCATGCCTACTAGATCATGTCCTGGAGTGCCACGTCTACATGTTTTTTGAATGTCTCCAGGGACATATTGGTGCCATATATTAAAAAAAACACTTTCATTTGCGCATTTAGCTTTAGTTACTGCCATGGCATTATATTGTGAAAGCATGTAACAAAAACATATAGTATTTGTTTGCTGAAATCTTGTTCAGTTTTTGTGGTAGCATGGACCTAGTGTGATTTCACTGGAACAACTGTTAAAACTATGGTGCTGAAAAATTGAAGGTATTGATTAATCCCATTGACTTTTGAGGTTTGCTTGCACATTGGCCTTAAAATCTGACCTATTTTCTTTGTATGTGCTACTTGGGCAAATGAACCATCATCTAATTCCATAGAGTTACATCAGAGATAGAATTGGCCTGTGTACAATAAATGTATGCCCTTTTAATTCCCTTATGGAAAGGAGGACATATGTTATTTATTAGGTACAGTGATGTCAGACATTAACTTAATTTTTTTGCAATTTTATCTTGTTAGCCTTAAATGTAGATGGAATGCTAACTTGCAATTGCAGTCTTTGGGTACTGTATGATAGAGTGATCTATACTCCCACAATTGATTTTAATACTCTTTACAGTCTAGACACTCTTCACGTTATTGTTTAAAGTGCAGCTAAGCTTTCCAAAGCAACTCTGTGAAAATGCTGTAGTATGATTCTGTGCTTATTTTCTGCCAGTAACTCCAAAATACAGTTTATGCATTTAAAATGAGGGCTTGCTTGCTGTTGCGTTTTTTGTAACTGAAAGTCTCTTTTATACTGAAGTATGAGTTCCTGCCTGCTGTCTGCCACCCAGTCCTCTTCTCAAGTTGACCATCTTCTATTGCCATCATCCACTGTCTTAGAGCAAGGGATGCTAAGTCCACTGATGTGAGATATGATATGCTGCCACTGGCATAGCTCATGTGAGACAAAGACTAGAGAGACTCAGCTCCCCTTTGCCGTGATCCCTTAGACCAGCTAAAAGGACTGCAGTGTTGGAAAGGGCTCCCATTTCTGCCAAGAGATGATTCTGTAGTGGTGGTGTGGTTGGAGACTGATGAAGTATTGTTCTGAGTACTCCTCTGCAACCCTGGTATAAGGATGTGTGGGAAGTTGGAAGGGAACATAGGGGGGAAAATGCTGAGGAGAGTCTGGAAAGCTCTGTAATTTATAGGCTCTCATAATTTAGCCTGTAAACCTGAATTCATTATTTACATAAATTAACTTCAGGATTTTTCGTTAATGCTACAAGTTATTGTCTAAATTCAGTGGTGCATTCTATCTCATAGAGTAGCCAAGAATCAAGATATTTCAAAAGATTGCATCAAACTTTCCCTCAGTTTTGTCTGACCTTCTCTCAGATGCCTCCACATTGTCACTATCCTACCATATACTTGCATTATACTGTATTATTTTGCTCTGAAATAATTAATGGTAGGCTTTGCAATCATCTATAAAGCCTGAAAACTCTACGACTGCATCGCATAACACAAGGCCATTATAGTGGCATGTATATGAAGTTTACCTGCTGTGAAATGCCAGGCTCTCCAACAGCCAGCATTTGATGATGCTTCAGGAAAGAATAAAGAACAAACAGACTGATCATGATATAGCTATTTGCATTTCAGAAAAGATACAGTATTTGGCCTTCTTGACCTCCAATATCCTTTGCACAAGGTGTCTAACCTCTCTTGGTCCAGTTTGTCCCTGTCTTCCTCTAATATCCTGGGGCACTGAGTCCCAAGTTGTATGTATTGTATTGTAAGAAAAAGGGGTAGAAACAGCCCTAAGTACTGATTCTCAGAGATTCATGTACAGTTCAAGACTGTTTTCTCACAGCTGTGGGCTGTTTTATTTACAGCTAGGTTACGAATTTACAAAACAAGGCAACCAATGTCCAAAACCATCTCCTAAATCAAAGCTGCCTAAATAACTTTTATAAGTCGATAAGATAAAAATGAATAAACAAAAATCAAATCTGAATCATTAGATGAGCAATTTTATGTAGAAATGAGTCTTTTTTTAGAGGATTGAGTATATGCTTATGATGAATATGCATATTTATAACCAAAACTGTTCAGTATTTAAATTATAAATAACACAAAATCCTATAATACTGCAAAATCCTGAGCACAAGAATGTAATGCAGTGCTGGATATGAAAATACGTACAATTGTTTATGTTGACCGACCAGTAGTATCTGTTTCTCTTGCAGAAATACAGGAAGCAGTCTCCTATGTTCCTGCATATTTGTGATTGGGACAAGACTGGAGGATCTGTCATTTTTCTTAGGAATATAATCCGTGGTTTTGTGTTTAGCTCAAGTCATTCTGATAGGTTTTTATTAGAATTAATAGGGAAGTTTAGATAGAGGCTCACTTTTCTTCAGCTCTTTAGCATAGGTCTTCCACTGTTAACTGAAAATGTCTTCCTTTTCCTACCTGCAGTAATGACAACTTCAAATCTACCTTTTTCAAATGATAATTTAGGTACCTCACTGCTACGCCTCATCATTCCTCAGCGACATAGCTTCTGACTTACCTGCCTGGTAACAGCAACACTGAAGTGTCAGGTTTTCTACAACACTGTGCATTACAATAAGCTGAGCTGTGTATTTCTGATACACCTGCATCGTTTATAAATGTGTACATCTGTAGCTTTTGGCACTAGAGTCAGCCACAAAGCTTGGATGCAGATAGGAAATTTCATAATCATTTGCTTATTTAGCACTAGAGGTATGGTTCAGGTTATTTCCGATTTTCTGTCGTATCTTTAAAAGTACATAATTTTTTGCAGTCTGCTGATAAGGTCTGCTTTTTTCATTGCCTTCACTAATAGTCATGCTTAATTACTTAATTTTACTTTTTTTTACACATCTTCATGTTTACTATTATTTAAGAAATGTTACTTTGAAGGATTTCTTCAGAGTTTCCCAATATGTGTGAAATATACTGACCATACTCAGAGACGAAAAGGTTTTTCTCGTCCTTATTTTACCCTGGCATAAGTTCACTGCTTTTTCTGCATTATTCAATGAAGAAATAAAATTATAATTGTTCTGAGGGACTTTCAACAATGATTTTTCACTTCAGTCTGCAAATCTTAAGCCAGCTATAGGAAAAGTTGGGTTTTTTGCTCCACCCTGCAGTCTGAAGATTCATAAAGTAGGCGCAATTTTCACAAGGAATAAAATGCAAATGTATCTGAAACGAAAGTTTTAATTACACTTGTCATGTCACAGCAAAAAAGCTGTCATCAGCCAGAGGCTTGAAAATTTTATCATCGGACACTGACAGGTAGTGATCCTGTTGTAAGACACTGTAAACAAATTTCCAACCTGAATAATACTGATTTAGCAATCAAGAAGAAAAGCCTAATCTTTAATATTTAAACAATATGATAAATATTTAAAGAGTAGAATTTTTTTTTTCTGTGATTCACCAACCAGTATTAAATCAGGATGGACGCTTCTTAAAGTAGCTCATTTCTTGCAGCTGTGTAGCTGGTGTCACAAACAATATTATTTTTCAGGCAGATGGATTTTTCACCCAACAGAGGGTGACTCAAAAATCCCTGCAGTAATTACTTTTATTTTCAAATACATTTCTCAATTTATTCATGTTATAAATGATGGTTTAGATTTTGCAACTTTTATTTTATAGAAATTGGGGTCTGTCTTCTTTTAATGTGTAGCCAATATTTGCAGCCATCAGTTATAGAAAATACATAAACATTTGTCATGCTAAAGTTTAATCACCTCCTGCAGTATTATGGGTTCATTAGTTGTAAGTCTACAGTCAGTGATTCAGTGAAAACAAGAGCTAAACAGGGGACTTAGTCCATTGACCTGTATGAAAATACACGTCCATTCATACCATTTTGTTTGGCCTCTCTCCCAGGCTTAACTGAAGCTGTAGCACCTCCTATGCACCCTTTACATCGCATGCCATCCTCTTTGCAATCTGGCATCCCAACAAATGGGATAACGATGGGCAGCGATGCCCTGGCCATCGGCCAGCCCAGGCACATCCCCATGGCTGGTATCAGACTGTTCCCAGGCACAGCGCAGGCAGAAGATAAGCAGTGCGGCAGCACAGCGAGCAGCGAAAGCGAAAAGCAACAGCTAACGAGCACTAAATTCTACTATACAGCAAGGCAAGGCAGCCCCATGGCAAGCACAGGAGCCTGCTAATTAATAGCTAAATAGCAATAACAGCTATAAATTAAATCTAGCACATTCCAATCAAACCAGTTGTTATCTCAAACCCATCGAGCCCCACGTTGGGCGCCAAAAACTGTCGTGGTTTTACTCCAGCCGTTGGCTGGGCACCACACAAACGCTCGCTCAGTCCCCCTCATTGGAAAAAGGGGAGAGAATCGGAACAGTGAAAGTGAGAAAACTCGTGGGTCCAGGTACAAGAGTTTAATAAGTGAAGCAAAAGCCGCATGCACAAGCAAAGCAAAACAAGGAATTAATTCACCGCTCCCCACGGCAGGCAGGGGTTCAGCCATCCCCAGGGCAGCAGGGCTCCCTCACGCGTAATGGTTTCTTGGAAAGACAAATGCCATCACTCCGAACGCCGCTGCCCCCCCTTCTTCTTCCTCCCAAGCCCCTTATAAACCGAGCATGACGTCATATGGTATGGAATACCCCTTTGGTCAGTTTGGGTCAGGTGTTCTGTCTGTCCCCTCCCAACTCCTTGTGCACCCCCCGCCATCCCGCCGGCGGGGTGGTGCGAGAAGCTGAAAAGTCCTTGGCTCTGTGTAAACATCGCCCAACAACAGCAAAAACATCTCCACTATCAGCGCTGCTTCCAGCACAAATCCAAAACACAGCCCCATACTGACTTTCTTGAAGAAAATTAACTCTCTCTTAGCTGAAACCAGGACAATAACCAGGGAAAATGCCCTACTTCGTGAGAGATTGTATCTGTATCCATCACAATATTAGAGAAAATACAGTTTTCCTTTTCATCCCACCCCCAGATTGTCTTTTCTCCTTTCCTAGTGAGGCAGAAGCAGAGAAGACAACCACTGTCCTTGAAAAGCAGGCACCAGAAGCAGACTAAGCAGTAAATTCTGTTTCTAAGCAGGAAATACTTTGTAGAGAAAAGAGGAATTCATCTTGGGTTGCCTGTGAAACTAGGTTTCAGGTAAACAGTCCTAAGCTTCTGTTTCCTCATTTCTAATGGCAGTGGAACTTTCTTGGTTGCCTTGTGTTTTTCCTCACACGTACCCTGTGACCCTTTTGTGACATCTAAAATGGGCAATATTTGAGGATATCAAAGTCCTTTCACGCATTACCACTTCAATATTCTTATTTCTCCTCCAATTAGTCTAGTTTTTCAGCCTACTCATGTTAATGACTGCTATAGTGAGTTTTTTCCCCTGTGATACAATGACAATTTTGCTCTGTGTTTTGGGGGCCGTGGAGGCTGCTTATGACCAAAGTGGGAATCTTCATTAGGTTCTGCTTTCAGAGCAATTGCTAAGAAAAATCAGCAGGCTTGGAGGATAGCAAATATGAGATAAAAACCCTAAAATTGCCTTTGTGCAAAAATTTACCTTAATGAATCTATCTAATTGTTTTTGAAGACAGAATGAATCAGCCAGGCAGTTGTTTCAAAGTCTGTGTTACTAGAAGTTTAGGGAACACAGAATGATTCTCATTCCCAGAGTGCTCCGATTTCTAGTGAAGAGTTTTATGTTGTATGATTGCTTTTAACTCACTTGCTAACCATCTGAATGCAGATGCTATATATGTGATGGATGGCCCCTCGGCTCAGAAAGAGAGTACGTTTTTCACTATTAGTTGTAAAAGACTGACATGCGTTTTGGGGGTATGAAGTCTGTTATATTCCGTACAGTTGCAGCTTAGATTGCGAAGAAAAGTGCTTCTGTGACCAAAACCACAGCTTTACGTAATGATTGAATGTTTGTCAGGTTTTCAGTAAGTTCATTCAGCAGCATAGTTAAATTAAATGCCAAGGGTGAAAAAAGGGTAGCAGAATTTTAGTGTCTTATCTTCTTGTAGGTTTCAAATTATGGTGATTTCTGGAACACCGTGGTTGTAAATTATTGCAAAGTACAAAATATTTTTGCTGCACTACAAAATGATAAAGGGAATCCCTGGGGTAATACATTGCAAACAAAAGAAATCAAATTATTTGCATACAACTGAGTGGTAGCTTTAGCTTCATATTATAGTATGTATAATCTTTTGAAAGTCCAAAGACAGTTAGTTGATGTCTGCTTTTTTCTTGCTCTATTTTTTCCCATCACCTGCTTCCTGGATCCGCACATCCTGGATAAGTCACTTTGTTCACCTGTCTGTGTTAGAATCGCATGTTAGCTTGAGTGTACTGCATTAAGGTTTTCATGTTTATGAAACAGATTCATAATCTCACCACTTTCTAGCAGATCTTGCGTTAAACTGAGATGTAATTTTCAACAAAAACTGGAAAATTTTCATGTATCAAAGTTTTGATCATTTTATTCTGATCAGATTAAGTTTTACCATTACCTTATGTGGTGAGCTGAAACAAAATTAGTGAAAAAATATTCTTACTAAAAGCAGGAAAAATATTTCCCACTTTTTATTCTTTCTCAGTAGATAATGGAGACTGGTGCAGCATAAAACATTTGTTGTGTTTTCAGCATAGGAAATTTGCTGAGTGGCTGAGATTTGTTTTCCTTTGTTCTGTAGATGTATTTCTAGTATCTGGTTGAACTGTGGTTGACTTGTAATGCTGATATTAACCTAAATGTATCTTTGCTTGAGCTGATTCTTGAAAATGAGCTGCAGGTCTTTTGTCTTTAGACTTTATCCTATTTGCAGTGCATTGCTAAATTTTTAAGATTGATCCAGGCAGCTCAAAAAGCCCTAAATTAAACAGTCAAAAGCTTCAAATAGTAAATCCAGACTGCTTTTTAAAACATTTTTAACCAAATCTAGAGAACAATACTTTATGGTACAATTTTGCATGTGTAGCTTCCTTTAACAAGCTGTAATTCCTTACCATTACATTCTTATCTAATATTTTAAAGGAGGGACATGTGAAAAGTGTGGTCTACATATTTTGTTTAATAAGCATTCAACAGCATTTTCTCTACAAAGAAAAAGCAAACCTTTCAAAAGAGATTTCTTCAAATGGGGCAGTTCTCAACTAGTTCCATAGGTTCATAGCAGGCAAAGGGCTGATCCAGAGCCCACTGATTTCCCTGGGCTTTGATCTGGTTTAGAGGGCTATGATGAAAAGTCATTTTTGTGGGGAAGAAGGGAGGGTGCAGTTCTCTACTGATGCAACTTTTCGTGAGTATGGTCACTAGCAAGAATGTTCATAACTAGTGCCATCTACTTCTGCAATGTAATTTCACATCCTAGTTTTATGCCAATTAACTGTGTCACTAAGTCTTCAGGTAGTGTTATGACTCTTGTTTCAGTGCTAGTCAGCAGCTAGATGTGTATGCATGATAGAAAATTGATAAAAATGTTTCCTTGGCCACTCCAAGCTGTCACAAGTTTCAGTCGTTAGAATGAAACAGAAAATAGAGCACAGCGTTCCACCTCCCTTGGACAGCAGTGCAGTTGGTCACTTGTTTAGCAAGATGAAGTCAACAGATGTCAAATAGTTTGCGTTATCTTCCCAGGCACATGAACGTAAAAGAGCATTCGTCTGTGTCTGTGATCTCATTCCTTCCTCTTCTAACCCCTGAGAGAAAGCCTGTGTGTTGCAGGACAAAAGGGAAAAGAATGAAGAGAGGGCAAAATGAGGCAGGGGGAATTTAGTATGGAGTGTGATGCATACAGGCATAGACAGCATGGGTGAAAAGTGTAAAACCAATTAAAATAATTCATCATACGCCTTAATTCTGTTCATCTTGAAGTTACCAACTGTTTTACCATGAAATTCAGTAATGACATCCTACTTGTACATAGAACTTTTCTTTGGTGATACAGTTAATGTGACTATGACATTTTCTTACATAGGACCACCCACACAGAACTTAGTTCTGCATCCATTCTGAATTCAAGCCTGTCTTTAACAGCATAAAAAACAAACCAAAGCTACTATATAAATCTTACAATTTGCATTCGTCGGGTATAAAAGCAGGTTGATTTTTTTGTTTGTTTGGGGTTTTTGGGTTGGGTATTTTTTGTTTGGAATATAATTTAAAAATGGGATTCTCTATATGCAGATTTAATCTGAGGACATAATGGATGTTGTCATATTGAGACAAAAGTAAATCCCTGTAATAACACTCCCTTAGACTTACTCACAGATTACTCAACATATTTTATTTATGAATAACTGAATTAATTAACAAGATGATTTGGTCTGAATTCCATAGCTTTTTAGTAATAGTTACAAAATGTTTGTGTTTCTTACCCATTTCTGCTGACTTTATTACAGTCACTCCTGTTGAGGTAAGAATATCTTCTGTGGTCTTTCTGAGCAGTTAGTAATACCATCATTATCAAGAAAAACATGGTTTATATTCCAGGGTTCTGACAAATAGTATTGTTAACGATAATGCCCAACAGTTGGAATTTAATTGTTTGGGGTTTCTTTGAACCTATGTTCTTTTTATGCATATTCTGCATTAGACAAAAAAGAGAAAGAGTGGAGGAGGTTTGGGGTCAAATTCATGCTGAGTTTGTTTATTTCCTACAGAGAGATTTTAAACTGCTTGGTTTCATATGACTGTATGCTCATTATCAGGAGACAAATTAACCATGTTTAAAACAGATCTATGAAACAAATAGAATAAGAAATACGTGGGAATTCACTAGAAATGGCAGATGAAATCTGGGCAGGCAGAATGTGGAAGCCAGATAAGCAATTTAGTTCTGAGATTTATCTTTAATAAGTTTCTTTCATAGAAAAAGGCCTGTAACAAATATATACCAGAACACTTCTAGGTCACCACTGCATGTCTCAATATACTGCTCACATTTTTAAGATATTACAAACCTATATCTCCAGGATTTTTTTCATGTGTAGCTCTGTAAGTTCCACCTTGTCCTCTCTTCCCCTTCCCCGTAAGGGGAGAAAGTCATCATCCTAGGATATAGGTGGTGAGGGGAAAAGTTTAGAGGGAAGTATTACTGTGTCAGAGAAAAGGAAAATAAAAGATAAATTAATGAAAATCAGAGAAGAGAAAAAAAGAAAAAGCACAAAAAGAGAGGAATTCAGCTGCCAAATATAGTTGAATCTTGTTAATTGGTAGTGCTGACATACCCTATTCCTTTACCAGTATCCACCCACTCATTGTGTCCTTGACTTCTTCACTCTTGTGCTCAGCTGTGCTCTTGTTTTCAAATACCATTTCATTTTGATATGCCATTTTATGAAGTATCTGAAAAGCTCCTAGATATCATTGAATCCTCGCTGGAATAATGTGAAAAACATACACCATAGACAAATGTTTGGAATTTATTATTAGTTATACACATGCCATTCATTCTGGTGTTCTTACTCTGAAATTATGCAATTTTATTTCTTGACTTTTACCTTATATATGCTTTCCACCTACATATTGCTGAAGAGATGGCAAAAACAAGGGAGATGGCCAAGAATATTTGAAGTCTCAAGGAGATCTGGAGCCCAGGATTTGGGGCTCCTGATTAAAAGGATCCTCTGTCTCCATTCACTGACTAGAGAAGGAACCTCAGAAAACTGGCTTCTACACCTAAACTTATCTTTATAAACAGTTTTTTTATTCATATTTAACAGTAAGACCCAGGTCAACTCATCCACTAAGGTTATTTAACACTACCTGATGCCTGTGGCATCAATACATATTCAGTAAATGTCAAAATCTACTTAGCTGGTTGCAAACAAAGATCTAGATGTTTATTCAGACCTCTTGAATTTATTAACTGGCATTGGAAACGTCTCTACAAGAGGCTTTTGAGAGAAAGCCATTAATTCTTTAGCTTATAGGAGCAAAGCAGCATGAAAATAGCCTTTCTCACATAAAAAATATTTCATAACATTTTCAAACCTCACTGAGGCTTCGGTTCCAAAAATTGGAAGGGGCTGGATCAGAAAATTTTGTGAAAGCCTTTAGTAAAAGCAGAGGACGCAAAATAAGGTTCTTATAGGCTTTTTTCCCTCAGTCTTAGTATTTTCTGCGTCCAAAGATTTTTTCCGTAGTAAGCTGATACGTGTAAGATCTAAGAGTAAGGCAGGGAAAAAAAAAAGAACATCTTTATCTTATTTTTTGGAAGTTTTGCGTGTACTCTGAAAAATTAGACTATTTTCAAAAAGTAATACTCTCGCTTTCCAGTGCATTCTGTCTTAATTTAAAAAAAAATAAATAATTCTTTCTCCACCTTTGACAGTTTTTTTCTTAGTCTTCACTTGTGAAAATATTCTGCCACAGCAGTATAGTGGATACCTGCAAAGGATAGTCCTGGTTTTGCAAAGCAGGGTGCCTTTATCTTCCCATGTAATCAAGGATAGCAATTCCTCCAACAAATGACACAGAGCACCAAAATTAGGCTTGTGCTTTGAACTGGCTACTGGAGAAATGAAGCTCTCATTTCTCATAGGAAAAGGACTAAAAAGGTTAATCTTCCACATATGAAGTTACAAACATCATAAATTATAAACCTATTTGTTAACACCCTCTTTCACATTCAATTAAATAGTAAGAAAAGCAGACTGTAAACCCGTGTTTCTGAGGACAGCTCTACATCTTGGTTGATAGACAGAATCCGCTGGAGAAATCACCATGTTTCCATCCACCCAAGTGCAAAGGATACTTTTAATTATGGAAGTGAGTAAAGAGTCCCTCTTATCAGAGTCTTGACTCTTTCTAAATTGGTACCTTACCATCAGAGTCAGCAAACAACTATTTTATGGCAGAGTGACAAACAGGAATATCTTTAGATTGCAGTAACAACTCTACTTGGAAGTGAACTTCATTTCTACTTGCCATCTCTCCTTAAATCTCCGCTTAGTCTAGAGGAGATTTTCCATTAGAACTGGACTGATTTCTGTTAGGCTGTCTGACAGATACTAGTGCTTGAGATCTGGCATCTTCATTCCTCAGCTGTTCCCTGAAGTACAGTGCTCATAATTTAGTAACTCTGAACTTCCTGTTAGCATTTTTTATAAAGGGGAGCATAAATGTTCTGGTGGTATTTTGGAGGATGTTCCCAAGGTTTTTAGAAATATATTGCCAAGCAAACTAGGGATGGTCAGTGTAGCCTTTCTTCTAATCAGCATCTGAGACAGAGAAATTATATGCCTTTATTGTCTGTTGAACAATTACAGGTGCTTTCAAATGGGAAATAATCTTTCTTTTAGTCCATATTCCTCTTGATGACTGCAGTTGCTTTGGAGAGGGATTGTCTTGCACAATATCACAAGCTTAATTTTACAGCGTTTAACTCAGTGAGATATCTCTATAGATCAGTCCTTACACTTTACCAAATACACATACAAAATAAATGTAATTATTCCCCTTTTGTGATGTCAGCAACAAAAGTAAATCCACTATTCACCAAGGCTGTAAAGATTGATGCAGAAAAATTATTTGCAATAAAAACATTTGACAATGTACTTTTCCTTTGTATTTTGAGATAAGGATATTTTTCTTCAGTTGCTACTGTTTAGATCTTTTCACAGAAATTTGTTCCTCTGCTTGTTAAAAACCATCATCCAATTTCCAGTCTAAGTGTATTCCTAGCCAGCTTATATCCACTGTTTTTATGGGAAAGTGGACATTGACCTAATTTGAGGGGTGGGGGGGGAGGGTGTTTGGGTTTTTTTCCTGCCTGGTATTTACCTGTGTCATGTCATGCCACACATCCTGCCCAAATTGCCAATCTTTCTGTCTGCTTGCCTGGACTCTGTGTTGATATATATACAAGCACTTTGGTAATTTCTCCTTGACCCCACCCAACTTACAGTCTGATTTGGTGGAGGCTTAATGTACATCTTGTTATAGATATTTATTTCCAAGTTCATATGTATGACAGCTCTTAGGATAACATTTTTCTCAGGAATTGTAAGAGACTACTGCTTTTGCAGTTCTGTTGAGCCATTTTAGTGAGAGAGCACAAGAAGCAGATTGTAAGACAGATAAAAGAAAAAATAAACAGGATGGGATACATGATGACAGTAATGTATTATGAAGGGAGAAAGACAGAACAGCATAGCACAGCGTGAGATCATATAACCCTGCCACTACTAGGTGAGGAAGATTGATGCTTGCTGCTTTGCACCATTGCCCATAAACCTTGCTCACCAGCACAGTGCAACAAATTAGATGGCACCCTTCTCTTTGGTTTTTGCTAGAGTTATTAAATTATAAATTTTATAACATAAATTATTATCCTATTTGCAACTATTATAACTTCGTATTGTCTTATAAGACGTATTTGTTATTCCAGTGCGAAGGCTGATGTTGAAGTAGCTTCTTTCTTCGTCTCCTTGGTGACTGTGCCTGCAGTCTGATCATACCACAAAATGCAGACTTGCAGGCAGGATGAGCAACTTGCTACATAATATCTGAACCTCTTTGTTATCAGTAGTCTGCTGCTAAAGAGGAGACAGAGATGCTGATAAATTCCCGTTATAGGGACAAACTTTTCTAATTAATTGTGTTTTGCTTTGGAAACTTTTTAAGGATACACATTAACAGTTTGCATTCACAAGGTAGCAAATAGAACACCCTACTTGGTAATATCGCTAATCAGAGTGTCTATTTGGGAGTTTTCAAGGAAAGAATTACATATCAAATCATATTAGTGCTCTTCATCTTGTTTAAGTCTTTTTCATTAGTATGTAGATAAAGAAACATGCATTGTGATAGCAGGGTAATACATTATAGTTCCATGAACCAATTAAGCTGCAATGATGACATGGAAATGAATCTATAAACTATTCAGATTATATCATCTCAGTGTTGTTTACATTTTATTTTTAATCTCTTTTGTTTATTCTTTACCATTAACATATTCACATAGTAAAATGACTTGGTTTTGCTTTTTCCTAGTAGAATGTTGTACTGGCAAAGCAATGGAAATTTTTGTGTGTGTGTGTGTGCTCCTGCTCCTACTAGTATTTATTCACTAGTGGGNAATTTTTTATTTTTTTTTTTGTGCTCCTGCTAGTATTTATTCACTAGTGGACAAGTGCAAATGAATCATGTAAACAAAAATAATGTAAAATTCCCTCTACGTTGCTAGACTTATCTGATGTCTATGAACCACAAAGAAAATTAAAAAATCCATAGTGGCAAGTCAGAAATGTTGATTGTTGTTGACAAAAGTTTTGTGGTATGCATTCACCATGATCAGGAAGCATCTATCCCTGCAGGTTCCCAAACTGGAATGCACAGGGGAAAATCATGAGTTTGTACTGAGGTTATCAAATGAAAGTTGAATTTTATTTCATTTCAATCTTAGGAAAGAGCTAGTTATTTGAGGAAATGTGTAACAGTCTGAATCAAGAACATACGAGTAGTATAAATTGTGTTATTTGGTTTAGGATATCACCCTTTGCTGCACTAGTGTCTCCACTTTTATAGTATCTGGAGTTTCAGGGGAAAATGTTATCTTTTTATAGTGTGGTATGAAAATTTTAATGCCTAATATATTCTGTGAAAGACTGTAGTATGTTTTACTACTTTGATCTTTTCAGTGTTCAGTATTTTGATTGGCTGGGCATTTTGCTTCTTCCCCACAGGTTTCTGAGACTGTAAACAGGGGAAAAATTAGAGTAGCCATTCAGTCAAATTATGGAATATTGAAAAGGTCAAAGCCATATGGAACTGTACTTATAGAATATATGAAGCATTAAAATTCTGATAGCTCATTCTTGTGCCATGGATTGCAACAAGAGAGAAAAATGCTGCAGTTTGAATCTCTACCTATGATGGTAATTATAATGAGCATGGAAAACGGTACAAACATAGCCTGCTGTCATTCTGACAGGCTCTTAGATTTTAGTGCAAAGGCCTTTTTAAAAAAAAAAGTGTTCTGCACTGTAGATCTAGAAATATATTTTTAAGTTTATTGAAACGGAGGTCTCATACAGGCTCAAACTGTAACTTTCTTTATAATCAAAGAGAGACTGACGGTAAAAACAAAATGACAGAACAAAAGCAGAAAAGTGCTGTCTCGTTTTAGAGAACTTTGCATTGTGTAATGGACATGAAGATCTGATTGTGACTACAGAAATGAGATCTAAAAAAAAGTCTGTTCTGATAGTTTGATAGAATACCTTTAAGAGAATTGGTGTTCCAGGGAAAGACAAAATATGTCCAAAATACTGCACGTTTGCCTTTGCCATGCAGATACTGTTTTCCAAAGTAATGGCAAGAGAAATGAGTGGTGGAAACATTTTGTTTAAGAATTAAATTTAAAATTCTACTTTCACTGTTCTTTTTGTAGCAGAAAGAATGAGACTGTTTCCTTATTTGAAAACTACTTAATCCCTTTTAAAATCCACCTACACTACTTTTTTTTCTTCTAGTTTCTTTGTAAGTATGAATGTCTGACTCTCTATTGTCCCTGTGTGGGCCTCAGCTGTAATGGAAAGATCAGGATACAGACTTAAACTCCGCCAAGTGTGTTAAGTATTTTAAAACTACCTAAAATTTTAGAAACTTGCAAATTCAAGTGCCAGCGTAGCCAGCTCAAGAAGAATCACAGAATGACAAGGGTTGGAAGGGACCTCGAAAGATCATCTAGTCCAACCCCCCCTGCCAAGGCAGGGCCACCTAGAGCACATCACTCAGGAACGTGTCCA
>VWZZ01006569.1:405124-439959 GCA_013399095.1 Psophia crepitans | reverse complement strand
CTTCTAATGCACCCCAGGATGCCGTTGACCTTCCTGGCCACCAGGGCACATTGCTGGCTCATGGTTATCCCCCCGTCCACCAGGACCCCCAGGTCCCTTTCCCCTACACTGCTCTCCAGCAGGTCAGTCCCCAACCTGTACTGGCACACGGGATTCTTCTTTCCCAGGTGCAAGACCCTACACTTGTCCTTGTTGAATCTCATCAGGTTCCTCCCCGCCCAGCTCTCCATGATGAATGCTTCATCACAACCCAAAACATTTATATACTAATTGGTTTCCCACTTATTGATTATAAAATCCCACACACATGGATTTTTGCTTCCACATTCTCTCTTAAGACAGTTCAAATCAGGTGGGAAAAACAGAGAGGCCTGGGAAAAGTAAGAGATGAGGGAAAGGAGAAGGATTAAGGGGGTTTCTGGCCATATCAGGTAGTCTTTTAGATGAGTTGTTCTGCCTTGTCATGAGATTTACTTTTTTGGTAGCAAAAGTTGATATTTCACCACCTACGTAGCAATTTCTTTTATTACAGTGCAAATGCTCCTGGACTAAAAAGATTAGTGATATATTTGAATATATTTTTTTTACACTGTAGTGTTACTTGGTGGAGTACATAATAATTGAAAAGAAGTAACTGATGGGTTCTGATTCAGATCTTGTTAACTAAGGTACAGACAGGTTTTCCGCGTTATTTGCTTTTACCATGTTTGATTACATTACTACTTCAGACTGAGGTATTTATATCAAATGGTAATGTTTATGTTTGGTCGCTAAATCCATGAGTTTTGTGAGTGTTAGAGAAAAAAAATCTTTCGTTCATTAAATGTTTGTACTGCTGGTAGAGCCATGGTTTGGAGAAGGTCATCTCATTAGGCACTGGATTTGTGTGTTGTATTGGTGTTCTTTAGTGTGGCCTGGCTTTTTATTAGATGTGCATAGTGGCATCATCTCATATTAGGAAATAGGAATATATAGGAACCTTTGCCTAGTGTCTGCCCGGCTAAACTGGAAACTGATGTCTCTTAAGTAAGAGACTTAAGTACGTGACTTTTCCCATTCCCTCTTAAAATATGTATTGATACTATGATAAAAATTTGGTACAACAGGAACAACTTCTCCATATGGGGGTTTGTGAAAACCTACTGCCTCCTATGGACTGCTTAAACACGCCCTGTTGTGTTCCATTTTAGTAATGCCCTTTTAGCATTACTTTACTAAAGGAATAACAACAATCCCTCTCCTTTGCAGAATTAAGATGACAATTGTTGCAACTGCATTGTTTATACACTTCTGACACAATGGGGCCTCTTCTCAGGTGCCTGAGGGGCACTCCTATAAAAAAATAATGAATACCCATATGAATATGAAACATTTAAAGAATTCACAGCCTTACATGCAGAGTTGGAGACAAGAGTTTGAAAAACTTTTGCTTTACCTATTAAGCAGTCTGTATATCAAGCCATGAGTTTTCTCACTTTCACTCTTCCTATTCTCCCCATCCCAATGAGGGGGAGTGAGCGAGCAGCTGCGTGGTTCTCAGCTGCCAGCTGGGGTAAAACCACAACAATAACATAGTCCATTTAAGTCAATCTTATCCAGGACAAGTAGACTGGAAGAACTACTTTGCATGCTCTGTGCATGACATTTCTCTTCGCATAAACTTATTCCATATTAACTTTTTTTCTGGCTGCAGCATGATATCAGATATTGTAGAATTGGTCTTCACAAATGCAGAACATCTACAACTCCATGACTAAAATCATGAGGCACTGTGGCTACTTAAGTACTCTGAATATTGGTTCATTTTATTTAAATTTTCAAATGAAGTTTAAAAATTCAGGCCGGAGAAAATCATGAGGAACTCTTCTAACTGCTAATAAAGGTGGAGGATTAGGCAACATAAAGGCAAATGAAATCCAACATGGCAAATACAAGGTTATACATGCTGTAAGTAGACTGAATCATACATGCAGCATAGTTCTGAAGAGCTTGTTTATGTTGAACATTGCTCTTAAAGTGCAGCAAGTATAGATATTTTAAACCTAGATATAGCTGTGTTAGAAAAAAATAAGTAGATAAACTTGTTTGCTAATTGGTGGTTCTTTTAGCTTTATTAATTTCTCCCCCTTTCAGTCTTGTAAAACATCGGATTAATCTGGGGTTATTTTAGCTCAAATTTTAAAATTAGAGCTATTCTTAGTGGTCTTTTGGGAATCACAGACATAAACATAATTTAACGTCTTTCCTTCAGAATGTGGTATGATAAATGCACGTTTTCTATACTTAAATATTATTCTCAAATAAAAGAACAAGTTTTACACTAGAGAGATGACTGAACATGTTGGATTGATGAGTTAGCTACACTGAATTAGAAAAATACATAATATGTACAAATTCATTAGTTTGAATTCTCTGTAATTCTTATTACAGCAGAAGGCAACAGATTTTCAGAAGAGGAAAAAGGCACAAAATTAGCATATTCTTTAAATTTGTATATGTCAGGGAATAAAAACCAGAAGAAACTAACCAATAGGGTGAGAATTAATAGTATTCAGGCAAAGAAAAAAAGCCTGGGAATCCAGAAAATGTAAACAATCTCCAAATTAGTAAACTAGGTTGCTGTTCCAAATTATATTTATGGAAGTATTTGCAAGAAAAATTAATATAACTCCTGAGATATATACTACAGCTAGTTTCTATCTGGGGCCAATAATGTCTTCTAATCCAACCACAAATAAAGTTCTGTTCTAATACCTCTTTGTTTGTACAGAATTACATTCTTAAAGCCAAAATGAAATGCGCTGTTTGCTAACATGCCTCAGCGTTGCTGTTTGTGGCAGACGGTGCCACTGGACCTTCACAGTTTTGGCTTGGGGGCTGCCAGGTTAACAGTAGATTCTTGCAAAATTGGCATACAGTCTCAGCAGATTTATGCTGCATTCTTCATGTGTCGGTCACCTTGTTCTGTAAATGTAGTGAGATATCTCTCTGTAAAATTAGTCAGAATTATTTATGTAATCTGTTTACTGCATATTATTCTACAGAACATAATAGCTGTTTTCATTTTTCATGATGCCAAAAGTGTTAGATAAAACATATGGAATATCAAAATTCCCAGTAGAAGAAACTAGAAAAAACAATCTTTGTATGTTAATGGCTCAACTCTTAAGATGTTTGTAATTTCTGCAAATCAGTCTTTTTTTTTTCTCCCTTTTATCCTTTTATTTTTATATTAAGCGGTCAGTTTAAGTTCAGCTTTGCTCTTATGATACGAAGACCTTGTTTAAAATAATGGTGATTTGAAGAGACCTTCACTATTCAACATCAAAGTACAATACAATATATTAATCCTGCCTGCAGATGCAATAGCACAAAGGGCAAATTCTTTCAGGTCATGTTTTCTAAGGTCTTCTTTGATGTATTGAATGCTTACAGGTTGAGTGGTTTAACCTTCCTTCCTAAACTTAACCCTAAAATAACTCCTGGAAGAATATTAGAATAGCTGCATCTAATTGATTGTAAAGTTATTACTGATATATACTGAAAAAATACTATGCAATAAATATAATTAATGTCAATGTTATTGCAAGTTTGGATGTAAATTTCCCTTAATGCTTCCCTGAATTGTCTCACATATCTCTGCAATTATGGACTTAATATTCTGTTATCGCATTATCTTATTTAGTTAATTTTGATACAGTTAAAGAGAAGGGAATAGCCTCTTCTGAGACAGATAAAATGTTACTAGTGGGTAATAGGTGGGGGGGGTCGGTTGGACTGGATGATCCTTGAGGTCTCTTCCAACCTTAGTGATTCTATTCTGTTCTATTCTATTCTATTCTGTTACGCCCACTGTAATTTGAAAGTTCAGGAACTTTACTGCATCCTGGTGATTTTAACTTAGAAATTATTTTCCTTGTATACAGGTGAAACTGATTAGCAGTGTTCCATATCAAAAGTTAATCCCAATGCTAAAAATCAATGATGCAGTATGAGAGTTTCTTCAGCCATAAGAAAGCAGCAGTTTGTAGTTGCAGAAAGCAGCTGAGAGTTTGTATCCCCAGGAGCAGCGGTAGAGCTTCTCAACTGTTAATAGATGTAAACGCTTCAGAGGAGATAGCAAGTTAGCTGATGATAAAGCAAATAATTGTGAACAGTACAGAATGATCAAGAGGGATTTAGATGAGTGAAGTGTCTTGGCCAGTGTATGGTAAATGCAATTAAATTTAGTGTGTGTAAGTCTGAGGCTTATAAACAAAAAGAGGGGGAAAACCAAAATTTTCTGAACTTTGTGCAGAGAGTATTCTGTACCTCTTCAAAGAAGAGAGAGAATGCTGAGTCCTGCTGCACTGACACAGCTCCTGTCCTGATGCAAATGCTTGCTCTCTCTTCCTGGACTTCTCTCCTAGCATCCTCTCATGATAATGCATTGGATGCTGTCACTGGGTCTTTAAAGAATAATTTTAGGGAGTCTCTGCAATGCAACTAAGAGTTCTGTGCTGCCAGTGTAAAGGAAGTGGGCATGTGAAGCACCTTCCAGATCACAGAATCACACAACAAGTAGGGATTGGAAGGGACCTCTGGAGATCATCTAGTCCAACCCTCTGCTAAAGCAAGGTCACCTAGAGCAGGTTGCACGGGATCACGTGAAGGTGGGTTTTGAATATCTCCAGAGAAGGAAAGAACAACATTTTATTTGTAGGAAGACTCATCCAAGAGAGTTATATTTGATAATTTTTTTTACATTTCAGCTGAATCAAGAGACAGAGAGGGACTGGTTAGAAAATTTAACACGCGAGAGTTTCAGTTTGGGAAGCAGTACTGTGAACACAGAAACGAGTGGTATGAGCAATACTTTGTTAATCCACAGTGGTAAGAACAGCAAAAACTTGTATTTTAACTGAGATCTGGAGGAGTTACACCATGAGGGAAGAGGGTGGAGAGCAGAGAGAGCATAATTACTTGGAGAAGCCAACATCATCCCTCATTTCCTGGAAACTGTATTTCTTTTGTCAATGCATAGGTTTGACACTACATGTAGGAATTACTCCTTCCATTTCTCTTCCTCTGTCTTCCGCAAAATGGCCTCGGTTCCATTTTATCAGTTTACATATCATTTAAGAAAGAAAGACAGCAACATTTTATAAATTGACAGCTATGACAGTAAAGTAAACTCATGTCAAATATTACATGAAAATCTCAAATTTTTGCATGCATAACTTAGGTCTCCTGAAATGCAAATATCTGGCAGTCTTTAAACTGGAATACTGGTGCCTATATGCAGGTAATTTTTTTATTCTTAACATCCTCATTGCACCACTAACAACAGCATCAATATCCTCGATACTTAAGCTGTTTAGGAGAAACTTCAATGTACCTAAGCGTAATATAGTAAAGTTCACTGCATTTCATGACAGTAAATGTCTTCTTTAAGCTAAAAAGAGAGATTTGTTGTTGTTGACTGGAATTTTCACAGGCATTTTAGAGTGCTTGGGCATGAGTCAAAGGAATATTGAAGATCTAATTGTACATTCAAGTCAATGGTTATTTAGGAGCCTAAATAGGCGTTGGACACCTTAAGACTTCACTGGATCTATGTGATGCCTCTGCTTGGATATCAATAGCTGTCTGTCCTGTTTATTTTCATTTAAGATTTCCAGACCTATTTAGGTAAAAAAAGAAGTTTAGATTTTGTGATCATGTCACAGTATCAATTGGTTGCAGCAGCTCAGTTTTCTCTGATCTGGCCAAGGATGTGCTCTAGTCCTGCTGCAAATCTCATCCTGGAGAGGCATGTCCATCAATTTTTGCCTGAGAGAGAAATGCTGGAGTATTTATTACAGGGTGTTTTCTTAGGAAACTGATCAGTAACTGAGATGTAGCTATGAGGGTTGAAACAAATTTTTAAAATGCTTCTTAAAAAGTTAACATATAGATCTATAAATCAGGTCAGTTGACAGGCAAATGTTACCTTTCAGAAACAAGAAGGTTTAGAAAAGGATTTGAACCTGTAAAATCAAATTAACATCTAATCCTGCTGCCATGATCTATATAAATGATTGGAAGTGGTAATAATAATAATATTATGTTGATATCAGGTACAATGTATGTGCAAGCTAAGTTGCAAATACTGTCTGCCTGCCAAATAAAATGGTTGATAACGTAATAGATTTTCTCGTGCTAACACATTCTCCTTGTTCCATATGGATTCTCGTATTCAGTATACCTGATTTTCTAAACTAGAAGAGAACCAATGACTGAAAAATTTTATTTTAAAAATAATTTATATTATACTTTTGACTCATTTGCTTACCAGATAGAACAATATTAATGTAAGACCTCCTCAAAATGACAACACAGTTACAAAAATCTCAGCTTCAGTTTCATCCATGATGTGTCCTCAATATACTGAGTTGCAATATTTGACACTTTCTTTTCTTTTATCACTTCAGTCTTATCTTTGACGAAATTGTATATTTCTGAAGTTTTGCAAGTGAAACCTAATCAGTTATCTCAGTGTATAACAAAGAACCTATTGTAACAGAACATCCTATGAATGATTTTTTACCTACTGAGATCTGTTCAATCTTTGAAATGCCTGGATGTGAACTGCAACATAATAATAGTACCAACATACTGCATGGTGATTTGCGTTGTTGTAGAATACAAAACTTCTGACAAGGAAAACTGGTGCTTTTGTCCCCATTTTGCCAGTAAGGGAAACTGATGTGCAGAGGAGTCAAGAAATGTGTTCATGGCCAGAGGCAGTGGCATCAGCAGCAGCTGAGGGAGAGTTCAGTAGCTTGCTTGTTAGTTCTTATCTGCTCTGGGTGCTTTGAAGAGCACCGCTGACCTAGCGTTGGTTGTTGGAGACTTGCATATGACTGTAACTAGATCACAGAGGCTTTTAGCAGAATGAGCCCATTCTGCTAACTACTCGCTTTTGTCATGCCACTATTTTTGCTATTTCCTAGTAAGTTTCTTGTTCTGGTCTCATTCATTCAAACACATGAAACATCACATAATATGTTTCCTCTGCTTCAGAATAGCTTTTTTTCCCTTGTGATTGTTGTAGCAAAATTAATTTCAGGGAAATTCCTTCAGCTACACGGGAAATTCCTTTCATTTGTTTTTTTCAGTACTTACCAGATATACTGGGTTTGCCTGGGATGGAGTTAATTTTCTCACCACACTCATGACACTGAGCTATGTTAAGACTTACCTTCATCCAATATCTTCTGACTCCCCACCCCCACCCCGGAAATGGCTGGGCTGAAAAGATGTATTTTGGATTTACAAGGATGTAGTTTCTGATTGTTGGTGTTCTTTAAACACGGCTGTCATCAGACATAATAACCATTCCTGCATTCGGAAAGTGTTTCTACAGCATGCACAGGCATTTGTTGATGTTGCTGGTCTTCATACCTAAGTCAGAAAGGATGAGTGTGAGACCACAGGCTTCACTAAAAGAGAAAAAAAAATCTCCCACCAGAATACGGTACCTAACGTGGAAACAAAAGCTTAACTCTAAACTATAAATTTCCTTTCAGTTTAAATAGATTTTGTTGGATGGAGCTGATACAGGACTGTCCCAGATAATAAAAGTCATTGGAGAATATTGATTTGAACTTGTGTCCTGGGAAAGTCGTGCCAGTAGATGTTCATGTGTAAAGTACGATGGACATATGGAACATTTTAATGATACTTGCCTATATCTAATGTAGACCCGCAACTAAAAAAAATTGTGTGTACATCAGAAAGAATCTGATAATGCTTTGTTGTGAAGTGGAAGTATTTTGTATCTGTTTGCTGGACTGTTGTTGGCTGCACATTCACAGAATGCTGAGTGAACTGGAATTGGAAGAAAGTCATAGAACTTAATAATAAATATGGTTTTAGTTGTTGGATATGGTTTTCAAAACTCTACGTGAATGTTTGAACTCACCTTTTCCTCGTCCTGCTGTGAAGCAAAGAGAGGTGGCCATGGAAAGCGGTTGTCTCTCGGATTCTACCGTCTGGTCTGCTTCCTGGCTTGTTATGGTCCCAACAAAAGAAACTTCCTCTGCATTGAGAAGAAAGTACCATGTGCCACCACTTTCCATTTCCAAGTCGTTTATTGTTGGGTTGAGGAGGATGAGGTGATGAAAGCAGAGAATGGGGAAGAAATTAAACTGACAGAACAAGAGAAATATTCCCTCCTTTGAACACTAAGGCAGTTAGAAGTGCATCATTATGTGACACACAGAAAGGAAAAACTTGACTTTATGGACATCCAGGTAAAATGCTTTTGTGTGTCAGAAAAGCTGTTACAAAGCTATTACATTAATAGGTGTTAGAATGCCATCTCTTATATCTCAGTTTTTAGGAGAAGTCTTCCTGATGTTTTTTGTTATCCATCATGATGGTATTTTGTTTCCTTTTTCACTTTAAAAAGCATACAACTCATTTTTTTATTTTGCTGATGGCTGCTTTTTAGCCACTTAATCTTTTCATTATCACCAGGGGACAGTCTCTCTGGCGTGCATTGTAACATTCTTTAGGAACACTTGACTCCCGGAGGCTGTTGAGTACCATAAGACAGAGACTGCCCGCAAGCTACTTCTGTCTGAGTTCTGCCCATGTGATAGAAGATAGTAAAGCTCTAAGTTTCTTTCTCAGAGTTGACACTGAGAGCACTCTGGCAAAACAATTAGCCTTTGAGGTGATCATTGCTATGCATGGCACACCAACTGGGTCAATCAATCAGATTTTACTCTACTACTACATTTCAAAAACTTAATAGCATTAGAGGTCCAGAAAAACACAACAAAACCACTGGCATAGCTCATTATCTATGTTAATTGTAACAGCAAAGGGAATCTGTGATTTGTATAAATGCATAAATACTACAATAAAAAACCGACCTTTATCTATATTCTTCTGCATGCACACTTAAAATTTCCTCTAAAGAGCAAATTCTCCAACTGTTACTAACAACATGTCCACAATTAACTGTTCAAGTACAGTTTCTGTTTTAGAAGACTTAACTTGGTTATACCACTATAAGCCAATTGGTCGGAGTTTGTAGCAATTTTAGTTGAAGCAAAGATTTAAAAAATCCCAAACGAACAAGAGAAAAACCCAAACCCAAACAAAACCCGAAAAATCCCACATGATGTTCCTTTCATTGAGATATGAAGCTGTAATATACAGTAACTGGCCAAAGTTGCCCGTTAATGTAATGGCCATCATTCATTATGATGTCATTTTTTCTTCATTTCCAATTATAGTGGGGGGAGCATTTTTAAGGAATATAATTTGTACCATATGATATGTCTAATCTCTGCATGGTCATGACGGACCAACTTACTCAAGGTGAAGGGAGGAGAAAATAATTTTGCTGTAAACTAGTATTATAAATCAGACATCTGACTGAACAGAACACCTTCTTGAGCAGGAAGGGGTTCTGAGATATCCTTCACTTGCAAAGTATTTCTCCTAGCTTAAACTTCACATCTCATCTTGGGATTCTGGGGCTGTAGCTCTTTAAACTCTTGTTACAATAGCTGAGACTTCTTACCTTTAACAAGGCATTCAGGATGAAGCAAATAAAATCTAATATGGCTAGTTGAAATCAGGGACATTACAGGGACATCTTTACATTTAACTCTTTCTTTACATCTTATTAAACTTTTTGTGAGTGAATTTAGTGTTTACTAACAAAAGTCAGCTAATATCAGTGGAGATAGGGGACTCATTATCCATGGTGTAGATACATTGTTGTTGTCAACATACTGCTATCTGGAATTAATGTTCTTTCAAAAGACCTCAAATACTCTTCAAAAAATGGAGACTCTGACTCTGTATCCCTGCTCTCTACTGAAGAAGCTAAAGTTATCATCATTATTCATTTGTCATTGACTCATTCATTGCCATGACTTTGAGGAATAAGCTGCACATCAATACGATTTCACTCTTAATTACTCCAGATAGTCCACAACTGCATCCAGACCAAAATCTGATACAGAATTGTTTAGCTAATATTCCTGTGCACATGATTAACCTGAACAGCTCTGAATTCCCACTAGGTGAATAAATAAAAACCAAACCCCTTTTTCTGGGCATTAAAATACAAATTTACACCCTATCTTTTGAGATTGACTTATATTAAGCTGCAGGTAGACGTTTTAGTTAGGTCTAGAATTCTTTAGCAGGCCATTTTAATGCTGCTTATATTCTGAGCAATTTAAGAAGGACACCAAGAGAGTGAAGGAGAACTTCTAGGACTCTTATCTAATATTACTTTTCTACAGAGCCCCAACTGATAAGAATCACATTAATATCAACATGAACTGTAATAATACTAAATATCTGTTCCTGAATTTTAAGTTGCTCAAGAAGCCATCAAAAATTGTATCCCTGGAAAAATGTCATCCTCTAGAAACATCAACCAAACCCCCCAAAATTCATTGCAAAGTAGATACATATTAACTGAGAGAAAACCTTATAATACTGTGGACTAGCTATTTCTCTAGCTCAGAACCGGTCTAAATGACCTCCTGTAAAGCCATTATTTTATGTTAATAAATTCCTAGAAGGACCATTTAGCAGTAATTTATTAAATTGAAATTAAATAAAGGATTAATTTAACTTACCATTATGAATTAAACCAGAGCTCAAGGCCATAGTGTCTTGACAAACAGGAGAAAGGGATGATGGATGCAGGCAAATAGAATCTATTTTGAAATGGCTATTTCTCTGGTTTTGAGTTGCGAGCAGTTTTCTTCCTAAGGAGATTTTAAGAGAACAGAATGATTTTTTTAATTCAGTGCAATTTTCTTATTTTGGTAGTCGAAATATTGCCTACCATATTTGTAAATTGATTTTGCAGTTAGAAAGAGCTTGAAAGAATCAAAAGCTGAAAGGTATGTTTGAAATAATGCCTTCTGGTTTTTGTTGTATTCTGGTAAGTCAAAAGATAATATATTGATCTGCACAGAAAAAGAATATGTAGAGTAATATGTTCAAGGAAAATCAGAAGTGTGTGTTACACAGCAAGCATCGTCATCTTTTCTGTGCGTGTAAATGGAAACATTCGAATGCCACGCACTACTGGCAAGAGAGAATCAGGGTTGCAAGTGCTTTCTGAAGAGGAATCAACAACCAGAGTGCAGTGAAACAGTTTTTGGCATGTGAGGAGCCCAGGTTACATCAAGTTTTTATGAGGGATTTCCTTTACGTTTAGTAATTGAGTTACGCAATAGATATCTGCAGAGGACTTCAGATAGAATAAGTGGAGCCCTGTAGTCTCCAGACTCACAGCTGGCAAAGGTATCATGGCTCAGAAACCCCATGGAGATGCAAGACCCACAAAATCTCAGTAGCAAGGTTCTCATCTGGGGCACTTGGAAGGGGGAGCAGGTTATTCTCGTTGATGTGTATGTCCTTATGTAATTCACAAGTTTGTTCTGTGTGTTAGTGACCAAATTTTTGCTCCTGGACCGACTTCCTTGTCAGTAAGGGTCAAAAATGCTGATCACATTTGTTCACTCTGTTGGTTCTGGCAGGTTTTAGAACTCAGTTCCTTGTGATAATCAGTCTTTATTCATTTCTTTCATCGACTCCACTCTTTAACAAATAAATATAGCAGATTTCTCAATATGGCCAATATAAACATCTCACCAATATAGAGTCCTTTTTAGATGCAGAAAAAATTCAATGCACTTTATATTACTTTATGCCTTTCTTTCATTTCAATAGTCTTTGATGTAGTGAATCCTTAACAAGTTGCAATAGGTTATGGCAAGTGGGTAATTTAATTTTCCGAGCAGTCAGAAATGGAGAGGAGGAGGAAGCAGCTGTGGCAGCCATTGCAAAACAAAAAATGAAGATGGCATTGGAGCAGGTCCTTGAATGCACCTTATAGCACTGTTTAGCTAGTCTATACAAGTGTCCTACAAATGGGGTAAGATTACTGGCTATCATGCTAGTCAATTTGTCTTCCTGACACAGTTTATTCCCTTGTTCTCTTGTTGTTTTGGTTTTGGTTTTTTTGTGGTTTCATTATTTATTTTGTTGGGTTTTGTTAAATTTTATTTTTAAGTTAGATTGCAAGCCCTGTAGGACATAGACTGTCTTTTTATTCACTGTTTGTACAGCATAAATCACTCATTCTGGAGTTAGACGTTATGCTGATGGTAGTAGTAATAATCTCAATAATACCATAAATAATTGTTAGCAATGATCAATCAATGTTTGGCAAAGAAAAAAACTATTCAGCTCCTGCTTTTTATGGCTAGAGTAGCTGTTTGATAGCACTAGTATGTGTGTGGGCCTTGGGTGGCACTTTTTGTCTGTAGATTTTGAAGTGCCTTACAAATGCTGATACCACCAATTTGCAATTAAGGAGATTGAAAGCCGAAGAGGCTAAAAAGAAAGGTCATTCAGCAAGTCAGAGCTGGGGTGAGGAATACATCCTCCAGTGTCCTGACTGTGAGATCTTTTGCCCTGTCTTCTACATCTTGCTGTAATTACATGGAACCTAGCAAGTGCCTCATTATTCTCGTCTTCTAAGGAACTCTGCAGGGCAAGTGATATTTTATTGCAGAGGAATAGGAAAATTTTGTTCATTTTGTTCATTTTGTCCCTTTAACTACTTCTGTTCCTGATAAAGATTCAGCACAAATCTGGAAAAGGTTAAGCTTCATGGATATACTGACACATCAGTGTCTCAGTTTCTGATTAGCGAGTTACCCCATAATAGAATAGAATAGAATCATTCAGGTTGGAAGAGACCTCAAGGATCGTCCAGTCCAAACGTCCCCCCACCACCATGATGTACCTTAATGCTCAGCTCCATAAATATTTACCTTTCCGCTGATGTGAAATCTCATGTAATAAACCTACATATAAGCGAACTGAAACTATGGCATATTGCTTATGTCATGTGATTGCATGATATACCTTCACTTATCTCAAAGTATTCTAATTCAGTTTATGTTCATGCTCCACCCATCCTAATGTGCAACACGTCACCATAACCAGGTTTAGAGTTTTGTAAAGAACGAAAGAAGGTATATTCAGAATTGCAGACACCGACTGATTTCCCAGTCAACTTTAAAATACCACATACGAGACTATCACTATAAGTGGTACTAGAAAGTCTCAGCCATTCTTGGCTGTCTATTTAGCAAGAGCAAAACACGGCTTGTTCTATACTTCATGGCTAAGAACAACGCTGTGGTGGATTGGCCCCAGTCACCAAGCAGGCACTCACCCAGCCACTTGCTCACTCCTCTTCCCACAGCAGGATTGGGGAGAAAATAAGAAAAGCAAAAGCAGGAAAGCTCATGCATTGAGATAAAGACAGTTAAGCAAAGCAGAATAAGAAACTTACTCACCACTTCCCATGAGAAGGCAGATGTTCTGCCATTTCCTGGGAAGCGGAGCCTGAGCACACATGGCAGTTACTTGGGAACAGAAACACCAACATTCCCCCTCCCTCGTGCTTTGCCCTGAGTGTTTATTGCTGAGCATGGCATCATATGGTGTGAATATCCCTTCAGTCAGTTTGGGTCAGCTGTCCTGGCTGTGCCTCCTCCCAGCTTCTTGCACACACCCAGACTACTCGCTGGAGCGCAGAGTGGGAAAGGGAGAAAACTGGTGCCATGCAAGCACTTCTCAGCGATAGCGAGAAGACTGGTGTGTTTTAGTCACAAATCCAAAACCCATCATGCTCTGGTAAAAATTAACTCCATCGCAGCCAGACAATTAAAAATGACATCTATAATTGGTAGCATTACAGTGGCAAAAGAACATCTTTCAAATGAAAAGGTAGATTTACAAAATAGTTTTGTAGAGTATCTGTTTTTATTAATATTACTGTTACAGATGTGCTTTATGCATACACTGAGCAAAATCATATCATACTGTGTTTTTCATGGAAAATAAAAGGGAAAATATATTTCTTGAATGTATTTCCACATTCCTGGAATCTGATGCGTGCTTTTGACTATTACGGATAATTTGCCGAAGAGCCATCTAGTGCATGGTAGCTTTGATTTTTTTGCTTCAGGGTATTATGTTGCACTACAAACTGTGCTGAGAGTCCATGAAAGAGATTTGAAATTAAATATAAAGGATTATTTCTTGTAATTACTGTAGACATCTGTATGAAATGTAAATTATACCTTACCAGATGCACATTAAGTATCAGACCAGTGTTTGTTCATTTGTATAGGCCCTTATTATCTCTTCATGAGCATTTTCTTGTCCACCACTTCTCCTGAGTACCTCAGTACCTGAGAAGGTACTGGACATATTGACTCCCAATACCTGACTGTGCAGGTTTGGAAGCTCTTATTCAAATCCTACCGAGGTGCCTGAAGATCGGGTGTTGGTGTGTGTTGGCAAGAGCATTATAGAACGAACTATCACGCACAGTTTGGCACAGATGGAAGTCCACATGAGGGTAAAAAATTGAGTGAACATGAAACCTGACCTGCCATTTTGCTTCAGAGCAAATGGCACCGTCAGGTCAGATGTGAAGTGGATCTGCACTGGTGGAATAACTTTGCATTGCTTCCACTTGAACTCTTCCTAGCTGGTACATATGTAGAGGACTCGAGGCTTCTGTGCTGTCATTTCTTCACCCATCATGAGCACCACACCGGTAATAAAAGCTTAAGTAAACAATGAGGGAGAAAAAGCAAAACCTTATTGAATTGATTTTATTTCAGTGAGCTGCAGAGCATATTAAATTTCTTAGATGCATGAAAATATTAGGGTCTTTATTGCTCAATTAAATTATGCTTTTGCATGCTAACTCTACTTCAAAAAAAGGGTACCGAAAGGCTAAAAGCACAAGCCAGAAAATAGGCTCAAAAATATAGAATTTGCCTGAGAGACCTTCATGATAAAATGTGCTGAACAGCAGAGTAAATAAACAAAACCGATTTGTTTGCTGGGGTTGGAAGATTAAAAGCATTAAGCAAACCTCTCATCTAGAAGTTAATATCTGTTCCTGAAAATTATAAAAAAGATGCCTGCATCAGCATTTCAAACATTTAAAAACCTTCATTATTTATACTGATTTAAGGAAAAACCTATTTGCTGTTGGCACCTCTTTTATCACCCTACTCCCTACTCCTCCTGCACCCAGATTCAGCGTTATAAGCTGAAGTGATTAGTTCTCAGGGGAAGGGGGGAAATAATTACCTGGATTGTCTTTTTGGCTTTCATTGTCATCTCTGTTCACTTCCTTCTCTTTCCAAATATTCATTATTTTGTTCACTGCTAACACATGATTGGTAAAACTGTTCAGAACTAATTGATAAAATGGTGCTTGAAATAACAAATGCAAAACAGTGACAGCAATTAGTTACCTGATATTAATCCGCAATAGTCTCACTAATACGAAAAAATGAAATAATTCTGTAGGCCTTAATGTTTAGAAAATATTTTCAAATTATAACAAGTGGACCAGGCTTGGACCAGTTGAAACTATTAAACCACTGTAAATTCCCTTTTTATCAAAAAAAAACCCTCCCCCCAAAAAAACAACAAAGTTATAAAATGATTAGTAAGCATGAACTTTCCAATCTACTTTAAAATGAGTTCTTAAATTTTGATTTCAAAGTTGTGATACTGTTCCTTTACTGGACTTTCTAAGAGGATGTTTGGATATCATGTGGTAGGTTCTGTGTGAATCCCTGTTACATGATTAATCCCTGTTGCATGGTCAGTTATCCTGTGATTGAGACATTTTAATTTGCATTGTTTCATCCAGATAGTACAATTTTATGTTGTTTTAATAAATAAGCATTTGCCGTTTGCATCAGGAATGCCATGATGCTCTGCCTCTGTGCTGAATGCTAGATAAGATTTAATGCTATATTTTGTGGTCTATCTGCCAAAAGGCAGTATAAGCTGGGGCTTGGGTGTTAAGTTTCACAATTCCTATAATTTATTTTCTTCCATCCCATCAACTTCTTTTTTTACTTTTTTTTTACTTTTTTTTTTACTTTTTTTTTGGGGGGGCTGGGGGGGAAGCGGTGGTGTGAGCCAAGTCTGTTTTCTAAATACTCTAGACAGTAAAGAAAAACATCTGCAAGTGCTGTGCTTTTCAGATGATGGATCTAAGCTGGCTGCCTCAAGTATATTTAAATTCAATCACTGGCTTTAGAACACAACAAGATAAGTTTCTTTAAGGCAGAGAAAGAGAATACAATAGAGTTGCTCGGAGTGTTTACCTGTATGCATATTCACACCGCAGAGTGCACATATGCAAGCGCTGTCGGCCACTGTTACTAGAGTCATGCTCTAAACTCCTTGCCTCTGCTCGTTCCTCTGTAGCTTTAAAAAAATGAGGCATACTGTTTCCTCTCTCTTTCTTCCAGTGTTCTGCTGAATGTAAATAGTCCTTCTGTGCCTGCCTAAAGCGGAGTACCATCAACTTTTCATTATTAAACCCTCTTATAACTTCCTTGGGGACCTATCTGTATTCCTCATAGACCAGTACAGCCATTAAAATGGCCCGTCTTTGACAGTACTACAAAGTTCTAAATACGCCTTTCTACTGTGTAGCATGACCCTGTTTTATTCAGATTGTCCTGTGAGTTTTTATTCTGACAAAACATCCTTTTCTGTCACACTGCGGCTCCTATCCTCCATTGCACCTCTTCTCAGTGTAGCAGTACTAAAAAGGGAGTTCTCTACCATATTGTCACTAGCCTCAAAGCCCTCAGATTCTTTTTTCCAGGAAAGCCTACTTTAATTACCAGTAGGAACTGCAATAATTCATATAGTGGCATACGATACCTATTAGTCATTCCTGGAGCTTTTAAATAGATTAGCTTCCTCTTTGACTATTCCCCATGAATAATCTTCTGGATAACACATGGTCTTGAACCTCCACCATTATTCAGCTTCTAAATTTTTCTTGGCTTTTAGTGCAGGGCTTTTAGATCCAGCGCATTTAATTTGACACAATGCAGTTTTGGAGGAAGATTGGCAGGGGAAGGGTGTCTAGGTGACAGGGAAGAAGGTCCTGCATTCCAGGATAAGATATTAAATTTACTGTAGTCCTTCCTCTCTGGAGGCTGCTGCATCTGCTGAGAAAAACAAGGAAACTCAGACCTCATGTACTTGTTACTTTGAGGGCAGGAGGGGGTTCTGCAGCTGTGCTGCAGTTTTGAGCTGCACATTATGAGGTACTCTTAGACTGTTATTCCAAGTCCTTGCTCACTTATTGTCTTTTGGGAGGTTTCTGCCACAGGAATTTAGGAAAAGACTCTGATATTCTTTTTAGAGTTGCACATGCAACTGTTTTCCAAGATCCATAAATATCTGTGACTGGTCATCACAGCTGTGGTTCATAGAAGACATTCCTAGTAACAAATGCGAGGGGTTCCAGAAGGCATCATCTTGGATTATAGATTTTCAGTTGGAGAGCAAAAACTTTCTCTTTTTTTGCATGTTGAGGTACTCCATTCACATGGAGATTTTTGAGTACTCCAGATACCCTTAGCTATTTAAAACCGGCTAAAAAGAGGAGATTTAACTTATCAATGCTCCATTTGTTTCAAATCCCAAAATTCTGCTGTATCATTTTTCTTTCCATTGAGGCACCAAAAGTGCAAAATTCACAAACTGTTTTAGTTGATGCTGCTTGTTAGGAATCGATACAGCAGTAATGCAGCCCTTAATGAGGGACACACCTTCTGAAGTCGTATCAGATAGGCACAAAGTATTGTTCCCCTCTTCAATAAAATCTCGATGTACTTTAAGCCAGTAACCTCTGGTGAGCAGACTATCATATTTCTTAACCAAATTAGGTTATCTATCCTATGAAACAGATGGAAACTTCTGGGTTTTCTTGGCCTTTCCACCTTCTGAACTTCATTCCCTTCTTCAGTGGCCACTCTCAGGAGGATCAGTCAACCACGTTTGCTACTCCAATGTAAAAGAACTGGTGAGAGTTCATTTCTCAGGGCAAAGGGCTCCGCAGCAAATATTTCTGGTTGCAGAAAAGAACGGTGAGGGGAGAGCAGCCTTAGATACTAAAAATTTAAATCTTTTTATTAGAAAATTAACGTGCAGAAGATCACCTTAATGACAGCAATTCCATTGCTCCAGAAGGGAGATAGGATCACATCTTTTGACCTACAAGATGCTATCAAGTTGTTACATTGGATTATATCTAATATTGGAAACCAAGTGGGATTGTCACCAAATCAGGATCATCTTTTAGGTCTTTTCATGACAACCAGTATCTTCACAAAGACTTTGGCTCTGATTGTTCATGGAAGGCTATGATTATCCTTTATACTGGATTTATAAAGAATAGCTCTGTCAAACTCTGTCAAATTTATTCTAAATGTCTCAGATTTGCCAAGTAAAAGTGTGAAATACCAGCTGGTTCACTGTCAGTGCTTGGCATTTACAATAGCAAAACTGGTCTTGATAGTAGCCCCTCTTTAGTAGAGGGAGCTTTGTTCCTCTGTTTTCAACCTCTGTTGAATCTTTCAGTACTAGCTAGCATTAAAGTTTTGCCTTAGTTGGATTGGTCATGTGATTGTACAAATCTAGCTAAGTCTACCAGACTTTGACTTTGATGTTTGTAAGCATCAAATCTTTTCATCAGGCATCCCTTAATGAAAAAACAGCATCAGTCAGACCACTACTTGCTTGATACATACCACAGTAATTACTGTAATTAATATTCATAGTTCCGCATGCTACTGAGAGATACTAAATCACATCCGCAGAAGCATGCCATTTGGTTTTGTTGTTTTGTGCAGAATGATAACTGAAGATGCTTTTCTTTGATACTGAAGAACCCATTTGACTGGACCAATAACTCAAGGATTATATGCTGTGAGGAAGTTCAGTGTGCCTGAAGATGTTTTTGTTCAGGCCTTGATACCATGTATTGCAGAATAGCAAATCTGTAAGATGATAAGCAGTGTGGCTATCATTCTCCTACATCAAACAACGGTACTGTTAGATCCTTTTAACTATGCATTAATTATGCATTTTGTCTCTGGACTTGGTGCACAGGTCATCAGATTCATCTCTCAACCCATCACCTTTCAAGGATGGAAACTGCAGCAGAGAATTTCAGTTATTTGGTGATGCTAGATCATGAGTAGAATGTTAAAAGGATGGGTTAAATCATTTAAATTTTAGGACTGGACCTATGCTAATGCTACTCTCTTTCTGCTTCAAGAATCATTAAAAAGACACCAAAATTCTGTTCCAGAATGAAACTCCCTCTTGTGTGTCCAGGATGCATTCTTAATTTTCTTGCTGGGAAAGTTGATATACATGTTTCCTTCAGTTCCCTTCCTTCCTTAATTAGTGCACGTGGCAATACAGAACAGACTACCCAAACTATAGATAACTCCAACTACAAGCACAGGAAGTAACATGATCAAGACAGTTTGTGGCCTTTATTCTGTTGACACAAAACCCCTAGAAATTATTTTCTACAAATTCTTGATTGTTCACTGGAGCTAAAGAGCTTCAATTTCCTCAAATTTCATTAAGGTGCTGTTTCACTTTGGCATCTTAAAATTAAACTCTTACCTATTTTATTTAGTTTTCTACTGGTAGTTTTTGATGTCTTTAATTAGACTTATTTTGCCTGCCAGGAACACTGTCACTCAATGAGGTCTTGATCTGGTACTCTTTTCTCTAATTAAAAAGCCATTTGATCTACTGATGACATGTTTCTTTTAGGGTGGGAGAGTCTTGATCAACAAACGCACTGGTTGCCAGAAAATCTGACCTCATACTGGACATACATCTGTATGTCTTCTTATATTGTTTTCATTAAGGACACAGTTTTTCCTTCAAGTGCTCTCAGAGGGTTATTTTAAGAAGGAAATAACTTTGTCATTGTTTTTCTCAAAATCGCATGCCTCCACTGCTGAGACAGCATTGTTTACTCTGGTTGTTAGACATGTCTTATGAGGATTCCTCATCTTCCATGTAAGTTTTTTTGACAGTTATCCATGGTCAAATGCTGTCATTTGTCAGTTGTCAATCTTATCATGTCAATTATCTTACCTATTTTGTCACAGACTTGCAGATAAATGATTGTATAAAGATGTAACACAAAATGCAACTTTAATTCTGACAAAATTATCTACAGAAGTTGATATTCATTTTCTCCATTTATCCTGGGAGATGCAGACTTTCTTGAAATCTCCGAGGTTACATCTTCCTCTTCAATTACTGATTTGATAAAGTGCATATCTCTATGATCCCTGTCCTCATGTCTGTATCCTAGACAATACTAACAAGGGGCATTGTCAGGGGAATCTATTAAATGTGTTGGGTGAGCAGTGAGATCTTTTGCAAACATATGGCTTGGCTAATCATAGTAGCTATTCAGCATACAGGCTTTTCCCTCAAGTCCAATAATTGTGTTTATATTCATAGGTTGTCCACAGCTCCTTTCTTTTTGCTGCTGGACTGAATCTTGTCATTGCCCTCTTTCAGTTAGTATAAAAACATCGGTAAGCTTGAGTTTTGCCTCACAATTAAAAAGCTCTTACAGCAGCAATGATGTAAGTGCCACATTACACTGAACATGGAATATGGTTTTGTCATCTGGAATTGCATCCTAAATGGGCTGAATTCTCAGTTCCAGCATGAGAACATAATACTTTTGCACAGGGCAATAGCACTGCATAGAATGGCTCCAGAGAGAAAGATGCTGTTCTCCACAAAATGATACGAGGTATTCCTTAGCCTCAAGACCCTATGCCTGAGCTACTTAGAAAGTACCTCAGCAGTCAGATTTGTAACCTAAGTTTCACACTGAGCTGAGATCTTAGAGGTTGGAAGAGTCTTGTCCAAAACATAGCCTGGCGTAGTTTATAAGAACTTCATGACTATGTGCCTGTCGTAGTACCTGAAATTTTCTTGTAGCTGTGTCCCTCTAAAATAAATTTTCCTTGGGCTCCTAAAATATTATTCATATTTAAGCAGAACAGAAGAATTGGGCATAATGTAATACATACTATTCTCTGTATAAAAATACAAATATGTATTTAAACAAGAAGATACAGATATGTACTTATACAAGAAATTATTGCCTCAGACAAAGGTAATACGTCTTGTACAATCTTACTTTGCTGTACACTCCAATATTGTACCCTATCAGGAGGGCTTTACTGAAATATGGATTATTAATCAGAAAGCACAGTTGTCACTTAATACTGAACATTTAGCTCCTCCTTTTGAACTCAGGGATGAGAAATCTGGGTAATTGTGGCAGTTGTTTATCACAAGAAAGCTGCTGCATTGCTAAAAGGTCAGAGATTTTTATAAGATTTAAAATGAAGACCCTTGAAAGTGCTGGTACACATTCAATCTTAATTCATGTAGGTATTAGAAACTGTAGTTTTTATTCAACAACTGAAAATGTGACATTAGACAAGACAGCACTTGCTCTTTCATTTCAAACCAATATCATCTAATTGGCGCTAATGATCACATCTGTTTTTTCAGCATTGCTGAGTATAAAATGATTTCTACATCATCTACATATGTCTCTATGGCCATTCCAACATATTCCCTCATAATCATATGCAATTAAAATGCCCTATAGAGTCCTTCAGACTTTTCTGTCAAATTTGTGAGGGTTTTTTTTTCTTTTTAATGTTTTTGATAAGCAGAAAAGGAGCTAAATCTTTTAAAATGCAAGTTGTTCAAAGTACTCTTATTAACTTTCCATTGCCAAGAACTTAAAAAACTGTATTAGTAGTGTACTGATTTTGTAAGCTGAAAGCTTGGCTGGAAAAAACTATCACTGAGTCATATTTTCTGTTTGTCTTTTTTTAATCAATCTTTTCAGGAACATTATAGTTTGCAACCAGTTGGGGGTTTTGGGCCTACTTTCATTTCTTCCCCAGTTCTCTGATGTATGGCTTATGCAGATATCTGTGGCATTATGAAATTAGTTTTCAGAAACTAAATAGGTTGCACCATTTTCAGCCATATTAACAGCCCTGACAATAGCAAAAAAGTGATGCAGTCTGATGTATGCAGCATCTATTCTTGCTGCTTATTTTTTAGTTGCATGAATTCCACCTTTAGGGAACATGTAATAACTTGCTATGAGGGTATTTAAACTAATCTTCATGAGATGAATGTCTTCTCAGCACTTACAAGTGGCATGTAAAGTCCATCCCGGTCCTTGGAGTTAGCACGTATTTGTGCTTTAATATTTTTCTTTTTCCTTAAAAATTGCAACTCAATTTTCTAATCCATTTAAGATTTTAACCACTGATACCATTCTTTTGTTTGTTTGTTTGTTTTTGTTTTCCCCAGGATTATGTTGGGTTTTGCCTTGATTGCCTTAAAAAACTTGATGGAAGTTTTGTAGCAAAATATGGCATTAGCAATAGTCAGTGGCAGTAATAGTGACTGTAATATCAGCTGCTTAGTTAAGGGAAAGGATGGCAACCTTTTTTATTGCTCTCATCAGGATTTTGAAAAAGGTATATGTCCCAGTTACCTTTTTGAGAAACTCCTTTTTGCTATTAAAAATTCAACATCTGGTATCCTGTCTGTAAAATAAGCGCAACAATCTTTCTAATGATATTCCCCATTCTGTAACAACTTTGAAACAGTAGGCCATAATCTATCATAATTTATAGACTATTGTTTTTCAGGATACACTACAAGGATGGGAAAATATGTGGTTGTGGAATTGCATGTAGATTTCCCTTTTTTTCCTTCATTGTACAGTTAGCCTCCTAGTAACTGAGGCACTGGACGATTAACATGTCCCAAATATTGGATGTATGGCAAGACAAGCTGCAGACTGCAGCAGAGAGATCCGCATTTCTCTTCACAGAGTCAATGAATATCTAGTAGGACTTACAAGATTTGATGCCACGCTTGGCCAGGCTATTACGTGGTGGCTTAGCTTTGACAAACAGCCAAATTCTCACCCAGCTGCTCGCACCCTTTCCCTCATCAAACAAGAGGAGAAAATAGGATGAAAAAGCTCATGGGTTGAGATAGAGACATTGCTTACCAGTTACAACTGTGGGCAAAACAGACTGAACTTTGGGAAAAATTATTTCATTTATTGCCAGTTGAAATAGATTAGGGTAGTGAAAAATAAAGACAAACATTAAAATACCTTGCCTCGTCCCTTTCTCATGCTCAATTGCACTTCTTCACTTTTGACTACTCTACCCACCCCCAGCCCCAACTAGCAGTATGGGAGGTATGAAGGGATGGTCATGGTTATAGGGATAGTCACTCACAAAGGCTGTGGAAGACTGAGTCAATGAGATCAGCCAAGAGATGCTGAGCAAATGCCCAGACTGCAGTTTTCTCTGCACAGAAAGAGAAGAAACTGTTACTTTTCTCTTATTTTGCACATTTTCCTGTTCATACATATTCTCTTTCAAATGCCTCTGTCAATTCAAAGATAGCTTTTAGGGTTTTCCCTTTCCTTTCCATTCCTTCCCTTTCCATTCCTTCCCTTTCCATTCCTTTCCTTTCCGTTCCTTTTCTGTGTGGTAACTGTGCTATATTGATACTCTGATTTTAGACACTGCAGCAACCTGATGTAGAGATGGAAGCTTTCTTTTGCCTCTCTTGCCCAGTGTTGTAAGACAGGCCTAATACAGTGAGGATTTTGTTTTGTTTTTCACTACTGTTTGCTATGTTGTATGTGGAGCACTGCTGCAGGCAGGCAGTGGATTAGGTAGGCGATTCATCAGTTTCCATGGGGCCAGTTTTTCACGCCGCAGTTAAAAACTCATTGCGCCTTATATTGTACGTAGTTGTAAACAGAGATACAAGTTAACGGCAGGGAGCAAGCACAAGATGAATAATAAAACAGTAAGAAAAATAAAGATTGCAAGCCCAAACTGGGAAATGACCTAGGAGACACATCTGTAAAATCAGTACAGCCATATCATATGATACTAACTCAGAAGTGATTCAGTGTCTATATTAGTCTAATAACTAAACCATATCCACCTTCAGTTATGGTGAACGTGCTTTAAACTTAGCCCAAAGCAAAGTTTACACAAGAGTAGTCCACAGCTAGCTCTAAGCTGTTGAAAGTTAGACAAAGCCACTTTGCTCATCAAGTCAAGCCAATTCAGATTTGTTATGATCAGGGAGTTGTGTAGCTGGGACAGAAAAGGTGCCTGATCACAGGCGACACAAATGTGAAAGCAGTCCTTGGGGAGTTTCTTCTTTGATAATTTCCTCACTGTCTTCAGTGGGCTGCCCTGGGGTCAAGATCACAAGTGAGAGCTACTAGTCCTGTTATTCAGAAACCACATTTTTCACCCTTACTATGAGATTATACCATCCTGTGCTGCAGGTACTGAGCACTGCTTGCTAGTTCTCTCCTTGTTGATGGAGTGTAATACAACCAGAAGGTAATCAAAGTCTGGCTGCTGGTCTTCCAAATATGCACATTTTCCTGATTCTAACTCCATAAAATACAGTGTTGAGTTGGTTCCAAGAGGTTTTTTTCAAAACAACCTTATTTAAGGTTTAGGTCAGAGATGGTAGTTTGGAAATAACCCCAATTAACTGTATTTCTTGGCTTAATGTAACTGTACTTTGCCTTAGGCAATTTTGATTAAGAGAACTTATAAGTTAGTGATACTTCCAGTTTGAAGCGCTGCATTTCCTTTAGGTAACCCTGAACTGTTATTTTCAATCCGTTTAGTTCTGACATTCTGACAGTCCACTCTTCTACATAATGCACGAGAAGAATATTTAAAGTACGCTTGTGTTTTGACACTAATGAACACTACTCATAATACTTGTATTTTTAGGAACTAAACCCACAGGATTGAATAATGGTTGAGAAGATACACATGTACTGTATAGAAATGTCTGAGTCACAAGCACTACATTGCTAGTAGAAATCATGTCTCTGAATTTCTATAACAAATTTCAAAATTAACGTTACCACTTAATCACATCCATCTACAGCTCAGTATTTATTTAATATATGTAAAGTTTAGTACGTTGAAGGTGACTGTTTTGAAATCCAAGTTTTTTAAAAGGTGCTGTTTGTTACTAAGCCCGGGGATCTGAACATCTGTTTCCAGAGAAAAGACAGAGGTCTTTTGGTTGAGACCTCAGCCAAGAAAAGCAGCCATTGACAACTGTCTTTGGGAAGTATCAGCTCATTTTTTATATTGTGTAAAGATCACTCATAAGATTCTCATTTTTTACCTTCACTCTTTTTTCCCCTTTTTTACCGTTAAGAGGAATAAAACAAAGACACACTCTTCCTGCATGTTCTTGTCCTTGACAATTTAATCAGAGAAAATGTATTTCAGCCATTTGACATTTATTTATGGTAATGAAATTGATTCAGATTATGTAACCTCCCAAAGCTCTTGGAGGTAATGTGCTTTCGGCTTTTATATGTAGTAAATTTAAGTGGATGACTGGGGAGACTAATATCAGCAAGATAAAAAGAATGTCATGGATCTAGCTTGCAAAACTGTAACTACAAAATAGAAATGATCAACCAGAAAAACATACCACACAGTTGCAAGTTTGTAAAACTCATTCTTACTTTTATTCAAGAAGTCCCATTTATTATAGAATCCCATTTCAAATCCTGTTCTTGGTCACACTCTATTAACTCTTATGAGAGGTCTCATACTCCACGAGTTGCTGCTTATTTCAGATAAGACACTTGTGTTAGATGACATGGCATATTCAGTAAAGGCTGTTAATTCTGTGTGCACTCTAATCTAAAATCACAGAGAAAGGTCATAAATAAACATTCACATTTAAGGAGTTCAGTGCACTGATTAAGTATCCCCATGCTTTGCATTTTTTTCTGTTTGTTGAATTTTACTTGTGCATTTTGAACATTACCAGAACTGTTCTGATACAAATCAGTGCAGCCAAAAATACTGATGTGCATTTCAGATTTTCTGAATCTGCAGTAGCTGTCAGGTACCACTGTGAGTTGTAGCATTACTAATAACAGCCTGACAGACCAAGATCCAGCATCAGGATAGGTGTCTGGCATTCAATAACATAAATACTTGATGCAGAGTTGCATAGTTCTGCTCTTTTTTGAACTTTGTCCTCCTGACCTGATACCTTCAGCTCTTCTGATTTCTATTCTTTCTTGCCAGATATCAGGGGACACTTTGGACAAAACCCTGTTTGTGAAACACCTGCCAAAAGCAGTGATAGCTCTAACTTTTATGGAATTCTTTCAGCAGCCCTTCAGCAATGTGTTCTCTTTTCTTTTTAAACTTTCTTATCTGGGTTTGACTGCTTATACAACACTTAGCCATGGCTGTCCAGCACACTCAGTGAGGGGATTAACATTCAGTTGTGTGGTAGACTGTAATCTCTAACATTTTTTAATGAAAAGGAAACTTGCCTTTCTTCCAATAGTGTCATTAGTCATTTTTATTGCAGTACTGTGCAATAGCCAGTAAAAACTGGAACCTGCCATGCTAACCCCTGCACAGGAGAGTAGCAAACAGAACTTCCACATTCTGACCAAACCAGACCCAAATTGAGGGAGGAAAGGAGATGGGAGAATATGTGTAGCAGACTGAACAGTGGATGGAAGAAAATAGCGTTCTAGCATTTTAGAAATAGTTTTGAATGCATGTGGGTTAAAAAAGGGAAAGAAGAAGCTCAATATGCAATATGAAAGTAAAGGGAATGATGGGAAAATAGGACTCTAACATTGTAGGATCAGCAGTTACAATAGGATTCGAGGAGATGAGGGATATAGGAGTGTATACATGCCAGTACATGGGAAATAATGCGTACCTTAGTATTATGGTGGAATAGAATTTAAGACCAGAAATATACTATCAGAAGTATCTGACCTCCTACATAACACATCATATGGATCCTCCTTCAGTAATATCATTTTCAAAAGAGAAATATCAATGCAAATAGAAATAAAAACTAGAGGAGAGAGCAATGAATACATAAAGTTGAATTTGCTTTCAGTTTAACCTTTTTAATTTTATTTACATCAAAAACATTTTTAAAAGAAGGTAGTTAACTGTGCTCCCCCTAGTTTTTATCTTTATTTTCCTTTATTCTTTCTCACTATGAGAAGGGCCAAGAATGAAGGGAATTGCACATGTGATGTAAAGAGCACTTTCCTCACAGTATTTCTACCTACTATTAACCTGGACGAAGTGGAAATTTCACAAGAGGTTTTGCCTCTGCATTTCACATTTGGTAGGTATTTGCTGGTAAACTGAAATTTTGAATGATGATACACATTGAACATGATGACATTTTAAAATTTTTTGCCACTGTTCGTCTTATCAGTATTATATACCAAATCCAAAGCTTTGTGGTTTGAGAACTTGCATTACTAAGCAGTCATTGAGTATAACTGTTCAGCACAATCCCAAGCACAACTACAGGCTGGGTGGAGAATGGGTTGTGAGCAGCCCTGAGGAGAAGGACTTGGGGGTGCTGGTTGATGAAAAACTCAACATGAGCCAGCAGTGTGCGCTGGCAGCCCAGAAAGCCAACTGTGTCCTGGGCAGCATCAGAAATAGCGTGGCCAGCAGGCCGAGGGAGGTGATTCTCCCCCTCTACTCCGCTCTTGTGAGATCCCACCTGGAGTTCTGCGTCCAGCTCTGGAGTCCCCAGTACAGGAAAGACATGGAGCTGCTGGAGCAAGTCCAGAGGAGGGCCACAAAGCTGATCAGAGGGATGGAGCACCTCTCCTACAAAGACAGGCTGAGGGAGTTGGGGTTGTTCAGCCTGGAGAAGGCTCCGGGGAGACCTAGTCATGGACTTCCAATACCTGAAGGGGACCTACAGGAAAGCTGGAGAGGGGCTGTTTACCAGGGAGTGCAGTGACAGAACAAGGGGTAATGGGTATAAACTAAAAGAGGGGAGATTGACACTGGACATTAGAAAGAAATTCTTTCCTGTGAGGGTGATGAGGCACTGGAACAGTTTGCCCAGAGAAGCTGTGGCTGCCCCTTCCCTGGCAGTGTTCAAGGCCAGGTTAGATGGGGCTTTGGTCAACCTGGTCTAGTGTAGGGTGTCCCTGCCCATGGCAGGGGGGTTGGAACTAGATGATCCTTGTGGTCCCTTCCAACCCAAACCATTCTATGATTCTATGATTCTGTTTTTATTTCAAATCAAAGATGAATGTATGAGGTAGATATTCTCTACAACTAAATTGAACTAATGTTGCCCTGCTGCTTTGTACCATTGACTGAATCATTTAGCAGCACATCCCAGTATTCTGTGATCAGTACAGCACTTAGCCATTATGAATGTCTGGGAACAGTATGTCTCAGTCATTTATCATTATGCAATTATTTGACTTCCCCATTGACAGAGGAAGGCGCAGGAAGGGAGGAAATGCTTTTATTTCAGCAATTATTTTATGTGAAGCATATCTCAGTTGATAGAATAGGACCTTCCTTTATCACTTTATGAACACATGGCAACTGTATGACCCTAAATGTGCTTTGCACCATGAAAGCCTATCTATCTGCTGTGAATTCTCTGCCCCCGTACAGATGTGCTTGTTGCTTTAATGTGTGGTATTCTCATCATCTCTTTTCAGTCTCTCTTAAAGTCCATATGCTAATTTGTCTGATTAATTTCAAAAGAGCCCAGCCAGATTATCCCATTAAGTTAATGCTACTGATTTTTAACAGATGTTTAAAATAGAAAACGCTACTAAGGGGAATTGCAGTAGTCTTTTAGAAGCTCAATTTTAGTTACAACAGTAACGGTTTTAAAGCTTCATTCTATAGGTACTCTAATAAAGAGCTATGAACTGTGGGTTTATCTAAGATGATAATAGTTTGTCTTTAAATAATGTCCAGAGGGTCTCATTTGTTTTGCAGTGTGAGCAATTAAGTCTCTCAGCACCTTCAAAGGAAGGTCTAAGAGGCCTAGGTCACTTGCTGAAAATGTCATTCTGACAGGGGGTGAGAACCTCTCTTTAAAGAGCTCCAAGTGAAAACAGCTCAAGAGCTGCCATGTCCAAAATTGTTGGTGCCTCCTGGAGGGAAAATATGGGAATGGTATCAGAAGCAGCAGATCAGTTGGGGAAATAGTGCCCTGAATACTTCCTAAAAAGCAAAACACTAACACGTTTCATGTTCAGTAGCACCACAATTTTTTCTAATTGCAATGTAGGTGAGAATAAATCAACCCAGAATATGTATCCGTACAGGATTAGAGTACTGTTGTTTAAAAGATACATAAGAATTTGAGTCAAAGTGAAAGTAATTCACACCACACTGGTTAGGTCAAATATAGACTGACTAGGATTTAGAGGAACAAGGGACAGCTGAGTCAAACCACAATGTTTTGAGTAATAGAGCCAAGGTTGGGCAGAAAACGTTATACCTTAAAACTAAGCGTAGAGCATTTTCAAAGTCAATTTTTCTTGTGCAAGGATCTTAATTTAAAAAAACATGTTTTACAGAGCCATCTTTGAGTCAAGCGAGTTCTGTAAAGGACAAAGGTGCCATACTTGCACATGTATGTGGATGACTGCACTGTAGTTAGGAGATGCTTTGTCATTTTTTGCAGCACAGTAAAAGAAGACAATCTTGAGATTCAGCCAGCTGCTGTCAGATAACTTGTTAAATCAACAGAGGGCCAGAAAAACAGCCTAGCAAACCTGTCCCTCAGGTACTTGCATTATGAACTGTACCTCAAATAATATTTTAGTAAAATACATGTGCACAAGTTATTTTTCATGATACGAAGAGTGAAGAAGAGTGAAAGAAATATCACCTGGGTCTTTCCTAGTTTTCTTCCTTCCCTTTTCCTTTTGAAACATGAAAATAGTGCAGAGTTAGTAGTTTTATTTCCCATTAAACTGAAAAGGTATGGTGCAGCAATTGATTAGTGAAGAATGAAGTTGAAATGGAAAGAGCCTTTCTCCCAGTCTGTGAATTCATTTATAACACAGAAAGTCTATTCACTTCTTAATGTACTGGCATTTCATGGTAGACACAGAAAAACATTCATTGTATTTACTGATTCTTCTGTTTGCACAAACACGTGTTTTCTGTAGGTGCATTTCTCCTTTTTTTGGCAATATTATTTATTTACATGAAAATGAGAGTTTGAATTTTAAGCATCCATCTTATTTCACTAAATGCAATTGATACAAATAGTTGGTTGCTGTGGAAATACTTATGATGTCGTAAGAACATTATTGTGGTTTGAAGTGTTTAATAATAGGCAGGAGCAGATAAGCTCTTTTAAAGAGTACCCTGTTTTCATGTGACTGCTTCACAAAACTATTGCAGATAATAAGAGAATATGCATTGCATTTATCTTGCATTAAAATATTTGTTTGCAAAAGGAATTTTATTTAAAATATTTTAACTTTCACTAGTTTACTGAAAAGTTAGACCTCTACATGAAGGATGAAAACCTCAGGCCAATTAATGAGTACTGTTGCTCATCTCTAGGCTTCTAACTTTAAAAATGTTGACTTTAGCCTCATGCCAGAGGATTGCCTACTCCCTTAAAACAATAATCAGCTTGGCCAGTTTGTTTTAGCACTTGGCTATGAAGGACACTGAAGAAAAAAACTGGGATATGGTTGGAGAAAATTGTACAGGACTTTCTCTGTCACATATATTTTTGCCTGCCCCCATCTACCCATTCAAAGAAAAACTGAAGTCCTGTATAGCTGTTGGATTACCCAGCTAGAAATTGACCCAGTAAATAGAAGCAGAGGGATTCTGCATGACAAGACCTTACAGCGTTTGTCTGGTCCCCTAGTGCCTATCTGGAAGTTAAAGAGCTCTTGTATTTCTTTTTATATTGTCTTTTCCAGGACATATTGCCCAGGCACAATTAAGTTTTACTTCTTCCACAGCTTTCATAACCTTAGGCCTCATCTATATTAATGAAAAGAATGTGTAAAGATAGAGAAGCATTGTTAAACTGAATCTGCTGTGGGATTTTTTTTTCCCCGATAGTCTCTTCTCAGTGTCAGCTTGTAACTCGTAGTGTTGTGAAGGTGCATATATTGCTTTTAATTGGTAAAGCAGCTCTTGTGCTTCTGTGTACAGACACAGTCTGATTTATTTTAGCATTCATCAAATGTTCATGCCAACAGCCTGTTGAGAATATTTTTTGTTTCTAAAGGAAAAGATAAAGATAGTTACCAGATTAGCTGTTGCTTACAACAATTGCAGAATCTTACCTCAGAGTAGGACGTCTGGGTATTGCTGAGATAAGTTATTCAGCATTGAGGTCACCACCGCTACCTTGAATTCTGCCAGAAGTGTGATCTATACTTAAAACTCTGTAAAACAGAAACGAAGAACTTATAACATAGAGGGAAAAAAACCCAACAAAACACCAAAAACCCAGAAAAGGAGTTTAATGATGCAAACTTAAACTTGTAAAGACCAGGAAATGTGGTGTATGTCCTCTTCACTGTGTCATCTTAATTCTATCTCTGTAATTTTGTGCTTCTTGATGAGTAAGGAGATTAGCTGGAGCAGACTGGTGTTAAGTTATTGTTCTGATATGATAAGTGGTGTGTGTACCTCTTGAAGGACAAAATATATCCAATTTCAGTGCTAAATTCTAGATAGTGTTTCAGGACTGGTGCACAGATGGGATTTATCAGCAGTCTGATGGCAAATATGACTGTTGTTTATGGGCCCTTGTGAGGGGTAAGTGAAGGTTATGCCTCCAAATGAGTTCTAAGGGCAAAGGTAAGTCAAGTGATAGCTATTATAATGACTTTCTCCTTTCCCACTGGCAGGAGATGAGTTTTCCTTTCCACCAAATAGGGAAAGAAAACGTTAGTCACATTCAAATATTTATTTATTGATAATAAAATGATAACACTTCCTAATGGGGAAAAATAGATCATCTTTGTCATTTGCAACAACCCAAATGCTACTGTAGACCCAAGGAGTTCCTCAGCCCTTCCTTTTTTTTTTCTAGTGTTTAATATTAGCACCTTCAACTGGAAGTTAGGTGGCTTTTTTAATTACAGAAGAGCAGTATCAGCATGGGATTTCTGTAGTTGTCTGTACTCGAAAACCTTTATTCTTCGAACTTTCTCAATCAACCTAGAAAGCGGTTCTTGTTTAGCAAAAGAATGTGAAGTTACTGCTTTGCTTTCTTGGAGGTACTCACTAATCACCTGTCTATATTAAATTACTGCAGCCTGTTCCCTCATCAGTTTTCTTCCCTTTCAAGCAATTCAGATGCGTTAAACAGAGTCCATTTAAGCAACAAAGATCTTTTGATCTCATAAGAGTTGGGCACAGTGACATGACAGATAATGTCATGTGCAGTACATAACTGTACATAAAATACGTAAGACTACCTAATATATTAAATATTGTTGTGTTAATATGATTAAGAAAAAAACTGTAACACATGGAGTGCAAATTATCTATAAATTGGTAATCTGCATCAAATATTAGATTTAAACCATGGCCTTCCCCTAGGCTGTTTTCTGTTTTATAATTAACTTCCAAGTACCAACATAAGAACAAATGAATTTAACAGTCATACTTCAGCTTTTGTGTAACAGACCAACAGTTTTGTTAATATGTGAGTAAGCAGTGTGATTTCACCCATTTACAATAACAGAACTATTATACATGTGTATTAGGAGGGCTGTTAAATTCCCATTTAACCCTGGAATGGTAAAAGAGCAAGGCAGACAAACAAACAAAAACAGCCTTTCTGCTTTTCTCTATCCTTTTTCTCCATTTTTAGCACTGCTGCTTTTACTTGTGTCTTGAGTCTGGCTGAGGTGGACTTAATTTCCCCACAGCAGCCCTCACAGCGCTGGGCTGTGCGTTGGTAGCCAGCAAGGTGCTGATAACATGCCAGTGTTCTGGCCGCTGCTGGCACAGCACCAAGGTTGTCTCTCTCCAACATTCTTCCCCTCAGCAGTAGGCTGGGGGTCGGCAAGATCCTGGGAGAGCGGACACAGCCAGGACAGCTGGCCCCAACTGACCAAAGGGACACTCCATACCATATGACATCTGCTCAGCAACAAAAGCTGAGAGAAAGGAGGAGGGAGGGGGGGCATTTGTTATTTATGATGTTTATCTTTTGGAGCAACTGCTACACATACTGAAGCCCTGCTTCCTGGGAAGTGGCTGGACTTCGCCTGCTGATGGGAAGTAGAGAATAAATCTTTTGTTTTTCCTTTGATTCTGTGTGTAGCCTTTTGCTTTATTAATCTGCCTTTATAGTGACCCATGAGGTTTTTTTCCGATCTTATTTTTCTCCCCTCCCTGTCCTGCTGGGGAGGGGAGTGATAGAGTGGCTTGGTGGGCACCTGACCTCCAGCCAAGGTTAAACCACCACAACTTGCTTCGATTTCTGTCCTTGTGACACTCTCAGCTTCAAAATTTGGTAACCATTTGTCTGATTATCTAAGATCTATCTGGGTTTGTGGTTTTGAAAAGCTAGTAAGACCAGCCCTTTCTTTTTTTCTTTTTTTTTTTTTTTTTTATACTAGAGAAATAGCATGGGGATAGGACCCTTTCTCTCTGTTCTTTTTCTGACAGTCTGCTGACAAACTGGAACTTGGTTTTCTAAATTAATTTTTTCATATGCCATTGTTCTGAACAAGCAGATGTGAAAGTATGTGTTGCAGATGTTGGCCTGTATCTTTAACTCTTCACATCTGAATTTATGGACACAGTCAATTTCCTTATAAAAGGCTGGAGATTGTACCAGGTTCACTTCCCTCTGATATTCACATTCTCATTTCCAATTGCCTGGATTCTTCACATTTACTACAGCCCAGCTTTTCCCTGTTCTCTCTATGAGCTCTTTATAATTGAACAGTCAAGTAGCTGTGCAGGTTAATTCATTCTTACCTGCAAGGTCTTTTCCTTTTCCTGCGAAGGGGCAGTTATTAGTCAAAGCCCTACTGGCTGAGTATCTGCAAACGGAGTAAAGGAATGGGGAGAGGTTGTAACGGAGTAAAGTGAAATAGAAATTATGGTTGTCCCTGTAGGCTGGTTGGGACTCAAAGAAGGACCCCACTCCACACCTCTTCTCTCTATGGTTTCAAGCTGTTTTAAGACAGAAAATTGTCCACGTTTTTTTTTCTATCTCATGCCTGCAGTAAGCTTGCAAAGGCATGCAGAACTGTGGTAAGTGTATATATCAGCTGTGGACAAGGAGTAGGAGATTATACATCTGGTGTTCTGCCCCAAAATTGGACCTGGTGTCTGCAGCATAGAAGGTGTCAGAAGGTATGAAATGGCCTCTTAATCATACCTCGATGTTCTTAGCTGAAAACATCTAGTGGAGATAAATAAAGTTTGAAACAAGACTGGTGGCTGTGAATTGCTCCATTCATCTCAGTGTTCTCCTTCTCTGTTTGAGTTCTTCTGAGCCAACAATACTGCCAACTGTGTCCATTATTTAATGTGAAATGTTTCACCTTACCTCTATTTATTTAATGCTAGCATCCTCGATAGTACCAAAGCAAAATCTGTGTCAGTCTTTGAGCTGAAGAGCTCATTCACTTAAATGAGACAGATCTTAAAGTAGCTTGAGCCTTTGCACCCTGAGAGGCAGAAAATCTAATGGTATGAGTCAGGATTTTCAGAATAATTTGAATGTGAAGGGCATCTTTTATATGACTAGCAATTCCCCTTAGCTGGCGCAGTCACTAATTCTTTGTAGTTCTTTTGAGACTGACTTCTACAAAACTGTGGTATGGCTTCCAGGTGTGCTTAATATACCTCCCTTTTCAGTGACAGAAAGCACGAGGGAAAGATTTCTCTGTTCTCCTAACCTGTTGTCCTCATTTTGACTGGGATAGGGTTAATTTTCAGAAGGAGCCGGGCCAGGTGAGC
>VWZZ01006569.1:208571-396952 GCA_013399095.1 Psophia crepitans | reverse complement strand
CAGATAACTAGTGACAGGACAAGGGGGAACGGCTGCAAGTTGTGTCAGGGGAAATTCAGGTTGGAGATGAGAAATTTCTTCTTGGAAAGGGTGGTGGGGCATTGAAACGGGTTGCCCAGGGAGGTGGTGGAGTCACCGTGCCTGGGTGTGTTTAAAGAAAGGTTGGATGTGGTACTTAAGGACATGGTTTAGTGGGTAATCAGTGGTATGGGGACGGTTGGACTAGACGATCCTTGAGGTCTCTTCCAACCTTAATGATTCTATGAATTCAAGAATTCTGTGTATTTTTTTTTCACAATGGTAACAGAAATATCATCTCAAAACATAAAAAATATAGTATTCATCTATGTATTTCACACTTCCGTCTTTGGTTGTTTGGGGGTGTTTTTCGAGAACCGTTTAATCTGAAATTTGTCCACCTTTGAACTCGTAAATGACAGTATGTTTTATATAAGTATTCCTGTTTAGGTTTTTAAACTTTAAACTCTCTTTTTACATGTATTGAGATTTGAGAAGGGTCCTCTTTATTTGCATCAATTAGTTTAATAAATATGGTTGGAGAATAAAGAGAATAGGAAGAAGCCATTTTAAATCTGCCGTCTTACTCCAAACAAACATTAACTATGTCAATAGCATTTCAAGATCACATTAAAGAAAGTACCGAACTGAATGTTTTTTCCAATTCTTTTGTGTGTTTCTGTCCTTGTGATCCTTTTCACTTTAGAAGGATTTGGACACCTCTTTAAAATTCAGAAAATATTGAGAACAGGTTCTTTGCAGGAAAAATGTATGATTTCTTGGATGAAGGACACAGCACTTCGTATATTGGTGTTCCTCCTGGAGTTATTACATCAGTTCCTGAAGATTATTTTAATTTTTGTTTCGTACTATTTGTTACTGAAAAATGGATTTCTCGGTATTTCAAAAACAAGTGGAATGAAATCTCTGTCTTTTTATTTTCCTGTGTTTCTGAGCCTTGTATTGTACAAGTTATTTCTTTGCACATATATAACAGATCCTCACCAGAGAACCCAAAATACCAGCCAGGGAATCACAGTGCATTTTCCATGGGTTCATGAAAAACTGTTAATACTCACTAGGTGTTATTGGGATAGCACTTCTTATCCATGATATTGTGCCTTTTCACCAGTCAAGAGGACTGGCATGATAGAAGAGGCTCTAAAACCCCTCGTTACGGCTGAAAGAAGAGGTCCATTTGGCATGAGAACAAACCCTCTCCCCTGGTAGGTCATAAGAAATCATGGGATCCTACAGAGGGGTGCCAGCTCAAAGCAGTAGTCTCTTCCGTTCCACATCCCACTTGATTGTGAGTGGCACTTTCCCTTTTCTCCTTTTATCCTAACACTTTTCTGCACAGGCTTTTACTCTGCTCTCGTTTCTTGCTGACACAGCCAGTCGGCCTCACTCATTGTTTCAGCACTTTCCATCGTCAGTCACAGTTGTGTAGAGTATAAATGCCACCTAATCAGAATGCAACTACTACAGTCATCAAAATGATTACACAGGTTGCAGGGCAATGAATATTCAGCACTTCTGCCTCCCTTATTGAAACAGAGACTTCTCCTAGTCTATAGTCCCATTTCCACATTACCTTCATCTGGACACTAAACACCCTTGTTCCAGAAGGAAAGGGGGAGAAAGAGAGAAAGCAAGTGAACATACCGAATCACAACATTTTTTTTTTATTTCTTTGAATACCTATATTTTATGATCTAGGTTGAGGGCAATATCAAATTCTTTCTTGCACGAGAATCATTCCTCCAAGACTGAATTTTTAAATATCTTTAATTACACTTAGTGAAGGTAAGACATGAGTACTGGTTTAATCTTCTAGATGGTCTTGCGGATTAAAATTAGATTTATACATTTGCATAATAAAAGTAATGTTGTGAAAGAAAGCAGTTTGAGTATGTGAGAGATAATTGCATTTGTATGAGTTGCCTTGGGGCAACCCTTATTGGATTGAGCTCACAACCAGCTATTATACCACTGGAGCATTTTGCATTTTTATGTAGCAGTGCAATAGAATTTAAATTTTATGCACAATTAGTCTTGTATTGATGTATAGTTTGTAGGTAGGCTTAAGCAATAAAACTGAGTGTAAGTCTCTAATGCAGCTTTTTGTCTGGTGGAAGAGAAGGGAGCAGAAAGAAAATCAAATTTTGAAGATGGTGAAATTGCTAGGAGTCTACAGTCCAGTAATATTAATACAATTCTACGGGTTTCCATCCAGTAGCCTGAATTACCAGTCTTCTACAGAGCCTCCTCTGGTACAGTATTTCATGTACGAGAAGTTCAACATGAGTATTGACAAATTCTGTGGCAGTTCTAATGACATCTCTTAAATTTTAATTTCTCCCCTACCATTTGCCTTTACACACTACAATATTTGAGAAAAGAGCTGAAGCTGAGGTATTTATGAGTTGAGTGCATAAAATAGAAGGCTGCTGCTGCATACTGTGTTCTAGTAAGCAAACGGTATTTAGTAATTTGCTCAATATGGACAGCAATATTAATGCAGGAAATGGTTATTAACAGTGTTCCACTCAACAAAGCAGAACACACAAACACAGTGGCAGAAATGGAAGACTTTACTTGCAGCACTGACACCTCGGAGTATTTTGCAATATTACTTCACCGATGACATGACAATAGAATGACCCAATTAAGTAGACACATTATTTTACAGTTTTCAAATTTAAAGGTAGATATTCAGTTTCTTTGTTCATTTTGATGGGCTTTAAGTAAACCGAATACCCGCTAAGAAGGCAGATATCCTTACAGCAGCACAAAAATTTATAACACTCTTAGCCTCTCAAATACATCTGCCATTGTGGCAGGAGTGGGGCAGAGTCAGAATGCTAATGTATCTCCTAAGTCTCATGGTTTGTTCTTTTAAATTTATCCTTACAACTCCACAAGTCTCGTCTTTGTCACCTGCCCTCTTGACATGACACCCACCAAATCACTGGAGGTTTCTAATGATGAGCCAGAAAATGACAGGCAGGCAGAAGTCTCTTGCACATGCCTACTCTTGTGCCTTTTGTGTTTTCAAATAATACTGTTGAAACTAGCGTTGTTATTGTTCTGGATTTTTATTGTCTTGAGATACTAAGTCTTTTCACTGCTTCTTGCTGTTCACCTCTGTCCTAAACATTCTTTCAGTGTTTGGTTTTGAGATTTTTTTTTTTTGTACTGAAGCTGGAATGAAGAATACTCTGTGATTAGATTTGAAATGCATATGAAAATACCTTTTGAGATGCAGGAGTGAAAAGGACTTTTGTAGGAGGAAAAATTGGTTCCTCTAGCAGGGAAGAGTCATCTTTTCATTCTATGTTTGGTTTATTGCATTGCTTAGGTTAAACCAGACTTTGCTGTTCTCCTGTTCTCCTGCTGCCTTCCTTCATCAATGATGGCTTTTACAGAGACCCTTCACTTAAGGTCTTAACTTTTACCTCCTCTGTAACCCCCTTAGTTTAAGGGTGTACTTAGATGGAGTGATGTGTTCAGTAGCAAAAACGTCTTAAGAAATTCACATAAGCTCCTTTCGCTTCCTCTCAGCCCCTTCTTACACTTGCACCTGTTTTTACTACCTCTTTGGCTCTATTGATACAATTCTTTCTGAGTCCAGGAACTAAACCAAATCACTTTTATTTAAAAAGGAAAGCAAGAAAGCATATATGTTCTGGATCTTTCTATAATCGGGTTTCCAAGCAGTTGGGTTGACACAGCTGAGAGGATAATGGACCAGAGAAGCCTGTTCATCTAGTCTTGCTACTGCAGTTTCTTTATGTAGTCAGTTCTTAGAGAAGTCTAGGGCTACAGCATTGTACACTTCAATTGTATTGGTCCACATCAGGACCAGCTATGTAATGAATTTGGTTTCTATGATACATTTGTGCAACATGATGATTCTGTTTACTTTCATAGTCTTCCCTGCAATTTTAAATAACTGAGGATTATGCTTGGAAGTATTTGATAGCCCGTGACTGAAAAGCCAGTTGGAGAGCCCGTGTCTTGCCTTCTCCTGTGAGTCTTCCAGATAGAAGAATACGTACAGCTTGAGGTGCTGCCTTGAGAGAGTTTGTCAATTTATGAAGAAAGCCCTGTTTATTTGGACATAGCAGAAGACACAGTGGTTTTTTCATAGTGCTTAATGCCTTTTGTGCCTTTTTTTTCAGTGCCTCGTGCCTAATCCCAAAATAGTCCTTTCTAGGCTTTCATCAAAGCTGTACTTCCCTTGCACTTATCTTGCTGTCTCTCACTATCACACTTCCACGTACCAGATTTTTGACAGCAGTGCCAGTTTCAGGTATGCCTGAAATGTTTGCCTCTGGATCCCTGGCCCCAACTCCTGGCCATCCCCATAAGTGGACCAATGCATTTTCGGGGGGCTACATTGAGAGGTAGAGCAGAGGAATTAGCTAGATTCACAGCAGCAGGTGTTGTTTTTAATACGGACAGTTCCCTAATATAATTAACAATGTAGACTCACAACAATTGTTCTAGCACAGCTTTGGGGCAACAAATGTTGCATCCAACCCAGAAGTTCAGGGATGGAGCTCCTCAAGTCAGTTTTGCTGATGAAAAGATGTTGTATGGGATAGTTTCTCCATTCTACACACAACCTGTCGCAGAACAGTAACCAGGAAAACTCTTCCACTGACATATGCTGCTGTGTTTGCCTTTGCGTTGCACAGTCGCCTGTGCTTGTGTTTGGGTGGGAGACCAGTACTTGGCTCAGTTGTTGAGATACAAGCACAATCACAATTTATTCTTGAACATTTCTTAAAAAAAAAAATCAAATATTTCAACAACCTTTTTCCTTCATTGTGAGGATAACATAAAGGGGAGGAAAGGAGGGAAAAAGGCTCTTAGATCTTTTTTAGACCATTATAGACATGATGGAACCCAACTTTCTTCCAAATTTTGGATTATCTTTAAAAACCTCTCTTTTAGAAAAACGTCCAGAAGGAAGATAATTTAATTTCATTTTATTGTGTATTTTGACAAGATAATCATGTACTTAATGGCACATAATCTTAATTAGGTCCTCCAAACCCTAACTGCATTATAAATTCATTATTAATTATTATCTCCATTAAACTGAAATTTTCCAATGGTCAATTTGAGGCATCCAAGTTTTCAAGTGCTATTAACATTTACAATGGTAAAAGGAAGCATAGATTATTTGAAATGGTCATTGGAATACTTCATTTTCTGTGCATCACTGGGAGTACAAGCAATGCAGGTGTGGCACGCTATGCGAAGCAAGCTGCCTTCAGCTGTACACAGTATTTACTTTAATAACAAGTAATTATATTTTGGGAATATTAGCAAAACTGCTTTAATTTTCTAATATGAACTCTTTCTGAGGTTTATGGGTTGGATTACAATATTATCCAATATTGTATAAAAAGGAAATTTAATGTATTTGATATCATGATTGCATATCCTGTCAATAGAGTGAAGTAGGGGGAGAGCGAGACTGACTACTGGGGAAAGAGGCAACATCTTCCAAGACTCGTTTCTGTGTTCTAATCTTGTGGGTTAAAATACGGGGATTAAAGCCAGGAATTACTGATTTTCTGTGGGTAGCTGAAAGAGAATTCAAGGTCATGATACATGATGAGAACTTTCCCTCTAAAAATAGCTTAAAAATTACTCAAGTACTGTTTTGAAATAATTGTCAAAATTTTGGAAGTATACTGACATTTGGACCTATTTTGGTAGCATTCCAACATCTGATTAGGGACCTTTGGAGTGATGAATGCTTTGTAAATACATCAGATGAGATATATGAGTAGTTTTGCTGAAGTGAAGGGCTTTTTCACATGTGGGAATCTTTATTAATACTTGGGGGAAAAAAGTATGGTAGTGGGGATTTTTATCTAATTGGTAAACATAGCTTCCTCTGTGCAATTCTAAGGATAATATTTCTATTTTGACTATCCTGTATTTTCAGACTTTTTAAATTTTATTGTTATAATAATGACAATGTATTTAACTTTTAATGCTAGTTACACAGTTCTAAGCTATCACAACACTATACACCAGTTAAGGTATGAATTTATGAAACTCACTCCTAAGAGCCAGATCTGTTGCTTTTCTGCTGCAGGCTAAACTTAATCTTTTGAAATTATATTTATTCTTATTTGTTGTTTTTTAGAAGTTGACCCGTTCCATGTTTGTGAATTGTCTGAAAACTACTAAGACTCTCTGTTTTTTGAATTTTTGATCAACTGCTTTAGACAACCTTATTTTTTCTATAGTTTATAAGCAGTATAGTGGAAGTATTTATTATTCCAAGTTCGAAGTATTTTGATTGTTTGCATGATATATATTTTTACCCAATTAGATAACAGTATTTTTACAATGGAATTTTGAATGCAATTGCTTACAATTTAAAAATCCATTTTTTTCACTGTGTATCTGTTTCTGCAAGTTTCTTTACCAGTAAGTGCACTTCCCAAAAAAGTTGTGAAATTTTCATAAACAATTGTTTACCAATTTTTGTGTTCCAAGAGAGGAATTAAATTAGAGTTCATAGTAATATCATTATCATCATTTCATTCATCCTGAATTATGGAGATGTTATGTTTTCTTCCAAAATCAAGCACTGTAAACCAGAAAAAAATCAGCAGTGAAGTTATGTTTAAAGTAAAGCAGGAGAAACACAGTTAAGGCATCTAGAAGCAACCTTTATGCAGTTACTTAGTATCCTAGTAGTTCAGACATTGTTCATGGTTTGGAAACCTTCAAACAATTTAGCTCTGCTGCTATTCAAAGCAAATTTGCACCACAGATGTACTTTTCTAGCTATTGCAAATTCTTCCCCGCCGCAGCTGAAAATTCAAAATTTTCAAATAATCCTTGAAAATGTGCAGCTCTTAAATACAGTACAAATTCCACCACCACCACCCCCTCCGAAAAAAATGAAACCCAAACCAGATCTGATTTTAATAGGCAATATACGCTATAGAAAGGTTGTCTCATTGTGAAAGCATGGATGTAGAACAGAAGTTGTTAAAATACAAAAGTATTATACTCAGAAAGTCAAATCTCTGAGAAGCTGGTTTAAAACATTGTTTTGAAAATACATTTTTTAAACAGGTTCATATGCAGCCCCTTGGCCTCTTGCTTTTCAGAAAGGGTATATGAGTTCACCTGCTGGGAAATGAGTATTTCTCATAGGATGTTGCTTGTTCTATTTGGAAAGTGGCCAGATCTGCTGTTTTGCTTACAAATACGTCAGCACAAGCATCCACGTACTTAATGTTAAATAGTTCTGCACTACCCTTGGCTAGGAGTACCTTGATGCTTTCCAGTTGTGTATGCTGTGGTTATTTCCTCCTTTCCTTGCATTACCACTTATATTTTTTTGATCTTTTCTTCTTTTTAGAAAGGGAATGATAGCTGAACCCCTTGAGTGTATCTAATGATGATCTTCTATGCAGTCCAGGGAGAACGACAGAGCTTTGTGTTGGAGCTTCTGGAGTCCTCCGCTGCACAAGTACTGGAATACTAGATGAAGTATACAAACTTATACTGCTTTTCTACTGATAATTATGTGTGCTTTATGCATTTAAACATTCTGGAACAGAAGAGAAAGCTCTAAAATAAATTAAAAAAAAAGAAGTTTAAGTTTAGGCTATTTTGGGAAATTAACAGTCATTTAAACTGGTTTGAGACTTGATACTGCTGCATATTTGCTGTCCAGTGGAAGCCCTTATTAATTCTAAACTTGAAAATTTCTTCTCCATAATAAAAATCTTTCACTGTAGACAACTTAATGTTAACAATTTGCGAGGGAAGATAGTAAGTCCTAGCTGAATTTAAGTAATGATTGCCAAAGTAGAGCTATAAATCTACTGCAGATGAAGTTCATAAGGTCTCAAAGGAAAGGGAACTTGTGGCCACTGAAATGAATAATCTGTAAACTGCCGGTAACTCATGCTGTTATTATGTCTAGTAATTTCTTTGATAGGAGCCTTTGAGTTAGAATATTAAAACAATTGAGAGAGAAGCTAATACAGCAGCTCATACAATTATTTGTGTTACTTCTCTTTCCTGCAGCTCTAGCAATTATTGTAAATCTTAAGAAACATTTTAATCCTCAGGACACAGTATAAATCAAAACCTAGATTTCGGAAATTGTCACCCCAGCAAGTGAGGTTGTACAGAATCTCACTAATAGGAATTGACAGATAGCAAATTATACTTCCACTCTTAGCTTGGACTGAAATTTCTTTGAAAGGAATTTGCCGTTTGCTGTAAGCACCACATCTGTACTGGCTTTTCAAAACCACCTCACTCTGGACTAACTCTGCTTCCATTTTAGGACAATGAGAACTTTAGCTTTGCTTTCACTGAGTTAAATAGTAAGTTAATACTAATTACTTTTGAGGGAATAACTGACCAATCTGGAACAGGTTGAAAATCTGATTGCATCTGATCAGAATGCAACATTGCATCATCCTCTGTTTTCTTGTAAATTTAGAAGGCTGAAGGACAGAAACTTAATTTTTCTGACCCAGCATTTAGCTGAAAAGACAGTTACAATGACAGCTTTGTAGTCTGTTAAAATATTTTAGGTATTTAGCACTTGACTATGTCCTTGACTTTTCCACGTTTGGGTTTGGAGGGTCCTGTGGAGCATTTTCAGCCATGTGTTAAAATACTGAAAATAGTTAAGGTTTAGGGGACAGGTTTTCAGTCCCATGTCTTTCAGCTTATGTAGATATTGATGCACATAAAATTGTTCTCAAGTTCTTCATAGATATGGTCTTGACTAAGATGATAAAACAGTATTGAAATTAATTGTACTTTCCTTCACATGTTTCTTGCTTAAGAATTAATCTTCTAGGTATTAACAAGGGAACAAAAGAAAGGCAAACTTTCAAAGCTATTTTAACTTCCTTTGCAAAATCACAGCATCCCTGTATAAATTTTAGGCTTCCTCTGAGGATTGTGACAGGATTCTGCCCGGTCAATAATCTTGCCTCATCACTTCCAAGGCCTTCATGCCCAGCTCAGCAAGGTCTTGATGTTACAAGGTCCTTTGAATTTTACCTAAAGGGAACTAAAGCCCTTTCACACTCCAGTCCTGCTTTTTGTTTCATTTGACGTTACTCAATAGGTTTTGCTGTGTCTAAATTAGAACAGTGTCTAATAGCTGTCTGATTGCATTCATCATTGCTACAGCTTGACAGGTCTGCGGTATGAAGGTCACATCAAATCCCAGTTCACATAAGGCAAAGTTCTGATTTATTTCCATCCAGAACTCTTGCTAGGCAACCACAGCCCGCTGGACTTCTTTACACATATACGCTGTGGATTACTGGTTAGAATCAGACTTCTGGACGTAAGGGTTAGGATTTACTTAGTCAGAGCCTTGGGGTACTCACCCTGCTATTTATTGATAGTTGTTTTTATTACTTCTTTGGGGGTTGAATCTTCAGTTTTCTTTTTGCTGTATATGTTTTCAAACCACACATCTATTTTAAACCCATCATAAGTTTCTTATTGCTGATTGACCTCAAGGTCAGTGATATGCCCTTCCAAAAATGTATCTTTTTAGAAGATAAATTTATTTATGTGTTGCCTTATAGTGATACAAATATGTTTCCATTGTCGATTATGCAGAGAAAAATCTTGTAATATTACTTATCAACACACGGCTTATATACCATCACCATGACACTAAATCACTTTTTCTTTTCTGTTGTATCTTGCTTCTCACACATGTCTGGAAAGGAATTATCATTTTGGCATCTAAAAATTTATAAACCTTTTCCTATTCTGACATGTACAGGACTCCATCTCACTTCATCAGGAGTCATATATGATGCATATGAAAGGGAATGTAGACCTACAAAGAAATGTTTGCACATTCTTTTCTGCAGACTGAATAAATGGTCTTCTCAGTGACTGGTAAACTTATATACTTTATATAGGTAAGAGATGGATAAATACTATGTTGCTCACATTTGTAGTTGGTAATCTCCATTTAGCTTTTCTGTAACAGCAGTGGTTTTATCTTTTTAAATGTTGGCATTCTGCCATGGAGCACATCCAGGCCCTCATCAAACTGTAAAACTGAGGTGACATCAAGTAGTCAGCTGAGATTTCCCTTCCTGACTGGTGGCACAGAGCTATGGAACTGCAGTTAGAGACTCTAGAGCGGAATGAGTAGGAAAGAGGTGTCTATTTAAGGCATGCTTAGCAATCCCTCAATGCCAAAACATCTTTAAAATACTTCAGTTGGCAAAAATTAAAATACTCCTTAGGCTGCTATGAATCACGCCTTAAGCTGAATTAGCTTCTGTCTGACTCTAGGAGTTAAGGATGGAAGGGGCAAGGATGTTACCTCGTAATACCTCTTCCATGCTCTGTCTCTCTTCATTCAGATTCCTCCTGAGTTCTTATACAATGTGTGATGCACAAATGTTAATATATGTCACTGTTGGAAAAATTGCATGTGAAATATGGAGAAATGAAAAACACTGAACACACACCCTGCAGCTATCACTGTCAGTTGGATTTCACAGAGGATCTTGAGTGATAGGTCGGCCCAAAATTATTCTTAGAGGCAAGGATCTTGTCAGCATTGAGCATTCTGTCAATCCAGCTATTTAAGTTTGTTATTATTTCTTATAAGTCAAGGACCTAAAGACTTTTTTTTTTTCTGGTTTTATTAAGGCAAACCTGTTCTCCCTGTGTTCTCAAAGCAAACTGCTGGAAATTGTGAGTTTGCTTCACCCACTTCTTTAACTGCCCTGAGATGAACTTCGGGAAGTAGCATTTGTGGAACACTTTTCCATGGCTGAGAAAATTAATTGTCTTCCTGTCAACACTAGCTATGTGGTCTTACATGTAGGTCGTATCTGTCTGTCTGTATGTGATTTTTGACAGTCGTTCACAAGGACTAATAGGAATAGCTCTAGAATAACCTCTTCACGTATGCTCACAGAGCCTCCAGTTCCTTTTGATCTTCCCACGATCATCTTGCAGTATGGCTCATGTCTACACAGGTAAACACGGGCAAGGATAGAGCTCATTTGTATGAGCTCTAGCAATTTTTCGGTGGCTTCATGCTTCTGAGAAGCAATACATCAGCTAGTGTGTCCAGCATATTTGGCAGAGGGCTCCTTTTGTCACTGTCATGCTTGTCACCAATTCTTGGTTAAATTTTTGTTTATTACTGGTTCCTTCTGTATATCTGCTGAGGAGTATAACACTCTATGTACAAAGTGACCAGCCAAATTCTTCCCTGCAGAGGGACCATTTTCTCCTGGGAGGTGTGCTTTCAACTCTTCTGTCTTTAGATGTCCCCCACATAGTACATGAATGTTATCATCTCAGTGAGGTCTCTCTGATAACAGATATGTCTCAGCACAGCCCTCTTGTTCTGCACCTTTCCATGTACCAGTGAGATGCTGACAGCTCCCTCAGCACAATCCATCCCTTTCCTGGCCTTGTTTGTCAGGAAAATACAGTCCACAGTCCTGCAAATGCAGTCCAGTGCCTGGGTTGAGGCATCATGGTCAGTGTGCTAATGGGTTTGGCCCTGAGAGCTTGCAGGTTGAAGAAAATCTGATGTGAAAAATAGCTCTGCTAGTGCCAAGTGTCTTCAGTGTTCTGTATTTTTCCTGTACGCTGCAATCCCTGTCTTGTCTTTCTGTACATCCACCTTCAAATTTCCTAATGAAACTATCCCCATTTGCTCTTCTCTGTTCGCTAGCCACAAATGAATATTTAGGCTGCTGGTTTTCCGCTCTGTCCTCCTGCCCAGCTAAGCCCTACTTCCTTCCAAGTGGAGAGAGTTTGTTGCTGAGCATTGAATTCAAGACTCACCATAACCATCACATGAGAATATTACAGACTGAATAAACCACAGATTGCATCCTGCCAATGAAGCAATTTATTAGCAAAATTTACTTTAAAAATAGAGTAAAAATAGAGCTACTCCAGGCACTGAAGTTTTTTTCTAGAAATAGTTGTATTGCTAAAGCAGAGGAATAATATGAGGGCTGTTACCTACGTGGCATCCTCTGGCTTTTTGTGCAGGCTTCAGGGACAGTAACAGGTGGGCTCTAATAACTCCTTTGCCAGCAAGTCTGGTAGATAATCCAGGTTAATTAAAGAAAAGAAAAAAGAAACAGGTTGTACCTAGCACACTGAAATTGCTAATTTCAACTGTTCTGGTCTTTTGGGCACATAAGAAGCTTTTTATTATTCGAATTTTGTTTTCTTTTTTCCTTTTAAATGCTGCCTAAGCTTACCTTTATGCAGCAGGCTGAAATGTTTGTGAGGACTTCAGTCTCTTGAGTAAAATGTACATTAATGTATTATGATAATAATTATATAAGACTTTGGGGGAGCCAGATCTTGTGGTTTTTAATCTTATATAATGCATGCATTAATGTGAAGTGAGCCATATTTAGATATTGTTAAGACTTTGAAAGAAAAGTCAGAAAATACGAAACTGATGTTTTGTCATGCAGCTATGACTGTTCTTCTTTCTCCACAAAGTCATAAAGTGAGAATTCAGAGACAGATGTTATAACTTTCAATTGCCATTGCCTTCAGTGGAGGTTCCCAAGGTAATTGCATGGCAGCGTTGCCTTGTCATTGTCAAACATAGATTTGAGTCTGCTACAGACTGTTGTTTTATATTCTGTAAATTCAAGGCATGGGATTTATGGTCTTCTGCTTGTAAAGGGTAGCTGGAGAATTATCTTTGACAGTGTAATATTTTTCTGTGTGAGATCACTAAGTTAGGCCAAAGTCGGAGCTGATGATGCTGAGAGACGTAGTTAAAATCCGAGTTTTGCATTGGTCCCTAGCACAGAAGACTCTGCAGCTTTCTTGTACTGCTTCAGCCCCCTCTCTCTGTGAAAGTACCATAGATTCTGCATCACCCTTGCACGTGGCATCTTCTGGAGACACAGATCACCATATCACCTATTTAATTTGTCATGTTCAACCACTATTTAGCACAGTGGGATTATTAGCACGAGAGAGGCTTTCAGCTCGACTGCAATATAAATCAAAATAAATGTTATATCACCTCTGCGCAGCTAGATGCAGCATACTTTACAGGACGAGAATTTTCAGTCACAGAAGAGCTCATCCTGACACCTACCAGAGATGAAAAACAAACCAAAACAACCACCAAAAAAAAAAATCCAACACACCCCAAAACAAACAAACAAAAAAAACCCCAAAGCTGTAGAGAGACCTGTACAAATGGAGATTTCATTTTCCATTTATTATGGGTCAGATGCTGTCTAGGTCTGAGATCCTTATTTCTCCTAGCACAGACAGGAAAGCTGAGGGCACCAGACAAATTGTCTCCTCCTCAGGAATTTTCTGTGTGAGTTCAGTATAGGGTCTAGATAAACAGTGAGCGCTCCAGCATGCTGTGTGCGCAGGTCAGGTTGCGAGGAACCTTGTACTCTCTGTGAAACTCCAGGGTTTCACATCTAGATTTAGAGAAATCATTATTCATGGTTTTCAAATTCAAGTCTGTAAGGCATATGTGCAAAAGTGCTTTCAGCTTCCATTTCTCTGCTTTGACAAAAGGAAAATAAGCTGACAATATCATATACAATATGCAACAGAATACAGTGCCTTTGCAAATATTGTGTATTTAAGGGTTAATTACACTACACTTCTCTCACATTGCTTAATAACACGCTTTGGGGACAGTGGAGAAATTCCACTGAATATCAGTCATTGTCTAGTGTTGAATTTCCAATCTTGTGCCATTTCATCTGTCAGAAAATAAAATGATCCTTGTAATTTTCTTGTTATTGCATGATCTTTATAATGAAAATTACAAGGCTATTTATTACAGAGTAAATACAGTGCTCTGAGAAATATTTGTCCTTCAGAAGATGAAAAGGAGGAGGCTGATGGTAGTTTTCTTTGTTCTTCTTATTTGTTTCCTATCCTGATCTTTTGTTCCTCAGTTTCAACTTTCAGATAAAAGCTTTTAGTTGTTCATTTTCATGTGTTAGTTTCTGATTATCAGATTTTTGTCCATTTTGTTTTCTTCCCTCATCCCTCACACCACAGTGTGACTCCTACATCCTTAACTCCTTAGAGGCTACCTAAGTCTTGCATAGTGACGACTTGCAGGCAGGAGGTGGCGAAGCAAGGTGGCAGGGTGATCCGAGGGTGGCAGTGAGGCTGGCCATGCTGTGCCGTGCCAATGGGGCATGCCACGGCCCTGTGAACACTGAGGAAGTCCCAGGACTGGGGCAAGCTGAGGTAGAGCCAGGAAGGGAAGACATGGTCATGGCCCAGAGCTGGTTGCAATGCTTCTGCCGTGTTGCTCAAGTGTAAGGATGGAGCAACAAACTGATTCAGTTTACAGAGGTGACTGTCAGCGTGACACTGCTAGTATTTTTGAACATGCTTTCCAGTAAGGCTTTTTAAGAAGCGAGGGTGGCAATCGTTTAGAGTGTACAAGGCAAAAGCAGGCAGGGTGGCTCTGGTCTCTTATCTGCTGCCTCATTTATTTGGCAACCTGTTTGGATGGTTCATTGAAAATATCATCTGAGCACTTAGTGAAAGTCAAAAGGGCAATTAAGATCTTAGGAATTGTTAGGAAAGACAAAATGTTGTTTCTCTGAGGTAAATTGAGAGCACACTCTGCTCTGCACATACCAAATGCAGTTTTGGTTATTGCCTTTGAAAAAGAAAGTGCTAACTATTTCAATGTAGGGCAACAAAGACAGATGGAGGCGTGGAATAGTTTGTGTGTGATGAGATGCTTATTTTTCAGTTTGACAAGACATCTGGATCAAGATGTGACAGAGTCTTCTAAAATCATGAGAAGAATGGAAAAGATTAAAAGGGATTTACCCATTCTTACGATGTGAGAATTGGAGGTAGTTATGCAACTAGAGGCAGCAGGTATAAAGTAAACTGAGAAAGCTCACCTACTGCAGATTAAAACTGTGGAAGTTGTTGCTTAAAGCTATCCTAGAGACAAAAAGTAGTCAGAGTTCCCAAAGTGGCTAGATACATTAATGGAGAATTCCCAAGAGTGGCGAGGAAAGAAGGTGGTCTGGTTGCATCCTCAATCACAGAATGTCCCTAAACTGTGGTCTGCAGATAAGGATGGTAACACAGAAATATTTAAGTCCTGTTTCTTATGCTTTTCTCCTAGAATCTGTTATTGGCCTATGCCAGAGATGGGGTACTGAGAGAGAGATGGATTTTTTTGTTAGGTTCAGTACATTTATCTAGTACTTCCTGCTAGCCTCAGCTTCTCCCAAACCAAAGCCATCTTTACTTTTCCAGAAGGGAGGTGAGGAGGGAAAGAAAGGAGGAAGAAGCAGGGCTGGATCATATCTACCTTTTGTGCATTGTGGAACTCAGTGCTCCATCTGTGTCACAAGTGTGTGTAATGTCCAGTCAGTATTGCAGAGGGCACAATTCAACCCAGTCCTTTTTGACTCTTGCTGACCTCTCAGAGATTATTTTCCCAGCCTTTTCTAGCAGACAGTAATGCTAAGAGCAATGGTTCTAAAATATTGTCAAGCCTATTATTTTGTGGCCAATACAGATGGATTACTGAGACCTAACTTTGAAGATGGTTAGCTTTTCAACTATTTGGATGGAGGATTAGCTCAGCTGGGGAAAAAAATGCAGGCAATTATTTCTAACACTGGGTTTCTTCTTTATCTAATGTGCAATTTTCTGAAATACTGCTGTGTCTTATCAAGAAACAGAGGCTAGCTGGCTTGGAAAATCTAAGATAAGGAGTCTCTGAGGCAGGAGTAATTGGTTGTGGTAGATTGGGACAAATTAGAACGGTGCTCAGCAGAATTGTTTACTTACTGTGTACTTGCCACTTATTTCAGCCACTTCCATCATGTTTTCCTTTGTCTCTATTTATTTATTTATCTGTTTAATATTGAGATAGTCATTGACATTAGCTTACTTTCCTACATGAGACTCTCCTGAACAACAAAGACACAAAGCATTAGCCTGAAACATAAAAATGTCGCATGTCCTCTTAGATTATGCACAGTCTGTCTTTAAATGTTAGCGTTAACCTTCAGTTCAGTTGGATCTGCAGATACAAGACTGAAAAAATGCAAACTGACACTGTGTATTTTTTTATTGCAAATATTTATGTTTGTCTTCACATCATATTTTCCAGGTACAGAAAGAAGTTAGGAAACTATTATTAGAGTTGTTGGAGATACAGTTGATTAAGCACCTGTCACCTGAATCAGTTTTATATCACAGCTCTTCTAATTCAGTGGCCATTGCACAAAAAATATCATCGTGCCTTTCAGATGTTTGTTACCTTGATTTGTTATTGTCCCAGTGAAGGAGAACATAGTCCTAATGATCTCAAGTGAGCTGTGTTCCCGCAACCTACTCTCTATCAAATCCAAAAGTAACAAAAAATAAAAATAAAACTAGGTAATGCTCCACAACCTTCAAAGGGGAACAATAAATATACAGAGAGAAAAGGAAAAAGAGAGAGAAAGGACATGTGCACACACATACTGAAGTATCTGTTGCAGCAAAGTTAACTTTTGTGTTCAGTGCCACAGACTGCTCTGCGGCAGCCACACTGGTGACTCTTTTTTAGTGACTGCAACAGGTGGGAGCAGAATTAAAATGGGGAAATGGGTGAAAAACCCGTGAATGTAGCACCCATTGATGCTATGTTCATGTAGCTCCCACAGTGGGTTGTTGCCTGAATGTAGCATCGATGTGTCGCAAGTTGGGCAAGGGACACTTGTTGGCATAACCAGTAAAGCAGGGCAAAGCTGTCTAAATGGGAAGTTGCAGTTAGCTGTGGAAACAGGTAGGGAAATGATCAGTGACAGCAGTCTGTAGCCAAACATCAAAAATCCTGCTTTGCTCTTTTTTTTCCTCTTTCCCTGTTTCCCTCAATAGACATCCATCAAACTGCAATAGGATTTCTGCTGGCCACTTTGTGTCTTGTAAATTGACAAGAGAGGGGAGAATTGCTTTGCCCGGAATCCCTGCTAAATTACATGAAAACAGGATTTATGCTGCACATAAACTGTGTAAATCCAGTCAGCTTATAAGTGGAAACCAATTTTGTAGTGTGTAAGTATCATTGATTTGTTAATCTGACAATTTTTTTTAAACAAGCTGATGTGGATTAGCCAGTTCTGATTGTATGTCTCCGACAAGTCATTTGAGCGCTGGATAGCTTGGTGAGTAAAGCACTAGAAATTAACCTTTGAGACACCTGCCTATAAATAAATTATTGATCCTTAAAAAAGAATCGGATAATCTCATTAGATACAGTTTTCTGTGGCCTGAGTCTAAATCCTGCCATACAGAATCATTTATCATAATTGACGATCTTTTTCCTGAAGCAGACAGGAGCTAAGCTACAATAGAAAGAAAATCCCACAGGAATTGGTACAGAAGAGGAGTATGAAGAATTTCCAACTGATTTGATGCTTAAGGGATGTTTTGTTTCCCCTCCAAATAATTCTAAGGGCTTTTAGCTTTTATGTATGCTTTTATAGCTGTATATCCAATCACTGTCAGACAGGAAAAAAAGTGTCTCTGAAATTTCATGCATGGTGGTATTCTGGAGCCAGACATCTTTGTAGAAGGAATGAATTTCTGATCCATGACATAACAGACACAAGTAGAAAATACATAGCAAGCAATGTAATATTGAAAGGCAGAAGTGATACAGAGTTCAGTACTTAACATATAAATGACTGCTCAGAAGTACTCTACAGAAAAAAACTGTTAACACGGTGTCAGAAGGTAAGTGTACACGCAGTGAGACCCGGTGTTGTTATTTTTCACAACTGCAACTCAGTGATCTACTGAAATGAAGCAAAGTCAAGTGAGCATTTTAATGACATGAGAAAAAAAAAAGCTGAACCTTATTGTTAGTTTCAATAACTTGGCTGTCTATTTTGCAAAAGGAAAAACGGGAGACTCGTGCCTGAGCTCTGTCTCTCTGCTGCTGGGCAGAGGGAGGGAGAGGGGATTCCTGGGAGGACACCAGTTCTGGCTTGGCTTATCAGCCTGCTGAAGTGTTAGCATCAAGGTCAGAGATGTTCCAGTTCTGATTGCTAGCGTCTGGATACACATTCATAGTGCCAAGCTACGCTACTCCAGGATCCCACTAAGTATAAATTTTCAAAAAGAATTTTTTTTTTCTCCTGTTTGGAAATGATTGATACAGCAATACCTGTACCCAAGTGAGCAGGGGCAGGGAAATGTGCATCCCCCTCCCAGTGTTCGGCAGTTGGACTCTCTACCCTGTGGGGTTTCATCTATGCAGTTAGTAAGGTGGGAGCTTTGCTCCTGTACCTGTCTAGTCTGGCTTCGGTCTCGTGGCTTGGAAGCACTGCAGAGTTGAGAGAGTACAGAAGAAAAGCATAGCTGAGGGAAACAAATGCGTACTTTAGATATGGGAAATAATTCAAATATTAGAAGAAATAGTGTCATATAGAGAGTCTAATTTAATGAAGATATATTGGACTTGTGGTAATGAGATTATCCAGAGTTTAAAAAAAGTTAGGCAAGACCAACTAATTACAAGGCATAGCATCTCTGTGTAAGGTGGTAAAGATAAAAGATGAACGCTGTTGCTCTGGATTAACTCAGAAGTTATTTGTGGCCATGTAAGTAAAGGCTAGAAGGAGTATCCTCTAGTGTGGTGCGGCAGCTGTTCTGTACTAAATTGCTAGCGTAATCTCATGAAATTGCTTGCACTAATTCACTTCAGTGTACCGAGGAGTCTGATGGCATAATGCTGAGCTGTGGGGGTTCTCTCCTGCCCGGTACATAGTAAAGCATATCTATTTCCCCCCACATTCCTAGTCCCGTGCAGCCACTGAGCTTGGGGTAAATTGTAACAGCCTCAGAAATTTATGACCACAGTGCAAGCGTAGCAGCTTTCTCTGACCCACCGAAAGGGCCAATCCATCTAGCAAGGGCTGTGTTTTCCCTTTTATGCACAAGGGACAAAATTAAGTCAATTCATGTATCAGCATGAGTACTAAGCAGAGCAGAATATTTTTCAATATTTTGCAGAAATCTGTGAGTATTTAAAAACAGATATTCCTCCACCAGGTAGAAATTGTTCAGTATTCCTTCACTGGTGCTAGCGTACCAGTTTTATCCCTCCTGATTAAAATGTTTATCCCTCTTGATTAAAAAAAAACCCACACTGGACTGGACTTCAGCTGTACAGTAAAAAGATTGGGAATTGTTTTGTTTTTCTCAATATTATTTTTGAAGTGTGGCAGAGAGAGACGGATGTTAAAGTGGTTTGTTTATTTCATAGGCAAATAATAAGTCGTGCACCATAAAAATGGAACATCTTTGATGTTCATTGACAGATCCAAAGCAAAGCATTCTTTATGAGAAAACACTGCATTGCTAATAAAGTGATCCCAACAGCCGAGCTTGTGCTGCTTAATTTGTTTCCATGGAGTGGTATTATAATTCTGACATACTGAAAAATCGCCTCGCAGAGACTCATATTGCATTTGTTGCTGAGTGCATCTTTTATATAACATTTGTTATTGTAGTGCTTGGGGTGTCTTCAGAGGAGTAATATTCTAAATGAACCTGGCTGTATTATCCCTTTAATGTAGAGTAGAATTTTGCATTAAATTTTCAGCTCATTTCAAATGTGTGTCGCCAGCTATTTATTGCGAGTGGTCTGTTCAAGAATAGGGCCAGTATATCAGTATAAAATCAGAAAAATCCTTAACACACTGTCTTTGGGGAACCTCACAGGTCGTTCCAATACTTTGCTGTTAGATGAACAGACAGCATGAACTCTTGTATTTATGCCTGCCTGTCAGGTTTTTTTATAGTAGAAACACGCATCACTGTTTGTAATGCAGGATTAGCCTGTCTCGCACAACGTCATTAGAATTAGACCTGACTAGAGAGCGACTTAATTTCTTTTTCTTCTGTATTTAACTTTAGTTTTCATCCCACACCAGCTTTTGCAGTCCCAGGAACACTCTGCCTCTTACATTAGAGTAAATATTGAAGAACATATGTATTATTTGTCTGGATTTACACAGACAGAAAATGAGAGCAGTATGCAGTCCCCCCTCTGTGGGCTTCTGTGTTCTGAGCTGCCAGTAAAATGTAAAAAGATTGTACTATGATGTCCTATTAGACCTCAAGACTGGAAGGACAGTTTGTATTGAACACAGGCATTTTTCATAATTATGTTGCCTGCAGGGTTACCACCTGCCCTAATTTGATCTGATTAAGGTGAAATGCAAAACCATCCTCATTTCACAAGTGGAACTTTGCCATGTTCCCTCACGGAGAGCAATAAGAGATGCATACATGTATTGCTGCTGTGAAGGAGAAAGAAAAATATTACAATTTGGTAACAATTAAGGTTTCAACTCCATTACGAGAGTGCAGGTCGCTTTTAGGCAATTGCCTCATTCTTTAGTGTTCTGGAAATGGTTTTCTGTCATAAAATCCCTATGAAAAAGAGAAAATCATAGCCATTCATCCAGATATGTCTGTCCTATTCTGTGAGACATAATATATTCCATGGCTTTTTAAAATTCTCTTTTGGTTGGATGGGTTTATTGTCCATGAACATTTATTTTTAGAGTAGCCTGGGCTTGCCTCGTAGTCTGAGTCATTTATGTAGCAATTTAAATATTTGTCTAAGCTCTCAGTGAAAGGCTCATGTGGAAGTCTTACAAATGCTGCACAGATTAAAGGAATGGCATTTTTTATATACTGTTTATACAGAATGATGTCATATCCCAGGAAAAAAAGAAATGCAAAAGTAGAAAGAAAAGCATTGCTGTTTCTGGGTCACTGAATATTGTTTGCCATGCTCCTTTCTCCAACAATAATTTTGTGCATGCTTATGCATGTGTGAGTAAGACAGCAAGACCTCTATGTGTGCATTCTGGGTTTTTCGTCAGATTTTTTTTGAGCTTGGTATATTGATTTTCCTGTACTGTGGACAGAAAATAACCTTTAAAAATTGCCATATAATATCCCTGAACACTAGTTTTGTAATTAAAGAGCTAGAAACCTGTGTTTGTTCTCTGACACCTGGCCCCATCTTTCTCGATGGTACAGTGGCTTATTCTGTGTTACACAGTCTGTGTAATAACCTCACTTGGTAAAATATGACTGAGGTGGAAATTTATTGCAACATGAATTGCCAAAACTGTCCTTTCTATCTGTCATTCCCAAAATTATAGGAAGACAGTTTCCTTATTTCAACTCTTAATGGGGAAAAAGAAGAAATATTTACTCTCTGAATCTGATTCTCAATACTTGGGCTTTACAATGTACTTCTGTTATCAAACCATCAGCTGGAAAACGGCCATGTGAACTGTGGTTTAATTTCAGCTTAGAAACCTTTAAGCGTTTTCTATATTGCACCTGTTTAATTCTGGCATTCAGAAATTACAGTCTTTTAAAGACTAGCCCTTCAGTAACTGGCAAATGAAATTCTTCTATAGTTATTTTTGCTTTGTGTTGCCTTTTATTCACGGATAGTTGGATTTTCCCTGAGAAGACAATCTCCTCTCTTATAAAGTCCCCACCATATGCTGAAAGCTCCTGACCTCTCACTTGCCTGCTCAAAGGTACTGATCATCATCAATGCCAGCATGAAGGTGGGAATTTGAGAGAACAGAGTTTGCTTTGAAGATTTCAACTACCTTCTGAATAAAAGATGAGAAAACCTTTCATGAATTGAGCTGATTGAGCTAAAAACCTAGTACACTGAGAACGAAGAGCTCCATTCAGCCCAGATCCCTGCAATGAGAATTTTACTACCAAGGTTTATATGGCAGAAGGTGTTGAGTCTTCCAAAAGCAGCTTAGAGCAGCTCTGTTCTGTCTCAACAACAACAAAAATAAAAACAAAATAAAAAAAAAAACAACACTAAACACCCAAACCAACCAAAAACCCACAAAAAAACCCAACAAAAAATCACCTGGTGATGTTAGAAGCCTGAGACTTGCTGATTTTCTCTTTCATGTTATGAAGAAACTTTTGTTTCTTTTCTTTTGTTTTGTTTACATAGGTACTCCTATGTAGGAGTAACTTTTGTTAATTAAGAAGCGTTGTTTTTTTTTAAAAAGAAATTATGTTGCTTCTGTAAAATTTACTTTGACAAAAGTCAGTACTTGCATGGAAAGAAATGAGTCTCCTTTTCACTTCTGCTTCTAGAGCTGCTCTATTTGAGCCAGTAAAGGTCATAGTTCGATTTCTCATTACAGCTAGACAGCACAGATTTGGTTTTGCTGCATGAGTTTAATATTCACTGACTTTACTGAGAATTAAATGGGTGAGTTTATGCCTATAATTTAAACCAGAATATTGGGCAACCAGATGGTACAGACTGTTAGTCAAATATGTTTGCACTATTGCATGGTTGCCCTGAAGTCTTAGTCTCTTGGGCAATACTGAAGGGTTTTTTAGAAAATTTCACCCCTCTGATCAGACTCTTTCAGCAGTTCCTCACATAGCAGCACAGCATATACAGGAAACTGCCAAAAATAACAAGCAGTGACATGCTGACATTGTGCAGCTCCGTGTAATTCAGGTTTGAATGCTGATGTGAGTAAACAGTACTCGTTCCAGTCTGGTTTAAATATTGTTTTAAATATGCAAATAGTAAGCAAGGAAGCAGGTTCTCAACTGAATTGGCAGGTCAATATTCCTGCTGATATTTTCTATTGTAAAGATTGAAAGAAAGACCCTAGTAGAAAATGGCTAATGTGGGTCATTGCTTCTAGTCATTTGGCTTTAAAGCATCATTAAAAAACCCAGTAAGTAGCAGCACAGGGAAGGCCAGAGTTGTGTGCAGTGTGAGAAAGCCAAGCCAGCAGGATTTTCTCTAATCTGAGATGCTCAATTTGCTGCCAGTGGTCAAACTTTGTGCGATCCTTTCCCAACTCTTGTGGTCCCTTTGCAGAATTTTTGCACAAGTACTTCATGAGAGCAAAGATACCTTTTGTGTCTTTGGATGATTTTGAAATTAAGTGCATGCAAACAGAAATGTAACCCGTTCGGCTGGGGAACTCACTCTGGTAACTGGTCAGAACAGGGCAAGTGTTGTGTCCTTACAATTGAGCTTTCATTAAACTTTCTTGAATATTGGCTTCAACAGCCTTTTTGATAGCAAAAAAATGTATATGTCTTTTTACCAACTTCAGTGGTCAGAAGTCAATCAAGAAAAGAGAAAATTAACATACTGCTTTTTGATAGAGGCAAAGGGTGTTTAAATTCTTAATTTTTTTTTGAAAAAACAAATAGATTTCTTATTGCAGAATAAGCTTTACAAAAAGAAGTACTTAAATATGTATTTTGTTGATGTATTTTATTGGCACACAGTCTTTTTAACAAAGTATTGCATTTTGTGTACTAAGCCAATTTTTTGCTAGTATGAACATACGTAAGCACCATTGACTTAATTGTATCTATGCTAGTTTGCCGGAGCTGAAGAACTGCCCCACCATTTGTAGTTTTAGAGAGACTTCTAAAGACTTACAGGAATGACCTTCACCAAGTTGACCTCTGGATATGTAAGCCATATGCAAGTATTGCTTGTCCTGCTCTCTGGTTTAGCACTGCCCAACTGCAGAGCTGAGCTTTGCAGTCAAAATAACATGCCTGCTGACTTTGAAAGGACAGAATTCAACACTTCCTACTTTTCAAAAATATCTCCTTTTATATTTTTTTCCCCAAAGGAATCTATATTATTTAAACACTCTAGTATATGTCTTTTCAGGAATGTATTTGTTTTACCTTGCTATCTACTTATCTTGATTATTGTACAGAAAAATATCATCTGGAAACTGATGTTATTAAAATGACATGAGTACAGGTAAAGAAGCCCATGTAATTTTTTTACTTTTTTGTTCTTATTCAATATTTTATTTTTTACACCAGTTGTAAAGTGGTCAGTACAATATATTTGGGTACTAAAGGATTGTCTCATGATTTGTAAATATACTGTTGATCGTATATTTACAAAAAATAAATCATCAGATGTTTTAGTGTGTCCAACAGGCTGAATGCTGCTTGTAGCATTTTGAAATAGATCTAGCTAAGGTATGTTTTACTTGCTGAGAAAAGTTCTGATACCTATAGGTAAGCACATACTTAGGCAAGGGAATAACCACTGTGCATCTGTTGAAGAAAAATGCAATTTGGTTTTCTTTCTTGGGAAAAAATGTTCCATGACTGAACCTATCCTAATCACAATCAAAGTAGATACTGGAAGTATGAGTTAATGGGTCAGGGAATTTCAGTTTGCAAATGTGGCTTGAATGCATGATCAGCATTGAGAATTCACAAGGTAGATAAATAAGGTCTTTGTTAATAATAAATCAATAGGTAAACCTAGTGATTATAAGCTGATTTCATGAGAGGATTTTGAATCTGATGTTGGATTTTATTGTTAACAATGATTAGCAGTAATTTATCTTCCAGATAAAGTTGTGTACCCACATGAATTCCCTTCATTTTAAGCCCTTCAGATGTAAGTCTTGGGACTTGAGATGACAAAGTATTCACGAAACAGTTTTATCACCTTTCCTTCTTTATAAATTAAATCTTTCTTACACAGAAGATGATATCTGTAAGCACAGTGTAGGTCTACAAATTAATGAAGCTTAAAGTTTGGTTACATTAGAAAATTATCTAGGTAACAATAGAGAAAAAACCCTCAATAATTTTGTGTTTACATAATTATTGCTCATGAAGGTTATAAAAAAATGTGAAAATTATTATAATAACCTTCTGTGGGATCTGTGCAATAACTTTTCTACATCTTTCACAAAGCACAGGCAGTACTCCAAAGATAAGCTTATGTGCCTATGTTCTGTAAATTACATACTTGATATTCTTCATTATATCTTTTTCTCTTTTCAGTAAAATATTTATGCATTCCAGACACTCTCCTTAGTTTTGTCTTTGTTCATGTTCACATAACATCAAAAATGAGAAAAGGTCACCCGAAACATCAAAACATTTCATTAACACAAGCACAGTGAAGTCACTTCATACTTTGAAATCATTGTCAGTTCCCATAAGAGTGACCACACTGTCACCAGCACAGGCTTGCTTTTCACTAGAAGAGACACAGACAGCAGAAAGGTGTATTTTTCAGACCAGTATTCCAATTAGTTGAACAGGTTGGTAGAGACTGGGAAAAAGATGTAACAAACAAATGCATGTTCATTACAGCATTTCAAACAGGTGAAGTTTTGTGCGAAGGTCTGGCCTAACTCCCTCTTCTCTGTACCCCATTGCCGTTCACGTTGTTATCACACACAGCACAGGGCTGTGCTCCATTTCTGCTCCCCCAACAGAGCTGGCTGGGCTGTGCTGAGTGCTTGTACCTTGCACATGGATTCCCAGCTGCTCGGTCCCACTGTGGCTCGATGATGGCTGGGTCTGGATGGATACTTGCTATAACAGGCTGCAAGCTTTCCTTGCCACCTTCACGTGCTGTGCATGTAGACAGGCTAGCGTACACTTGCCTATATATATATATATGTGTGTATGTGTATAAATATATATATAAAAATGGTGCTGCACTGCAAGTACTGCCATTAGAGTGCTGCATTTCCAAACTTTTAGAATATATATATTTTTTTAATATGGAACATTTTTCGTATCTGTACTCAAGTCAAATATGATGCTGCACGGAGCAATCAGGGAAAAAAAAAAAAGACACATTCATTAATTTTCTGAGCATGAAGTGGTTATTCTCATGTATTTGAAATATTTTTGAGTTGCAAGCTCGGTTTAGCAATTAGCACTGTGGAAATATACCCTTTGAAGGACACTGATAAGATAGTCTTACATGGTTATGTTCAGAGCTCACAAAAGGGTATGTACTTTTCAGAATTAACAAGTGTTGATGCAGACATAAATTTTAAGTGAGAGAAATGGGAGTCACACTGTGTTTTTCATGTAAATGCTCAGTTTGCACAGAGCTAAGCATGATGGGAGAATTCAGATGCTCGAAGTGAAGTGTGTACAGAAATGATTGGGCTTCCAGTTGTTGGGTGAAACGGAGCTCATCTAACCTTAAAAGTCTAAAAGTTACTTCTGTAAATCGTACCTAGTTGCCTAAGACTCCTCAGTTAATGGAGATAAGTGGATACCTCTTTTGGACCTGCCTCAGACAGTGGGAGTTGCTCTGTGAAGCTGTGTATTTCCTTCCATTGACTAAAAAGTATGTATTAGACTCTCACAGCCAATATTTAGAGGCTTAAAATCAGTGAACTGAATCTCACCCAACTTTCCCCATTTTGGGGGAAAGATGAAATTTAAAATGCAAGGCAGGAAATAATGCTTACAAACCTATGGTAGGAGAAGTAGCACGCAATCCCATGGTTGGTAACTACAGTCAATGAAGACATAGTAGGGTTTTCTATGATTTTCTAGGCTAAAATTCAGCCATGGCCCATCCCACCCCCAGGCAGGATCAGGCAGTTGGGGGCAGCCCCACCCCCAGGCATCAGGCACCTCCCTGAGATGGGGATGGGCCAAGGCTGGGCTGGGACATGGGCCCATGGATGGGGCCCAGCTCGGTGGGGCCCATGCCTGGGGAGGGCTGTGGGAGCTGGAGACCAGCCCTGCTGCAGCGCTGCTGGGATAAGGGCTGATGGCCCTGGGGTCACAGGCTGTGGGGAAGTCCCAGGGGGACGGACAGGGACAGTCTGGGCTGGTGGTCCACCAGGGCCCTGGCACTTGACTTGGTTCTCAGTTGGCTGTATTTGTAACAGCAGTCAGTTTTTGCTTTGGTTTTGCCAGTTTATGCAATATTAAAGGGTTGATTTAATTTTTTCTTTGCCTTCTCACTGGAGAATGTAAGTCATGCAAAGTGATAATTTTAAGCAAAAACAAAACCAGAAGCTAATTCTGTCTGAGAAAAAATATATGAAGACTTGGATAATTAAATTGGTAGTAGTTAGAATCATAGTTTAATTACAAGTGTAGCTGAAAGTGTGTGTTCAGACCAGTTGAAATCAGGGGATTTATGATGTTAGGAGACATTAAACTGTCTTTCCTAAATTTTCCTGCTTTATTCTTCTCTTGGAGATACATACACTTATATAAACAGATTAAAAATATCTTTGTGAAGAGGAATACTACAGTGTAAACTGTAAATTTGCAGTTGCAAATTTCTGTAACTTTGAATGTGTCTTTCATTCAGAAGTGCAGCATTTGGAGTAGAATAATAAAGCAGTATGATAATCAAGCAACAACAAAATTATTCAAACAAGTAATCTGCGGTATGATGGAATATTCGGAAACAAATAATACACTTTAAGTAATAAATGCTTAAATAGAAGCAAAGAAATTACTTGTGGTGAGTTTATAAAGCTGCCAGTGCTTTGAACTGGATATCATCCCTTCATAACTTAGTTCCCTGCTTAAGTCCTACGACATCACATTAGTTTTATGGATCTTACTGCTTTGAGGTCGATGGAGCTATGTCAGAGGGAAAAGTGGTATAAAAATACTAAAGATTTGCATCAATTTTATATTTCTTACATTTTGCTCTGCCTTCACATTTAGCAAAAAACTGTAACAGTCATTGTAGCCAAGAACATATGAAAAACATGGGTTAGAATGTGAGTTGAAAGAGGGAACTAATTAACAATGTAGCTGCCATTTTGTCAGCCTGCAGATGGCCTCAATGCTGAGTTTTGGCTTCTCATTAAAGGCAATTGTCCATGTTTTTGCATCATTTCCTTTTAAAACTCTTACATGTAATTGTTATTGATTAATTTATTTAATATTCCTGTGGTTTGCTTTATGTCTGTGGAAATTTCATGTACACCTGTACTTTTTCAAGTAATAATTGGGAAAAGGGAAATGGAAAGTTTCAGTATTTGTTGAGACTGTTGATTATAAAGGTTTCTGTACTACAGAGGGCATAAAAACTAATCCTCAAAGCATTCTAGACAACATAGCAGAAATCTCTAAAGTGCAGATTATTTATCTCATGTGGCACGTGCTCGTTGTACATCAGAGACTTAGAAAATTTTCCTTTTAACCTTTGGTGTGCACAGTTTGCCAGAGAACCCATTGGGTGCTGTGCTGAATTTTCAAGTCGCCATGTGTGTTTGTGTATACATGAATATGCTGATGGAGATATGGGCCGTTCTGTGGGTGGGATGACAAATAGTTCTTAATGCTGTTCAGCAGAACAGATATTATTTAATCCCTTTTCCTTTTATTTATGGAATGGTTATTTGTTTGTAGCCTTTGTCTCTAGTCACAGTGCAGGAATTTAACACCATCCAAGACTTTTTCAAAACTCCCAGGTATTTGGTAAAAATTAACCACAGCACTGGAGCATGTTTTACAAAGGTCCTCTTACAGAAGCAATTAAAGTAGAAATAGGAAATATCAGAAATACTTCCAGAAATATCCAAAAAGAAAGGAAGATGTTTCAATCTTACTTCTGTTTTTGCTTTCCATATTTCTTCTTTATTTCTTCAGTTATTGCTTCAACAATGTGAGGATCTGAAAGGACTTCTTAAAGACAGCAGACTGTTAATGCGGTTCAGTATAAGTCAATATTGCGTAACTCATTGTTACTGGAAAGCATCTTGCCAACAGTGGCAAGATTTTTAAGCTCTCTCACCTTCTTCTTTGCCAGTAACCTCAGGGTCTCTTGTCCAATCAGCTTTCAAAATCCAGTGAAAGTCTTGACTATGGAAAGATGGAAAACTAGATTGGGCAAGTCTCTGAAAAATATACTATACAAAATACCGTATTGGGAAGAGAATGTAGCAGTTGACAACTAGTAGCACTTGAAATAAACATACATATGTTTTTAGATATGTCTATGTATATCTTCATACTTCATACAGAATTTTTTGCAAACAAAGATCCTTGGTTCCAAACGGTTTGTAGTCTCTAACATGGTTGAAAAAGGATGCATGTAAGCATCATATAACAGAGATTATACGAATTATGAATGAGGACAGAATGGGATGGATTTCTGGGAGAAATAGCCATTCAGGAAATAAGATTTCAAGGAGAATGGAAAGAGAAAAAGTTCTTGCTAGGCAAGAAAAAGGAATCTTTCCCATCTTAAGGGATTTAGTGAATAATAAATTGGAAAGGATAAAAGGGAAGAAAGAAATGATTGGTTGAAGAAGCAGCTATAAAGACTGCAAAAAGCAGAGACAAGCAGAAAGAAGTTCTTGGTGTTACAAAGCTACCATCCATCAAAGATTACCACACAGTATTACATGACATCATAATTATCCTCTACACAGAAATTCCTATAGCAGTGTACAATCAATGCAGATATTTTCAGAGAAAATTACATGTGGAAAAAAATAATTACATAAGAGCTTGAGGGTAAGAGAGAACAACCATGTTTTATGCAGTGAGTTCAGATCTGAAACACAGAGAAGTCAACAGTTCTGGACTACAAGTCAGGTCTCAGGTCAAGAAGTGAGACAGAGTTGATACATTCAGGATTTGGATGAGCTGGAAGATGGAGATGTAAATGCCAGTGAAAACAGACATTAAAATGCTGCATAGCAGTGATTCTGTGGCAGGATACTAAGGACAACCTTAACTGCCTTGAGAACAAGAAACAGAATAAACAGGAAGGGCCTAAACATGGGGGAAGTGAGGAGAGAAAATCAAAGGTGATACTGGGGTTGTTGTCCTAGAAACTGAGGAGAAAGAAAGAATCACTCAGAGCTAAAACTCACACATTCAGATATGGGAATATCCTTGTGTGTGAGAGGGAAGAGGTGGACAGAAGGAACCCTATAAGAATATTATAGGTCTTATTAAATGGAAATAGTAATACTTAATAAAAGACAAGCCATTAAGCATATTCTGATCATATGCTTAAACCCTAACTACCGTAAAACAGTTTGCTGATGAAGTTGTGTTAATGGTGCATTCTCCACCTATACCTCCTCTGAATGAAGATAAAGAGTTTAGCAGGAAGAAGCTGATTTGAATATCATCTAAATCAGTTCCCTAAATAGAAGACTTGTACTAGTATAATTGTATCTATAGTAGGGGGATTGCCGTTTTTAGTTATGTTGCTTGCAAGCATATAGCTTTTCCCTTTGTTTCCCCAAGACAGCTATGCCAACAAAAGTTGTGAGTGTAGGCCATGCCTCATTGGCTTTGAGTGAAGCCACAGTGCTGATGGAGATTTCCATACAACTATCTCAAAATTAATTTGCATCCCTTTAATGGCAGTAATTAAGAGTGAGAGGTAACTATTTGTAGTTGCATCAGCAGAAAAGTAGGTTGATAAAAATCATAGTTTCTCCCATATTCTGGGGAGAGCTATGCTCTTAATTCCTTGTAAGGAATTTTCTCTGTTCACAAGCAGATGCTTCAAATTATGGTAAGAAGAATAAAGCCCAAATTACTTTCACAGGCTGCACTTTCATCCCTTGCTAGAAATGAGTCTAGTAGTGTACAAAAGTGAATAGCAGCCTTGGATTTCATCACCAGGAAGGTAATCACAGTCTGAACAGGTCAGTAAAGTGCATGGCATCTAGCAAGACATATTCCCTTACTGGCTAGTACAGATGTGAAAGTCTGTGGCGACTGTACATTAATCTGATTGCAAAGTTCTGGCAAATTTCTCCCCTGCCTGCATAGTTGGTTTGTGTATTACATTTGTGGGTGACAACTACTTATTTGTGAAACAGGTTATATTTGTTACAGCCAAAATTAAAGTGATCTGTGGGGCCTATGAAATCCTTCAGGGAATCAGCGAAAACCTGTATTACACTTGGAAAAGAGTCCAAACCTGGTGTGTGAATCAGAATTCAGCTTTGGGCAGCTCCAAGGTTTTGATGTGAGATCCTCCTTTAACAGGCTTTTTGGCTTACACTAAGGGGCTGGCGCTATCTGAGACGGTGCTGCCCTTTTCATCTTGCTTTTGTTTGTAGTCCTTTGGGGAAAGGGCTAAAATATTCGGAATATAACCTTTCTAAGCATTCTTGGTAGCATGCTCGGAAATGTGGAAGGATTATTTGATAGATGGTTTTCAACATTCTGATGCCCACTGAACCATGGCTCATCTTTCTAATCTTCTTTATCTAAGGTAATCTGTATATTCTATCCTCTCTGCATCTATGTATCTTAAGCTGAAAATGCACTGACAGGAAGCTCTAAAATGCCTATTTTTGTTTCTTGCCAACAGCTGGCTGTTCGGACTCCTTGATTAAAGAGCTTCATCACTTCAGGATTCTGGGAGAAGAACAGGTGAGTTAACATCTCAAAGGCAGCATCTTAATGTCATGAAAGATAGACGCTAATGAGACAGTTTTGTCTCTCTCCGGGGAGGCAGAGTGTATCTTATGACCCCCAGTGACCTGAAATGTGGGGGGAAAAAACCACACAGGAGATATATGTGAGATTTTTTTTTTCATTCCATCCATCAGCCTTGACAAGTTATTAATTGGTACATCTGCTATCTGCCACAGCTTTTCAGGTTTCAACAACAGCAGTAAACAGGCTCTCTAAAACAGCAGATAGACAAACAATCCGACTAAGGGATTGATACTTACAGCGACTCATGATACCATCCATGTCTTTTTGTGGCCTTTTTTCTCTTTTAAAAGTGTGTTTCTCATTCATAATTATAGCTGTACTTTGCACTCAGAAAACTATTTTTGTAGAAGAATCTTAGGAAAACATAAGTGAATTATACTTTACAACATTCACAAGGTGGTCATAGTTATTACTTTGTCAATAGTGAAATTAACGTACAGAGATACTGAGAAAATTACCTTAAATTGTGAGAGACAAGTCAAATTTTCAAATGCCTAATGCTTCTGAAATTCAAGTTGTCTTTGCCTCTGAAGTATCTCTCCTAATGTAGTGGTTATAAAGGCTGACATAGAGTTGCAGGTAGTAGGGACCGAGGGACTGAAAGCTCAAGCATTAGCATGTTGTACATGAGAATATCTGTGTCGTCTACTGAATCTGGCGCCAAGGGACTTGCACAAGTTTATATTGAAGGCTGTGGCAGAGGTAGGGGCAGCTCCTGAAATGTTAATTCAAAGTCTGGTTTCTTATTTTTTAGATCAGATTATCTTGTCAAGAACACCCTGTTGCTTCTCCGTTCCTGTCATTCTCCCTATTTTTATTAGAGAGGGTTGCTGGTACATTTTCTAGACTTCCATTTTTTTTCCACCAGTCCCTCACTTGAGTTGTTACAGAAAGTCAAAAGCCAAATTCCTCAGGGACTCAGCTTTTCCTCAGCAGGAAGGCAGCATGATGGGGGGTCTGGGAGAGTTTGTCTGAAAAGAATGGAAAAGACAGAAAACAGTTGTGGGCTCCCCAGTTGAAGAAAGATGGGGAACCGCTGGATAGAGTCCAGCAGAGGGCTAGAAGGATGATTAGGGGGCTGGAGCATCTCTCCTAGGAGGAAAGGCTGAGAGAGCTGAGTCTGTTTAGCCTGGAGAAGAGAAGACCGAGAGGGGATCGCATCAATACTTAAAAATATCTAAAGGGTGGATGTCAGGAGGATGGGGCCAGACTCTTCTCAGTGGTGCCCAGTGACAGGACAAGAGACAAGGGGCACAAACTGGAACACAGGAAGCTCTATCTGAAGATGAGGAAAAACTTCTTCACTTTGTGGGTGACAGAGCACTGGGACAGGCTGCCCAGAGAGGTTGTGGAGTCTCCTTCTCTGGAGATATTCAAAACCCTCCAGGATGTGATCCTATGCAACCTGCTCTAGGTGATCCTGCTTTAGCAGGGGGGTTGGACTAGATGATCTCCAGACATCCCTTCCAACCCCTACCATTCTGCAAAAACAGACTAGTCCAGAAGAGATACTGGAAGCAGGAATCTGGAGAGACTGAGGACTTAAGAGGAGGAAATAAAACAAGTTATGACCAAGATTGATGGGGACAAGAGACTGGCTAGAGCCAGCTGCCTAAAGGAGGGCAAAGTGACATGAAGCTTGAGGACACTGGAGAGATGGGGCTGGCTGGTGAATGGGGGTAGGAGTAGAAACCAGAATGGTAGGAATAAGTAGCTGGGACCAAGGCCTGAAAGGGAATGACCAAATATGCAAACTTGTTAAAGAGACTGGTAAATAAAGTAAGATAAAAAAGTAAGATTGGTACTTAATTAACTGCATGAAGAGGTGAAGCTAAGCATCATAGGAGGAGTGGGAAAAAAGAAGAGATTTTAAGGAAAAGTAGGGAACAGCTGAAGCAAGAGGCAGCGAGCACGATGGACAGGGCTGAACCAGACAGACTTTGATAGCTCCACTGGCAGAGCTCTGAGAATCGAGTTGTAGACCTCAACCTTGCTAATGACCACTGACAGAGCAATATGATTTAATTGGTGGACTTACTTTATTTTTTTAATGTTTCCTTTTTAGAAAAGGAAGTGGTAGACATAAAAATGAAGGTTACAAGAGCTAAGACTGCAAATTAAGAACTCAGACATTAGGAAAAGTCAGATTTAAGATTATTTATGTCATCTTAATACTTTTTTTTTCCTTTGCTCTGCTCACCTACCCTTACACCTTTGCAATAAGAGAGTATTAAATTACATGATCACATGCAAACTTCAGAAGTGGGATGATGTAAACCACAAGGAGCCACAAAAGAAATGATAATTAATTTCTGTCCAATAATAAGGGAAGTCTTAAAGAGAGTAGAGGAGTTTGATGGGAAAAGCCTAGCTAATCGAATAAATGCAGGACTTTTTTCCAGATGCAATAGTTCTGGTATTCTTTCAGAATTTAATTACTGAAATTACTCCTCTTTGTATTGAATACATCTAAACAGATGAGAAATTTTTGTCATTGTGCATTAGGAGCATAAAACTATGTAGATGGAAAGTTGTTTTGCAGAATGGGTCTGACCTATAAACATTTGCCTTTCTCTGAAACTGACTACAATGAGAGGGTATCTGGATACAGTGGTTATCGTTACTGTCTTAACTAATGTCTTTGCAAGTTGTGAATATTGCCATGAAGAATGCCTGAGGAGCCTGAAGATTGCCTAAGAAACCTGAAGGTGCACAAGTCCGTGGGACCTGACAAGCTGCATCCACGGGTCCTGAGGGAACTGGTGGATGAAGTGGCCAAACCACTGTCCATCCTATTTGAGAAGTCATGGCAATTTGGTGAAGTTCCCACCGACTGGAAAAGGGGAAACATAACCCCCATTTTCAAAAAGAGAAAGAAGGAAGACCTGGGGATCTCTAGGCCAGTCAGCCTCACCTCCGTGCCGGGCAAGATCGTGGAGCAGATCCTCCTGCAAACTATGCTCAGGCACATGGAAAGTAAGGAGGTCATGGATGACAGTCAACACAGCTTCACAAAGGGCAAATCATGCCTGACAAATTTGGTGGCCTTCCACAATGGGGTCACAGTGCTGGTGGACAAGGGAAAGGCAACTGCCACCATTTACCCGGACTTGTGCAAAGCATTTGACACTGTCCTGCACGACATCATTGTCTCTAAACTAGAGACACATGCATTTGATGGATGGACCACTCACTGGATAAGGAATTGGCTGGATGGCCGCACTCAAAGAGTTGTGGTCAACGGCTCGACGTCCAAATAGACATCGGTGACAAGTAGCATTCCTCACGTGTAAGTACTGGGACCGGCACTGATTAGCATCTTTGTCAGTGATGTGGACAGTGGGACCAACTGCACTCTCAGCAAGTTTGCTGATGACACCAAGCTGTGTGGTGCGGTTGACACGCTGAAGGGAAGGTCCCATCCAGAGGGACCGTGACATGCTTGAGCGGTGGGCCAGTGCAACTCACATGAAGTTCAACAAGGCCAAGTGCAAGGTCCTACACGTGGGTCGGTGCAATCCCTACAGGCTGGGTGGAGAATGGATCAAGAGCAGCCCTGAGGAGAAGGATTTGGGGGTGCTGGTTGATGAAAAACTCAACATGAGCTGGCAGTGTGTGCTGGCAGCCCAGAAAGCCAACTGTGTCCTGGGCTGCATCAGAAATAGTGTGGCCAGCAGGTTGAGGGAGGTGATTCTCCCCCTCTACTCCGCTCTTGTGAGATCCCACCTAGAGTATTGTGTCCAGCTCTGGGGTCCCCAGTACAGGAACGACATGGAGCTGCTGGAGCAAGTCCAGAGGAGGGCTGCAAAGTTGATCAGAGGGCTGGAGCACCTCTCCTATGAGGACAGGCTGAGGGAGTTGGGGTTGTTCAGCCTAGAGAAGAGAAGGCTCTGGAGAGACTTAATTGCGGCCTTTCAATACCTGAAGGGGGCCTACAGGAAAGCTGGCGAGGGGCTGTTTTATTATGGAATGCAGTGACAGGACAAAGGGTAATGGGTATAAACTAAAAGAGGGGAGATTGACACTGGACGTTAGGAAGAAATTCTTTACTGTGAGGGTGGTGAGGCCCTGTAACAGGTTGCCGAGAGAAGCTGTGGAGGCCCCATCCCTGGCAGTGTTCAAGGCCAGGCTGGATGGGGCTTTGGTCAACCTGGTCTAGTGTAGGGTGTTCCTGACCATGGAAGGGGGGTTGGAACTAGATGATCCTTGTGGTCCCTTCCAACCCATACCATTCTATGATTCAGTTATTGCATGAGCCCATACAAGCGAAAAGAATATTGTAGTTATATTCTGTCCCTACAACAGCGTTGTTATCGTGAGTCTGCTGATGACCACAATAGCTCTTACTTGAAGTAAGCATGCACTTTGACAGTTAGGGAGAAGTTGTTGCAAAACCAAGGTAAAAAAAAGTTAAAATACATCTAAATGAAGACAAACAGACATTTCAGGTAGAGATGTTATTCACATGGCTATCTAATTATTTCTTATATTTATTTAGTTACATATTTGCTTTTTAAAAATATCTAAAGTCTGTCTTTTTTCTGTTATCATGCATGCTAGATAGAAAAAAAAATCGTAATTAACTATAACACTGTTTTATTCAGACTGCTTACAATTTCAGTGTTATCAACCAACACATATTTTCTTCCACTCCAAGCAACAGTCAGAGAATAATAGGGGCATGTTACTGCTTCATGTCCAATCTTGATTTTTTTTTAAAATGCTTATGTATTTAAGGCCAGATTAGAAAAGCAGAATGGACTATTGTGATAATCTGTTCTGATCTTCTTTAGAATAGACATTACATTAGTTTCTTGGATTAATTCTTGTTTAAACTGGAGTATATTGCCTAGAAAAACATCCATTCTTTGTTTACAAATCACTTGCAGACATTAGATCCTATTATACCTCTCAGTAGTGAAAGATGAAGAATCCCCAGCCTTTTTTCTTTCCACCACTGCCAGCATCAGTATGTTCCCTACATTGCATATCTCCAATTCCTCAGGGTCCAGATCCTTTACATTTCCAATTCCCTTTGTCCTGTAACAAGGCAATAAGTAATCATCATCATAAAAAATGACTTCAACCTATGAATGCAACTCAGAAAAAGCCACAATACGCCTGAAACAGGACTAAAAAATTGCTTATACAGCAAAAGAGAGTCTGTTTGTCAGTCAGACTGTCAGTTAAATGTGTTTCAGACAGAATGGAGGAACCTCTCAATTTGAAGTAGACATTCCCACTGGAACTTGTGGGTTCCTTTTAAACCAGTGGCTGCCGAATCAGGAATATAATTTCCCTTCTAGAAATTTCTATTTATTCATCTAAGAGGTGCCTTCGTGCCTTTGGACGTGGATGGGCACAGCTCAGATTGAGCTCACCATCCATCACACTGCTTTCTATAGAGAAATCCCATTCTGCAATTGTGGGTAATAGTTTGTTCCTAGAAAAATAACTTTACATGTGACTGAAAAGTAAGTTGTTTGCTTAAACCCACTTTACCAACAGTTCAGATACCCCGGTAGCATGAACTTAACCGTCCATGTTACATGTTCATTACTTCCTCTTCTCAAATGGCTACAAGCTTTATCACCAACATTCTATGTTCTTGGTTTTCTTCCAAGTCACTGATAAAAAATTTAGGTGGCATAAGGCCAAGAATCAATACCTTCAGGACCTTTTTGGAAACACACCTGCTTAATAACGATTGCCCATTTACAATTATATTTTAAACATGCCAGATAGCTAAGTTTTCATCCTCTTAATATATGGCATGTTAATTTTGTGTCACTCTAGATACTTAATCAAAATGCCAGGCAGCAGCAAGACAAATGCCTTAGAGAAGTCTGCCTCATCAACTCTCTTACCTTTATCAACCAAATTTCAGTCAAATTAAAATCAAGCAACTGTTCCTAATACAAAACCCTGCTCTCTACCCTTTGTTCACTGAGTATTTGTTTTCTGTAAGTACTTACCATATATAATTCTTGTTGATGTCATTAAGAGAGGGTTTGAGCAGCTTGCAGGATTCAGCCACTTGAAAGCATGTCTGCCTGTGTCCCTGTCTATCCAAATGTTTCTTCATCTAAATGTAAGCATTGAAGGAAAACGAATGCTGAGAAGATAAGTTTTTAACTTGAATTGTGAAGAGTTTCTGATTCATATTTCCTAAAAGGAATTCTATAATAATAAAACAGTTGTCAAGTAGTCAAAATTCTTGGTAGTCTTCTGGACATGTAAAACTCCCATGTCTTCTATTCCCCCAGGAATGTACATTCTGGGAAATTAATTCTAGCTGGAAAGTCTATCTTTTAAGGTTTAGCTGATGGCAACAAAATAGTTTTTAAAGATGGATACTTTTTTTAGACTTTATGGAAAGAAGTAATTGTAATCTGTGTAGTGAAATAGAAGAGTGTAAACTTCCCTGGTACATGATATGCATTGTGGATACCTAACTTACTCTGGAAGCTGGTTTTATGTGGTAATTGGCTTAATATGCAACACAAGTACATTCAGCAACAGATTGCCACCCCACTTGATACTTGACCTTTTGAGAAGGTGCCAGAGAGTCTGACCTAGAAAAGTCTCCAAAAGCAGCTTTGACTGGTTTGGTTTGGACCTCTTTTTCACAGGTCCTCCCAGTGCACATAGGTCTGTACAAGCCAAAGAGAATCTCCCTGACACGCAACCCCAGGAAGGGTGAAACCTGAATCCTTCTAACAGCTCTGTTGAGCTTTGTCTTGCGATTTGATCTTACTGTTCATAATCCATCATTTTCCCCTGGCATAATGGATGCAGTCCAACCTGCAGGCTACCCACTTCATAGGTGCCTGAGATACAGTCAACATTGGGATGGAAGTTTTATTAACTGGGGAGCTATTGAACAATAGCACAACATAAGAAAGTTTGCCTCCAGAGGTAGTCATTTGCCCTGTCAGGCTGACTGTCTCTGCAAGTAAATACAAATAGTTCTACGAATGGTGGTACTACAAGTTGCGTACAAAATATGTTAAAGATACACCAAACACGGACGCTGTCCAAATTAAGTGGAAGGCAGGTAATTCAACAAGTCAGTGCCAGAGACAGCAGAGAGAACACTTTAATTCAGATCTAAACACTACAATATACCAACATAGCAAAATGACTTGCAGTGAGCTGTTATGGAGTCTCCCTAACGACTCTGAGAAACTTCCCTCTTCTCCCCAAAGTGATAAAAAAAAAAAATCTTGTTTAATTGTTTAAATGGAATATTGTGATTCATGAATAAAGTAACAGCTACATCTGAAAGCTGGAAGGGAGTAACGCTAGAGCAAGCAATCTGCTGCTATACCTGAGTGCCCCCAACAGGTCACAGCACAGATGAAGCAGATGACATGCTAGTGGCAGGAAAAGAAGCTGCTAAGTAATGTATAGCTGCGCTTCTCTGCTATATCATCTGCTCTGACAACTTTGCAGAATGTATTGGCCAGTTTCTTGATATTTTGACAGGGGAATGATCAGTTTTAACAGATCTCTCCTATTGGCTGCCACTGCAATCCATAGCACTGCTCACTTTTGCTTTAGAAATGTTTTGGGCGTTTATGTCCCTGGAACCTGAGCAAGCCTGAATGGGGGAACTTTTTTTTTCTCTCCACATTTCCTTGCCAGTTGGGAAAAACTTATGCAAAGGAATATCCCGCTTTGAAAATCTGCAGATGCACATCCCCATGCTGTTCAAAGGTGGTGTGGGCTTGTGCTAGTTTTTGTGAGCTGTAACTTGGAGATATGGAAATCTAGTTTGAAAAGAACACAGTGTGAACAGAAATCACTTAACGTTGATTGAGGCTTTAAAGGAATTTGTATACAATACATGTGTGTGGCAAGGGGAAAGTTCTTTTGATTTGTTTTTTGCTTGCAATGCTTGCTAGAAGAATTTTTTTTAAGTATGTGCTACAGAATATGAATGTAAAATCGGTCTTAAACTATTCGATATGTATTTACCCATTCAGGCAAAAGTAATGTCATGTGACAATTCTAATTAATCAGCTGAGTTTAGTGCAGAAGACTGTCAAACATGATCAACAAAGTGGTTTTCAAGTATTTATGGGTCAAGATTTTTTGTTAACTACACTTGGAAAAAATGTAAGTTACCTCTCGATAATTCACATGCAGTTAAAAAAACATCACTGAATACTTTTTCCAGTTCATAATTACTAAACCAAAGCTATTTTTTTTAGTATTCTCAAATCTATGTCTTTATGAGTATACTTCCTTACAGCTCTGTGCTTTCCAGTGCATTCCCTGGCTACAGCTACTACTCTGTGAGTGATACATGCATCTCTCAGTTTCTTCCAGTTTTCCGTCTAATGCCTGAATTCTGTCCATCTCATTTGGCTCACCTTTTCAATTTTTCATCATTATCCCATCATTCTCTCTGCGGTTTTTATCTTCTGATCCTCTTTACGCTACCTTTTTTTTTTTTTTAATAGCTGGAACTACACAACAAACTTTACAGTCTTGAAATTTCGTATGACCAGCGATATCTCTCTTTTCTTCTTATGCTATTACCTACTTTGAATGTCTCCTAACTGCCTTCTTCCCTGACTTCAGAGGTAATTGGAACCCATGTGAGTTCCTCAGCTTTGTCTTTCCTGGATTATCAGAACTTCATTCTTTCTGAGTTCTTGTCATAGATGGGGCATCTCTACTTTCTTACTCCTTTTTTAACTTCTTGTCTGTGCACTAGAGAAGTAAAAGTAATTTATTTTTGATTCAACACATGAAAAAAAAATTGAGAGAAAGAAAGGAGGAAGTACTTGTGATCAAAATGAATTTAAACGATATTCTTTTCTTGTCATAACAAAAAATTGTTATTTTGTGTAGGACCCAAATTTCCATTTGTTTACTTGTCTGTAACAGCTATCAGTGAAAAACTTGAGAGGAATTCTCTTCCATCCAGCTTTTATTAAATTCAAAGAGAAGGTTTGAACCCCAGTGCTTAGGGTCTCAGGTGGATGTAGAAGATGGGATTTCGTCCATCCCTTGCATGACTTCAATTTGCTTTCATGGATTATGCATGTATTCACTGCTGTGACCTGAGAAGTGGAATTCCTGGGAGCCATTATCTACTTCAGTAAATCTCAGTTGCACTATCTGCAACAGCATCAACTGAAAAGATTTCCTCATGTTGTGGTTTTACTCCAGCCGTTGGCTGGGCACCACGTAGACACTCGCTCCATCCCCCTCGTTGGAAAGGGGGAGAGAATTGGAAGAGTGAAAGTGAGAAAACTCGTGGGTTCAGATACAAGAATTTAGTAAGTGAAGCAAAAGCCTCGTGCACAAGCAAAGCAAAACAAGGAATTCATTCCCCACTGCCCATGGCAGGCAGGGGTTCAGCCATCCCCAGGGCAGCAGGGCTCTGTCACGTGTAATGGTGACTTGGGAAGACAAACGCCATCACTCCGAACGCCGCTGCCCCCCTTTCCTCTTCCCCCAACCCCTTATAAACCGAGCATGATGTCATATGGTATGGAAAATCCCTGTGGTCAGTTGGGGTCAGCTACCCTGTCTGTCCCCTCCCAACTCCCCGCACACCCCCAGCCATCCCGCCGGCGGGGCGGTGCGAGAAGCAGCAAAGGCCTTGGCTCTGTGTGAGCATCGCTCAGCAACAGCAAAAACATCTCTGCACTATCAGCGCTGCTTCCAGCACAAACCCAAAACACAGCCCCACACTGGCTACTGTGAAGAAAATTAACTCTCTCCCAGCTGAAAACAGGACACCTTGCATCAGCTACAGCCTTGGTGATGGTTACTTGTAGGGGAGAAAAGAATGTGAATTCATGCCCCACAAGAGTCAAAAGGAACTGAATGTTTGTCTATTCAGACTGCTCCCACGAATACCTGCTGGAATATCGCAGACTTTCAATAGGTTGTAAACACAGTGCCAAGCCATATGCTGTGCTTAGTCCACTTTCTTCATTGTATTGTATTGCCTCTCATATATTCAGTTTGATTTCCAATACAACCTGCTCCAGTGTCGTCTCTTCTCAGTATTCTTTATTTTCCATTTTCATGCTCTTCACTTTGGGTCTTCTTTCATATCATTCTGCAAACCGTAATCTTTCCTTTCTCCCCCTCCCCCCCCCAGTTTAATTTCTTCCATGAATTCTGTTCAGTCAGGGGTTTCTTATCTAAATATTTTCTTGAGACTACCTTACCCAATTTTCCATAACGCTCCAAAGTTCCAGCTTTCCACAGGCAAGATCCAGCCCTCTACAAGGGCTGTGGGAACAAGGAGTTGTTGCTCTGAACTTACTTTTCCTATCTTGCCATTGGGCATCAGAGGAGCCCAGTAACTCAGGAAAATAAAGTATGGGTACTTCATGAAGAGTCATGTCAGTCCATCTCTATTTAATCTATATTTTAGATGACACTTTTGTAAGCATTTTTACCAGTCCAATGAGTACTAAGGGGTTTGTACTTTAAGTTGCCTAATTACATTATAGAACTAATTCTTGGGGGGTTTTATAAGTGTCTAATACATATAAATAAAGTGCTTAGTCTACATTATGGACTAATAGCCTCCACAATCTAATTTTGAAACACACAGATGGTTATTTGATTTATAGGAGCAGTAAAAACAATCTGACTCCAGAAAGTAGATTTTCTTTCCTCTGAGACCATTACATTCAGTTAAAAGAAACAAGTAATTGCATTACCTTTCAGAGATTAGAAATTTTGGCTTTCCATCTACTGTTAAACTTTTGTCCAGAGTTCCCTGTGAGGCAACTACTGAGTAGATGCTTTTAGGTGTGAGGAAAAAAAGGAAAGTAAAGAAAAGTGTTCCCAAAGTGTAAAAGCAAACTAAAATAGCACAAGTCATGTGTGCTGTGGCAGAGCACGGAGGGGAGGGAGGTGGAACAGATGATATTTTAAAGTCCATTCCAAACCAAACCATTCTATAATCCTATGATATTAAAGCATAACTTGCAAATTAAATAACGTGGCAAGGAATCACTGTGTTCGCAAAGTGTATTTTGCAGAAGTTTTGTGCATCCAGATGCATTTCAGTTTTGTCTTATTGTCTGAATCTCAGTGTAACTGAAAACACTGCAACCTGTAGTTAAACCTTGTTTACTCCTGTGTCAGCCTACTGATTTCTTTTCTATTACCACTGATTTACATCATCAGTTGAATTTCCCAGTACCATTCTAAGACTCAAGGGAAACCATCCCAATCTAGAAAGTGGGAAGCAGGGAATAAATGGTTGCAATTATCCAGCCTCCATGTCTCTGTCACACTATAATTTATAATCACATTAAAAAAAAATTATTTCTGAAGGATCTGACAAGTCTTTACAAGCAAAGATTGCGTGAAAGAACTTCATGATATGGGTGAAATACCCTAAGTAGAGATGGGAATTTTTTCCACTCAAAATTTTATTCAATGAGAAGTAGAGATTTGGGTTGACAGAAACAATTCACAAACTGAGCAAAAATTTCACAACAGGATGCAATTTTCAGAGAAAAATCATAATGTTCTACATCTAGCTTGTCCATATAACTTTAGGTGTCTTAGCACTAGTGATTTGGGGCAAAACATATTTTTTAAAAACTTTTTTCTTTCCCAAATAAGCATTGAAATATATGGTTCTATGGTGAATCTGGCAACTATTTACCTACCTGTATTTCTGAGGACCTTATTACAGTAGCATATAAATGCTTGACATTCTTTGCTCAAAAACTGATTTCTAGCAGCAGTAGATGGCTGGTGATTTCTTTGTAATTTTATGCCCATCATTACCATAGTATTTGATGTCCTCATGACTATTAATGGATTTTGCCTCTTAACACTACAGTAAAATCAGCAAGTATCATTCTCCCTCTTTACAAATGGGGAACTGATGAGAAGCACAGATTAAGTGATTTACGTGAAAACCACAGGAAGGCTATGCTGCTGCCAGGAATTGAATGCCAGTTGAGTCAAGTTCCTCATATATTAAACTTCGTAAGCCATTTTTCCTAAAAGTAATAGGCGATATTTATCCTCCTTGTAGCATGCAGAACCATTTTACACATGATGAGTGTATCTCTAAATAGGAGGCACATTGGCAATAATTGACAGATGCATATTGTGAAACATTTTGAATGTATGGAAAAGTTAGATTCATCTTTTAATGACAGCTCTTTATGTGTTAGATATCTAGCTTAAGTTAGTTTTCTCAGCTTCAACTATAGCACTTTCACGGGGTGATTCATTGTACCTATCTTAGATATCACATCTAAGTCAGCATACATTCCCTTCTTGGGATCTTGGTTCTTCTCATCAATATATTTGGACCCTATATGACCTAGTATGAAAGAAGTACAAGATTGTAAAACAATCTTGAATTAAATTTTATAGCAAAGAAAAATAATAAAATTGTGTGAGCTGGCTCACAGTCTGAGCTATTTAGGTACCTAAACTTTGGTTTCAAAAATAGCTTAGTCCAGGTGACTTAGGATCAGAATTATTGAAGCTGAAGTAGCTATTGTGGGAGACACCTAATTTCAGGTTTCAATATCTAACAAATTGTCTGATCTCTCTTTGTTTGTAATAGAACAGGGCACTCCAGGGCTCAGTTCTTATGCTGATACATCCTATCCCTACTGTTAACTATAAAAGGAGTCTAAGCAACCAGAGCAACTATAGGTTATCATCACTGCGGAAATCCAACCTAAATGAAATGAATCCTACTTTAAATCTCCAGTTAAGAATAAGAGGCAAAGTAAACCAGTGGTGGTTGTCTGCTGGAATATCCTGAAATATCTCATCCAGACCTGTGATCAAAAATGTGTCATGAGGTCCAAAGACGTTTAAGGGCTTTTGTAAATTCACTGGCTTTAAGCACGTTGATTGCATTAGTCCTGTTTGATATGTATGGCTGTGATATACAGGAGAAAATGCCTCTAACAGATATAATCTGTCACTATATCCAAATAGTTAATTAATAATTCATGAATAAGTGTTTTGGTCCTTTACAAGCCTTTTATAAATGCACCCTTAAGGTAAAGTGAGTTGTTTTGTTTCAGGCCACTGAATAAAGGATATAAATCTGCATACGTTATGTATGACTGTTGTTACGGCAGCAAACTTGTATATGTTCCACTACTACATGTTCTAGTTGGTTGCAGGGTTTTAAGTGAGCTACTGTACCGGCACAAGGAAAAAGAAATTGGAAAATGACATCTTATAAATATATCTGGACTTTGAACCTAGGAAACAGGCTGGTAACTAGATATCGAGATGTGCCAACACATTTAGTAAGCTCTTTCCTATCTTCAAATTGATCCTTTTTTTGACTTTTATAGTGTGAAAATACTGATGAGAGTGCTACACTGGCATGAGTCCTGTGCTGAACCAGTACAAAGTGTCAGATTTGTTGACCAGAATATGAAGCCTTTGTCCACCTTGCCAGTAGGTAGAATGGACATTTTCTTTCTCTAATTTTCTCTAGCAGGACAGATTGATTCCCATCTTTCCTATCTTCCATTTTTGTGTATCAACAAAAAAATGAGAGGAGGTGGGAGGAATTTCTCCATGCCCTTTTATACCAAGTTAATGACTGGAAAGCATATCCATTTTTTCAGCTGTGAATTTATAATGGAAGTGCTGACAGAATCTCAGCTACAGTGTCACTGGCATTTGCCTCCCTAATGAGAAGCTGCTAACAATCCCACATCCAGCATGTTGTTCCCTTTCAACCGGGTAAGACAATCACCATCCTGACCTTAGGTCCAGTCTCTGCCCTGAAGAAAAATCAGGTCAGCAGAGAGCTTTGCAGCTGTGGTTACCCTTATTTCTGTTCAAGGCCAGCAGAACAACTCAGAGCACTCAGCATGTATTTAGTCCAAGGATCACAAGGATTTGGAAATTGATAGAGTCCAACATTAAATATTTATGCTCTAGGTTCAAGCATAATAATCACAGAATCACAGAATGGTAGGGGTTGGAAGGGATGTCTGGAGATGATCTGGAGATCATCGACTGCTAAAGCAGGATCAGCTAAAGCAAGTTGCACAGCATCACATCCTGGAGGGTTTTGAATATCTCCAGAGAAGGAGACTCCACAACCTCTCTGGGCAGCCTGTCCCAGTGCTCTGTCACCCACAAAGTGAAGAAGTTTTTCCTCATCTTCAGATAGAGCTTCCTGTGTTCCAGTTTGTGCCCCTTGTCTCTTATCCTGTCACTGGGCATCACTGAGAAGCATCTGGCCCCATCCTCCTGACATCCACCCTTTAGATATTTTTAAGTATTGATGCGATCCCCTCTCGGTCTTCTCTTCTCCAGGCTAAACAGACTCAGCTCTCTCAGCCTNCCCCAGGATACCATTGGCTTTCTTGGCCACGAGGGCACACTGCTGGCTCATGGAGAACTTGTTGTCCACTAGGACTCCCATGTCCTTCTCGCAGAGTGGCTTCCCTGCAGGTTAACCCCTAACCTGAACTGGTGCCTGGGGTTATTCCTCCCTCGGTGCAGGACCCTACACTTGCTTTTGTTGAATTTCATTTGGTTCCTCCCTGTCCAACTCTCTGGCCTGTCCAGGTCTTGCTGGACGGCAGCACAGCACTCTGGTATACCAGTCACTGCTCCCAGTTTTGTATCATCAGCAAACTTGCTGAGGGTACACTCCATCCCTTTATCCAGGTCAATGAGTACGTTGAACAAGACCAGACTCAGTACTGACCCCTGGGGAACACCGCTAGCTACAGGCCTCCAACTAGACTCCGCACTGCTTATCACATAGAAAAACACCAGCTGACTTCTTGAGCTCCCACATTCAAGGAGACTTTGCAGATGTGTCTTGTACATTTCTCAAAATGCTCGTATCTTTCAGATCCAAAATCCTTAATTCAGGATTTCTGGCTGTCATTCACACACTGAGTGATATTTTGAAGGATTTCTCTCCTTCTACTTTTTGCTTTTCTTTTGAGAGGAAGTTTATTTGGATTTTTTCCAACTGAAAAAGGTGGATACTTCCATTTTAGTAAACTTTTTTTTCCTGTGATGTGACATTTTTATGTCTATATGTTACAGTTTTTTAAGAAGTCACATACTATTTTAAAAACCCAGTGTAACAAAACATGTTATGGCAACATTTGCAGAAGAATCTTCTAAAATGTACCCACAAAACATGCAGTGGCACCCTGTCTTTGTAATTTAAAATTCTTCTTTGTCTCATTTGTGTATGAAGTTTTGTTCCTATTATTTCAGTTTCTATGTGGGATTTCTTAGCAGAGGAGTACAGATTGGTGAGAGAGTTTTTTATTTGTTATCCCCCCCAAAAAAAATGGAACAGGATTTTCATGAGCAGTTATGGGATAAAAGTTTATGAAGCACTAAATACTGCTGCGAGTGCTGTAACGTAAAGCTCTGTTTTATTCCTTTAGCACACCATAAAGTCATTTTGCTCGTGGAGAAAATTCATACTACTCCCTTCCTCTTTGGCCTTTTGGATTTTCCTGTTTTCTTTGGGGCTGTTAGGACCAAATGCTTTCATTTATTTCACTCTACAGTAGACCAGATTTATAGCCGAATCTGAAGCCTGCTTTACAATGGTTATATAGCCACTAGTGTGGAACTGCACCAATGCAGAACCCTAGAGCAGATGTGATTTACATGTGCGCAGCGTGATTTGTACTTGCTCAGCTTATCTCAGGCTGAAAGGAGGGTACGTTAGACCAGGGAAAGTTATTGCAATGCCATCAGTCATTTTAGGGTAGGCGTTCTCGTCAGTGAGGATACAGTGAGCATGTTATTTAATATCGCTGTGTGTCAGTGTCTCCGTCATTAGAATGGAGGCATTTCCATAGCCTTGTAGGCTACCGGGGTGGAACTAGATGAAAACTGCAAAAGCTAAGAAAATTTCCTGGGAGACCCTGAAAAAAACCTACAACTAACATTGAAATAAATGTATATCAGAGAATTATTTTGCCCATCAGTTTCATGAAAAGTACTTTGAAAATAAAGTTGGCTGGGCAGTTTTTACAACCCTTTAGCTCTAAAACATTATACTGTACTTGTAGCTATAGATTCCTGGGAGGTTTTGTGGGTTTCTTTTCAATCTGTATACAGCCTTTATCAGTATCTGTTGTTGGACTCTATTTATGATGTTTACAATAACTTTTTTATCACAATATAAGAGATCTTGAGGTTATATACAGAAATGGTCTGCTATTTTCTTGATTTTAATATCCCACACCATTTTCTGGTGGTGAAAATGATAGCTGCAAGTCAGAAAATGATGTGTATGATGTGAGTTGGAGCGGAGTGACACCCCATTTAGCAACACTGCCAAGTTCTAGACATTTGACAAATAACCTGGACTAGATTATGTGGGATAGACTCAAGCTCAAAGTTTGGGCAGGATGGTTTGCGTGCTGTTTGAAGTTTAACACCAGTCTGTTGTGTTGTAGTACAACCGCTACCAGCGCTATGGGGCCGAGGAGTGCGTGCTGCAGATGGGAGGAGTGCTGTGTCCAACTCCCGGCTGTGGAGCGGGTTTGCTTCCTGAACCAGGCGTGAGGAAAATTGCATGTGAACGAGGCAATGGAATAGGCTGTGGGGTAAGAACATGTATTTTCCTACTAGCGGTGTGTGAAACAACTGCTCTTGTGCAATGTTTGAATAAGGAGGGGAGATGTTTTTTTTCTATTTCCATCAGTGACTCCAAATTGCCCTTCATACCGGAGTGGCAGACTGTAGCTCAATATACAATTTAAATAGAGCACCATGGCTTAGGAATGATGGCTTCATTGTGTAGACTATGTCCATTCCAGAATTCTTTGCTTTATTTGATTTAAGAAGTTACTGAGTAGTTACAGTAAGATATTGAACTGTGCAGATGGCAATCCGAGTGCGCTTTGACTTTCCTCTCCTAGCAGAAGCGAACAGGATCTTGAGCAAACCATTCGTTATTATATTAACACCAACATTCTTTAGAAGTAGTAGAAAAAGAATGACCAGTCTGTAATACTGCAGTGACATTGCTTATGCATGTCATACACGACGAAAAGAAATGTAGAAATATTTTTGTTTTCTCATAAAAATTGCTTTTCAGCAGGGGGAATGCACAATTAATGGTGGATTTCTGGAATACAAAACCAGATGACACTGGAAAATGTTTTTGCTAAGAGGTGATTTTTTTAGCAGTTGAAAAAACAGGTACCTTACAAGAATCAAGCTTTGGGGGAAATAGAAATATGTAGAGAGAAATCTGTATATAAAGGAACCTATTAAATGTTAGGTCAGAGTGGCTAACTGATGTTTGTACTAAATGACTCTTTCCATAGTTGATACTATTGCTGAATTCCATGCAGGTTATGAGAGAAGAGAAAATATCAGTATTTATAAAATATTATCATGCTCCATGTGGAAAATGCACTTTTTATTGCAGTTTTGATGTTGCCCTAAATGATACTATGGAAGAATCATAGTTTGCTGAACTAGAAACTCGCAGTATCTTGTCTTCTGTTGAGTAGGTTAGCATCTGTCGACCTTGGTAAAACTTCCTATCTGTCCATGCAGTGGTGCATGTAAAACAGAGTATTCCCCAGACTCACTGAGAAGACACAGGCTTCTATGTCTGAGTAAACAAAAAGAAATGACTCTGGATTAACGATTAGGGATTGGTTTAAAAAGATAAAATCACAAATAATTTTTACTCCACTCTCTGCCTTGAACTGATGAAAATCAAACTGTGTTTTGCAGCTTCATTCATCATTATTCTGAATCTGCAAATGCCCTGTAAATAAGGTGTACATAGCATAAAGGATTGATGTATTGCCTGGTTTAGCAAACTGCTGTGTTTCCTTTAATGGAGCCTGTGCTGCCTTTGCTAGTGACCAGATCTGCAGCCTTGAGTTTAACCTCACCCTTTGTTTTGGTTTACGTGATGTCTTGAACATTAGGGAGTACAATTCACTGAGGCTGAAATGAGAAGCAAGAGGCTGGTTTGGAAGCCAAATTTTGGTAACATTAAGGCCCTTCCTCAGAATCTGTAATGGAACAGGGTGAATATACACATCTTTGAATCTTTCTTTGCACTCTGCCAAATGGTAACCTTAAGGAATGTTTGTTGCAGAAGATTTCCTGTGGTGAAGGTCCGTTGGTGAATGATTGCAAGAACATCAAGGCAGTTAGGAAAGCTATTTATTTCTACTCGGTTTCTGTAGTCATTTTGAGTGTTTTCTATTCAGAAAGTTAAACTATGGTGGGTGTTTTTCCCAGGCAAAACCTGCCCTTTTTTAGTATGAACGCATTCCACTCTTCTTTACAGAATCCAGGCACATCCACTTCAGAGCTCTGGGTTCCCTCACAAGTGCACACAATGATTTACAAGCTCAAACAAAGGCCCAAGATGAATGTCCCTTTTATCTATCCAAATAAAGGTAACAAGAGATGCCTTGCAAGGCTTACCTGTACAGCTTAGGTTAGAGACATGGTCCTTGTTAAAGCTGGTAAGCAAAGAAATAAGGAAGGCAGCATGAATCTGGAAATCATCTATGAATATCTGTGTCATCCTGTAAGCTATACTTTAGACATGAAGAGTCTCTTTTGGGATATTTGGACCTCTGTCTTTGGATAAAGTTCAGAGCTGATAACGTATTTCTAACAGCAGAAGTTACATCTAACATCAATGATCTGTTATTCACCCAAAAGCCATCGTAGAGCAATAGTGGTCTACTGAACAGAGCAAACTGATTTCTCTGGTCTGAATTGCAGTACAAGGGTAGCTAGCAACTGTCAAATAGTTGAGGATTTTGATTAACTGATGAGATGGATCAAGGGAGGGAGGAGGGATAGCTTTTCAAGAGAAAGCTGAGGCAGTAGATTCAGAAGCCATTTTGGAAAAGGAGAGGCAGAAGAAACAAATAGAGAATAAGCTGGCTCAGGGATTGAAGTGAAATAAATATTCCATTACTCAGAGAGAAAACTGTGTGAGGCAGTCCCAAACAGTTAAGGACTCCAACCAAATCTGAAAGAGCCTTGAAAAATGAACAGGTAGCTGAGCCAGCCTGGGATACATACATTTTTCCTTCCTCAGTTTCTTTCTGTGATATATGAAATGAGGAGCTAGAATCTCTTTTTGCAAAGTCATTCCTATTGGTGTCAAAGCTAAATGTGAGTCTCCAGGACAGTGCTCTTAATTTGCTAAAAGGCCTTTGGGAAAGTTAAAGATGGTAGATTTTGCTTTGTCAGGGGAAATTAGGAAACAGCAATATATGGGGCCTAGAAACAGCCTAGTAAATATCTAGACAGAACTGTACCAAAAAGGTGAGGAGAGAGGTTTAAATTTAAGCATCTCCATATGCACCCATTGCTGTAAGACCCAGCTATTTCTTCAGGCTTTCAGGCAAAGAAATAGAACAAGAAGAGAGATTTATTTTGACTTGAAAAGTAGCATGCAGACATCTTTTTAATGGATATGAATAGTCCTCACCCAAAGCCATGTTATGGTACCATTGACCAACCTCACTGTTGCTTAATCTTTCATATCTTTTATCATTAGCCATAAACAAATTAATTGATTTGCCAAGATATTACCATTATACACTGTTGTTCTAGCTTCATTACTATGCATCAGACCTATGTTACTAACTTTTATTGCTCAGATATAAAATTTTGACATATTTAATACGAGAGAACAGCAACAAAACATAGAAGACAGTACATATTGTACCAGCTGGCCTGAGTACAGGAAAAGCTGTGGTAATCAAGGCATACAAAAGCTCTATGAATAAAACATTTTTTTTTTGTTTTATAGTATACTGGCATATTATTTCCTACATATTAAAGAAAATTTTGCAGTTTAAAGCAGGTTAGAATGGAGCTTGAACAGAGACTATACTACTTGTTTATTGAAAATTAGACTGTGGTTTCTACACATACAGCTCATCTGTCTTGCAAAACGTCCACTATCATTATCTTTCAGTGGGATGATACCTGACTAATGTGTGATTCCATCCCAGCCCTTGCTCCACAACATAAACATTATGCAGCATGCAATATCAGTTGACTTTTCCCTTGGAATGGGGTGAGATGGAAGATCAGGGATAGTGGAGATCGAGCCACTGTTGGTCTTTTCCCCTTGAGTTTACTCATTCCTAGCATAGTCTCTATACGCAAGAAGAGCAATGTATTTCTAGAGATCTGCTGTGATTTGATAACCCCTTGCTAGGACACCTGACTCTTGAAGCTATAGCCAGGTTCATGGAGGTCCTGAGACCACTCCAAACTGTCCTAAGGTCTGAGCAACAATCTTGGTCTTAAGTACAAGCTGTCATAATTGTTGTTTTTCTGGCCTTTCATTCAGATCCCCTAATGTGAAACTCCAGTTGGCAAGTAAGTACTCAGCCTTAGTGCATTAAGTGTGCAATGATAAAGAAAGTTTTATAGCATTGCAAAAGGAAGCACAAAATTTGGGTTATTTCACCTCTTTCACACCATACTTACTGTTCTGTCAGTATAATGCCATTGAAGAACATCAAGATTTCACAAAAGATGTGTTCCCTTCTAGGACAGGTGAAATTTTAAGACTGCAGACTGCAAGAGGTCCTTGAAAAATCAATAGATATAAGTACCGTGTATTCTTTATAAATAGAATTCTGAGGCCATTGTATTACATACAACAAAATCCCTAAGGCAATTTCACTCTTTCCAGCAATTTTTTCCCATTGATTTCTTCTTGCATTCTTCTTCCATGTCTAAGGAAGCACATGTCAAAAGCAATTGCAGCATATTTGTAGAATTAATAATTGTCTGCCTTTTCAGAAAGCTTAATAGAATAGAGTACACTCTAAAATAGTTACATAAGAAGTGCAATACACATCACTGTTGTTTGCAAAGCTCTTTTTTGTCGTTCATATTCTCCAGTTCATGCTTTCCTAGCATGCATGTTTCATCTACAGTGATGTCCTTATTAAGCGCAATAGTACACATGTAGGCGAACCCTGAATAATTGGGAAAAATGCTTTATTTTGAGGAGACAAACCTGAATTATAAAAATTCTAAGCAACAAGTTTCTATTCACGTAATTTTGATATTTCAAATGATTATTTTGTTAGTGGGGTGTATCCTTCTAAACTTCTGGGATGAGGTTGTTTATTTTAAGGATTTATCCCTCAGCTGGAATGCTATGTGAGTGCACTTATGCTCCCGCTGGGACCTGAACGAGCTTGCAAATACTGGCTCAGAACTATTTCATATATATGAAAGTGCAGAATGTTTCTAAGAGTGCCCCAGTCTAGAAGTGAAAAGCAGTTTCCACATGTGGCAGTTTTAAGTCTGTTGTTGCAAGGTTCAGCTCTAATGTAGTGTATTGTTATGATCGGCATGTACTTTCTTTGTGCAATTTCTATCCCTCTTGTGTCTAGTTTTGGCACATTATTCCATATATATTGCCTGATCAAAATGTCTGAAAGTCTGACTAACCTAAAAGACTTTATTTTCAGACAGACATGTAGGCATAACTATTTGGTTCAAGAGATACTTTAACTTCTTCATTAGCAGTACCAGGAAATTCTTGAATGTCTGTAAAGAGAAGATAGGCACTTTTAAAAATACTGTAAGATATAAAGATAGTCGAGTAGTGGTAATTCAATACAATCTTTGAAGATATTTGCACTGAAAAAAAAAATCTTTAATTTTATAATCAGATGAATAAAAGGTCATGGGTGAAGGAGGGCTATGTGCACGACGATCTGAATATTTTTCTCAGTTTTAAGATGGGAATGAAATCTGAAGCAGGAGCAGAAATAAGAGGTTTTGCAAAACAGAGAAATTATTCAGAAAAGACAAGACCTTGAGACCTTTATGTCATTTGCGAAACACTAAAATGGAAATAGGAGATAACTGCTATCTAATACCTGTAGTAAAATTGAAGGGTTACTCTTTGTTATTAGATTTCAGGTATCTGTCCTTGTTCCATATGTCATTGAATTTTTGCTTTTAAGAAAATTCACCAGAAAGGTATTACTATGGATAAGGTAATAGCTGAAGATATTGCTGAGATTAAGAAACCAGCTCACAGCAGGAGTGTTTCATAATATTGTATAGGGAGTTTTTTCAAGGGGAATGAAAATGAGACAGACATTTTCTATTATTGCTAAATGCTGAGTTGCTAGCATTGCGCCACAAGCTCTAAGCAGTAATCATGTATTACTTTCTTCTATTGAGTGGGCACTCTAGCCTTTAGAAAGTGGAATTCCATCTTGTTGACATATTATGCTTCAGTAGCTAAGCAAGTTGTTTCATGCGAAAATATGACAGGCTTTCTCAGGCTGACCAAAATTCTTTTGGGATTTGTAAGTTATTTTCTGGTAATGTTTTACACGGTTTAAAAGGAACTGTAAAAACATGGCACTTTTTAAGATATGGTAGAATGTTGATGTTTTAATAAAACGTTTACCCCATAATAACACTCTACAATTAACAAGCTACATACTGTTGTCAAGGTGTATTATTTCCATTGCCCATATCTTGCAGGGCTTCTATTCATTGATCTGGTGACTGATATGAAATTCAACTGTCAGCAGTGAGTGGATAAAGCAATCTAGAGAATGTTTCCTTTATTAATAACATGGATCATGTTAGTTCATAGGACTAGCAAAAGCAAAACAGATGCTTTTTATAAGGAGAACAAATCATAGTCTTGCACTTGGTTCAATAGGTAGAAGACTGACTGTCTTTTCCTTTACCTCTGAAATCATGGAGAACTAACTGGTCAAATAATGTTAGAAAACAACATGTGAGTCTTTTCAGCTCTAACTGAGCTAGAATTGCAACTTCATTAGTTTTGTCTACAAGGTGTCCAGAATGTTATGAGATGTCCCATATTATGTGATCAGCCTCTGTATCCCTCAATTCATGCAGGGTATAGCTTTTCCCAGATTTCTGCATCGTGCGGGCATCTGGAAAATGGCTGTTGGGCATGCACATTGCAAATTTTATAATTGAATTTGCAGTGTCTTCAGTGTTTTGGTTTTATTTATTATTCTGTGGCTTGCCTAGTAGTTCAACATTTAAAATCTGTCATACGTGGTCTGAGAAAGAAGGAGCAAGGAGGTAGAGAAAAGAGGTAGTTGTCTGATAAAGGGATGGAAACTACTGGTCTCTGTAATCTAGAATCAGAACACTGATAACAGAATAACCCTGTATTTGAGTCAGGAAAATTGTGTTAGAGAAAACTAGGATAAAATCAAGTTCTTGTTTGTAAGGACAAGTCAAAACTCGAGACATGGACCTCGGAACTAGCTAGAAGATAAAACTAGCCTCTATAAATGTAAACCAGCTCAGACTGGGATTTTTAAACCAAAGTTTTGCAGAAGATAAATGGTCCAAATTTTACCAGTTTGTCTGAAATAGGAATGAGCTAAAATTGCAAGTATGTCAGACCCATTTTAAATTGAGGGCTGAGATAAAATAGGAGTTCATTTTAAAATCACATTGGTATTTGATTTTAGGATTTATCAACTATATCATAGTCCTGCTAAAGTGCTAGATCAAACAGTCCCCTGGAAGGGTGCTAGGAATTTTCATATTGGAGACAACAAACACTTGACTTTGTCACTTGTTCAATATTCAGATTCCAGGGCTTCAAATTTCTTCACCTGTGGAAAGTGAAGAACTATGTTTTACAGTAGATGAAATGTAGAAATATGCACAATTTAAAATATCCACAGCTTACTGTAAATTGATTTTAGCACATAGACTTGGGAGAAAAGCTCCAAAAAAAAAGTACCAGCTTTGGTTGACTGATTCCTTTTCTTAGGTACCTATTGAGTAAATGACACTCTGATGCTCAGGTCAGGATTAAACCGATCACCAAATTTGAAGGAGAAATCACAATTTTCTCTCAGGTCTCATTGGCAGGGAGTTGATATTCTGTGCCAAAACTCATGGCTGAGCTACGTGCCATCTCCAGGAATTCTGGGGGCATTTCTCACCTAGAAATTCCTTGTCATTGCAAGAGCTTCGGGATTTGATGACATCTTTGTCTATTTTGGTCTATACCTGTGGCACACTACAGTTTAGTCTGTTGACGACTGAAGTGTTCTTGTCTAATTAAAATAATTGGGCTCATGTAGCAATATCTGGGTGATATTTAATGGCTTATGATGCTCAGGAGATTATATTAGGTGAACTCATAATTCTGTCAAGCCTTAAATATAATGGAAGTTTATGACTGGAGAGGACTTGGAATTACTTTTTCTTACTACTCCTCTCCTCTTCAATAAAGTGCCTAGAAATATGTCTGACAGTCAAGGGACAATGTTGTATCATGTGGCCCATCAGGAAAGGCATGGAGTACAACAATAGGAGAGAAAGAGAAATAAACTGTTTATAGGAATCTCCCGTTAATTCTGCATGTATGGGAAAATGACCTCTGTCTTCTGACTCCATACTCCACTTGCATACAGGGTAAGATCGTTCTCCCTTTTGTGATAGAGCGAAACACTGCACACGATGGAAAACTGTAGCTATTTTAAGCCAACCTGTATTTCCTTCAACTAATGGATTAAAAAAATCCTGATTATAACAGGATGTGTGTCCAGTCCACAAGAGATGCCTGAGCTTTCCTGCTTATACAGTTTATATACTGACTGCAGTTTTATATTCTGTAAGACGAATACAAATACATTTGTAAATTAGCGGAACTAGGGATTAATAGAAGATTTGGTATGAATAAACAGATCTATCACTGAGTCACTGGAGGGGGAACAATAGTGCAATCAGCAGAGGATGTGCTGCTTGAGAATGGCAGCCACCAAGGGCAGGATTCTAATTGTGTAAGAGGCTTATTTGAGCAATCTTCTAAAAACTTTGTGTATTTGAACAGGAAAGAGAAACATGGGCTGAATGCAGAAAATCACTTATAAATGAAAAGGAAAATAAATATGAATCAAAGTAAGCTTATTTATTGCCTTTCATATGAAGTTTCATATGAAGGCCTCCTGAGGCACTTTGGATTGTATTATTGCGTTATTGTAAAATGCAAGAGCTGCTTAATCAATGAGAAATGATGGACTGAAAAGATAGGACCAGAACAATAAGAACTTAGATTAGAAGGAATCTATTTACTGGCATTTGTAGCTCAGCCAGGGAAGAATTTCAAAGTTTTGAATGCTAAAGAAAAAATGTCCTCATTATGTATCTGGTATAATTCTGGCTCATAGCCCAACTCAAAAGTAAATCACAAGGCGCATAAAGTGAGCAGCACCCAAAAAAGCATTTCTTTCTACAGCTCATGTGGCACTTGTAGTCTTCATGTCATTGGATGCCAGGGTAAAAAAGCACAATAGAGATTTGGAATTTAAATCTGTTCTGTGTAAGTACAAATACGGAAAACAGCAGGTTGTGTCAGTTTGGAACTTACAAGTAATGACACCTTTGGTTTTTTTTTGGTTTTTTTTTACTAAAATGAGTACCCCAATTAAAAATATTTGCAAGTTTTATATTTCTCCATTAGCTGATCAAAAGCTGCCCAGATAGTTTATTTCTCAGCTTTATCTTGACTCTCTGAACTATGTAAAATCTCTGTTGATCGGCCAGGCTCTTGGTTCATTCTTTCAAGGCTACAACAGCATTATGCATGTGGAGGGCATAAAATGATTACTTACTGAGACTGTGAAACTCTTTGTGATGACAAAAGGAATGGCACAAAATGCAGAGTACAAGCATACCATAGGCAAGGGCCACAGAAAACTAGGGGGTAGTGTGCATTAGCACTTCCCTGAAAAATGTGGGGTTTTTTCTGTGAAGACAAATATGAAGTTGACTACAATTTGCCAGTGCCCTTCATGGGCTTACAACTATATAGGATTTCCTACTGGACCTCTTTTACCTCTGGTAAAAGCTCTTTCAGACATTGTGGAATGAAGCAAAACGAGTGCTTGTCATTTCACTGGTACACGAGCAACGTTTATTTTTCATTGCACATATTGCATCATTTCCATATACTATAATAGACACAGATTGACTGGGCACACTGTAATAATGTATCTGGTTGGGCTATGTTTCTTGAAGAGTGGGAGGAAAATGGCATTAAAATTATTTAAAATTTAATTAAATGTAATTTTCTTACAGAAAATAAACAGCTTTTAAAAATAATAATAATGAGAACAGAGTTATTCTGAGATCTATTTTCCTGGTCACTCCCACTTCTGTAAGTGATTTGATAATGATGTCATGTGCAGAACTTTATTTCAAAACCATTTGGAAGTGATAGCAAAACCACCATTCCACAATCAAAGCTGATTTTGAAGTGCTAAAACAAAGCTGATTTTCAATTATCAGAGTCCAAAAAAAGCATCTGAAGACTGTCTTGATTTCTGCAAAACCGTTCTTTTCATGTTGGATAACTCAAAACAAATAGATGATGCTTATGAAGCTTCAAACAAAAATCCACTTCTAACAAAGCATAAGCATAAAAAACTCTGAGCCTGAAAGAGAATATCTGTGAAAAGTTATAATCTTGTAAAAGTGTGTCTGGAATAGAGGTTGTATCTCAACCTTAACAATATTAAGATCACTAACCTGTAATAGAGGGAGTAAGGAAAATATTCCAAAGTCAAGGGCTGAATATGAAAATAAAATAAAATGAAAATATAATGACCAAATTAAATAAAAGACATCCCTTACACAGTAAACTAAGAATATTCTCAATGAAAAGCAAAGACATAGATTTGGAGAACAATGACCAATTTTAATTCAGTGGGAAATAATAGAAAACCAGAATGCCGTATGTGCTCATAAAATCACCATGAGGGAGAAGAAAAGGGAAAATTCTGATAAGGATAATATATGTGTGAATGGAGGCCTTGACTAAGGACAGAAAATCATGGGTGGATAACCAAGTCTCAGTTAACTCCATTTCATCACTATATTTCTCAAAAATTAAATCATTCATAGCACTCAATTACATTTTTTTCCCGAAAGCTCTCAACGTTAAATTGGGTGACAATCACTTCTATGATAGAAAATCTGTTATGCTGACACTTAAAAGACATAAGTGAAGAGATAAAGAGTAAAGTTTAAAGGTACTGGTGGCTCACTTGTTCAGACTAAGTGAGCAGTAAAATAGGCTAGTTAAGCTGGGTGTTGTTTCCGTTACAAAATATCAAATAGCAGTAGTATGGTTTGAACTTATCTCTGTCATTTTCTCTTTTATGCCTGTGAAAATCCTCACATATGTAATACCAAGTCATGACAATGATAAGTCTCTTATGCACACCTGAAATGGTTATATCAAAAAAGATTGACTTTTAGGCCACCAATCTAAAGCTAGAGCTTAATATTAAGTATAATCTGCAAATAAAAAATAGGCATGGGGCATTTTCTCCAAAATTATCACATGTAAAGAAAGCTTGACAAGACTTTGCTTTTTACTTACTTTTCCCTTCAAACTAAAATGAATGTAAGTTTTATTTCCTTATTTTGTTTAGGGAGATTCTTGTATGTCTCTTAAATGTGCTTTTTGAAATGCCTTCATCCTTATGGTAAGGATGCTTATGTCAAAATCTTATTGAGCAGAGTCATTCTGAAAAAAAAAAAAAAAAAAAAAAAAAAAAATGAAAAGGCTGGTTGTTGGCATAGTCTTTCGGTGACATTTGACCTAAATCAGAAAACTGAAATCTTAAAAAATACAAGAAGATCAGAACTTAAAATCCACAAGATCCCCACTGGAGATGGAGGAGGATTAAATAGGAAAACAAGGGCAACAAGGAAGCAGCTGTAAGGTGAGGTCTGAGAAGACCTTCTGGGATCTTACTGAATATTCAGAACTTTCACAGGAGCACCAACATCTTCTACCCCCTCTCTTGACTTGAAGAGTGAGAAAGTGCTCCTGCATTTTGTGAGAAAAGCCTGGAAGGAAACAACAGGAACACTAACTTGTCTCCTCTACTGAGAGCCGTGAGTGCCTTTGCGTGAGGCAGTACCTCACCTCTGGTTGCTGGCATGGTCCCTAGTGAGCAGGTGGAGATGGAGAATAACAGCTAGGAAAGTGGAGGTTTCTTCAGAGATCCCTAGCAGAGTCTGCAAATATATATTCAATAGGAAAACTTAAAATTTATAAAATCTTTTGATGGATGGGCCTGGCAGAAAGGAAAAAAAGTGTAGATTAGAGTATATGTGCCATGGCTGTGTATATTCAGAATCACAGGTAACTGCCTGCCAAATCTGTGTATAAATGAAGATGCTTATAGCATGTACTGTGTTTAGAAATTGCTGTGCGTGGGTGTGAAAGGAGCAGTGCAGGGATTACAAGTGTGTACAGAGTGAGTTGGCTATTAAGTGGGTGAAAGCTTTAAATGTACAAGCGATGGATGTACAAAGAGCAGCCCAGCCACGTGGCCACGATATTTTGCATGAGTTCCAGGTCATTGCAGAATTTTTATGAGAATGTATATTGACTAGAAACTACCAAATTTTGTGTTTTCAGCTATTTACAGTTATCATATTTTAAAATTCTTTACACTGACAGGAAGCTTTTTCTGGGTGTGAAGTAATTAACTGAAGTTATTCTGGAAAGTGTTTCATATTTGGAGATGGAAAAAAATGTGACTGCCAAACAGTAACATTGCTCTGAGCTAGTAACTCACCATATCCACCTATCAGACAAGTGAAGACAACTGGTAATTGGTGAGTTAAATAAAAGAGGAAATAAACTTAGCAATAAATGTACAATACAATAATAGCTTTTATGTGCTGCTGTGGTTCTCACCAGTGCTGTTTTCATAATATGCATCACAAGCTTTCACTGTTTAGGGAAACACATTAGTGTTTTTGAATTGTTTTTATTATAAGCCATGCAAATAGTGTTTGTCCCAGTGGGATGTGACATTAATTATTAGCAAAAGATCTCTTACGTGATTTCAGTCAACAGAGAATGAACAGTTCAATCTTTATTTTCAGAGTGAGACACATAACTATTCAAAACTGCATTAAAAAACATTTAACCCATGCAGAGTATTCCTGCTGAAAGGATGACACATGGCAGAAATAAATTGCCCTAATAACATTTGCAAATGTTATCTGTGTAATTCAAATATGTTCTCCTTCATTACGTTTCAGTAAAAAACAACATTTAAATTCAATTATATGGATGGGCAGTGGTCCACTCCTGAAATAAAAAGGTTTGATTCTTTTAGAGATGGAATTTTTTAGAATAAGTCCCCTAGACTAGCAAACAAACAAATAAAAAAAATCGGTCAAGCAGAACATACTTCTGCAAGTGAAGCAAGAGGAAAACAGTAGAAATAAGCAAACTTGGGCAACTGATAAGAAATCAGGTCTAAGCAAAAAAAGGGAGCTGACAATTCAGTAAAGAAACAAGAGCACAATGGTAAATTGTCTCAATGTAAAGGAGGATGAGGAAGGGTAAGGAAAGACCAACTTGCTCTAACAATGACCTTTTTTATGACCTGAAAAGTAAGAAAGAAGCGAATAAAGATTTAAGCAAGTTATATCGCTAGGAACAGATAGAAAAATAGAAAACACACAGGGACAAAATCAGAAAGTGTAAGACATGAAATAAAATGCTTTTAATACAAAGTCTACCAAAGAATATTCCAAAAGCTCTCCATAAAGAAATAATAGAAACAGTAACATGAAAGATCAAGAAATCTGTTGCTTGTTTCTCATGAGCAAGAGAGGAAGAAGTATCATTAAACAGCTCCAAGAAGACAAAAGTGTTTTCTTGTTTTGTTCAATCTTAATTTAAAAGGTCAGATGGTTGGCAGAGCTAAAACTAGTGAAACAGAATTCAAAATACCAGATATAGTGGAGGAAAGACAGGACAGAGACATGTTTTCAAATTAGCTCGGCCTGATCAGTCTTTTCTGTGGGAACAGCTCAAGAAAATCCAGAACAGTAATGGTCACTTCTAACAAGGGAAGGCTCTGGGGACACCTAATCACGGCCTTCCAGTACCTGAAGGGGCCTACAGGAAAGCTGGAGAGGGGCTGTTTACAAAGGCATGTAGCAATAGGACAAAGGGCAATGGCTTTAAGCTGAAAGGGGGTAGATTTAGATTAGATATTAGGAAGAAATTCTTTACTGTGATGGTGGTGAGGCACTGGGACAGGTTGCCCAAAGAAGCTGTTTTGANGGGGGATGGAGGAACTTGAGACTTACAGACAAGTAGGTTTAACTTGAATTTCTGAGGGAAACCTGCAGCAAATAATCAGTCTTCTGGTAATTATCTAGATGACAAAAAAGAAAGTCTCGGGAAGCATGGACTTAGCAAGAGTTTGTCATGTCAACTAGTTTGTTATGCCAGAGTAACAGGACTTGTAGGAGAGAAGCAGGTGATGTCATTTTTATTGAATCCAGTAAAGCTCCTCACATTGTTTCATATGAAATTCCTACAGGCAAACTAGGAATTACAAGATTAGATTATAATTTCATTAGATGGATATGCACTTAGTTGGAAAGCTGTGTGTAGACTATTTATCAGCATTTCACAGTCAAAGCGGAGAGATGTTTCAAATCTGTCCTGAGGTTGACAGGTTTTAATATTTTCCCTGATGCCTTGATGAATTATTATAGTGTAAGGTTATTAAATTTGCATAGGATGTGTAGCTGGGGGACAGCAAACAGTTTGAAACTTGATAGCAGTTCAGTAAGGATAAATGTAAAGTTTCTATACTTAGACAAGTACAGCTGTATGTTATGAGAGTAAATGCTTAGAGAGACAGCAACATGGCAAAAGATGATCTGGGAACTGCAATGGATCACAGTCTGATCTTGAGTCAACAACGTGGTATTGTAAAAAAGGCAAATGCTGGCCTGAGGTGTATAAATCATATGATTGTTTCTTCTAATCCAAAATAGCAGATAAAATGCACAGTGAGGAAACTTGAACGTGAACAATGGTCCTATTTTCCTTTCTGATGTTATGACTCAGTTAAAGAACGAAGATGTCCATTTTAATAACTCTCCTTACCCACAGCAAGGGTCTTTTCTCTACCCTCTTCCCAGCCCATCTGGTTTTGAAGTAGCTAAATTGGTGAGATGTGCCATCAACAACTTTCTCCATATCTGCTTGACTCTCTGCTCATTCCAATCTATAGCAGACTTTGCTCTAGAAATACTGAGTCCCAAATAAAAGCCAGTTGAAACAGATAAAATCTAGTAAGTGCAATATTGCAGAACGCTTATATGCTGTCAATGACTAACATACATAAACCTAAGGAGAGTTCATATCCCTGGTGGGTTTCTAAACACTGCTTTACAGCGAGCCAGTCCTAGCTCAGAGTGACATTAGTTCATTCTTCTCTTGTGAGTTCCCACTGCCAGAATTTGATTAGATAATCTTTTTTCTTCACATAGCCAGCTGCTTATGAAATGACACCGCTGATACTTCATGATAACACATAATAAACTAGCCACCATGTCATAAAATCACTGTAGACATTTTATAAGGAAAGAAACATTCAACTTAACCTTTAAAAAAGAAATCTGTCTAGTTCCTACAGTCCATGATTTCAGCACTCCCAAATATTTGAGCTGTCTCCCAGCTCTTTGGACAGTCTGGAAATGAGACAGGAAAGCCTACACTGTAATTGCACCTGTGCTGCAGTTGATTTTGTTGAAAATTTTCATGGAAACTGGAATTTGAGGAAACTGGAATTGTTTAAAAGGAAAGAAAGTGTCCAGCTGCCTCCATATACAGCATTCATAGTAGAATAAAAGAGAATCACGAAAGATTTCAGACAGTAAGTCCTTCACCTGTCTTTTTTCTCTTAGCAAAGATCATTCGCATTTTATGCCACATAAATCTCAGAATTATTTTATTGCATTTTCCCTTGAATGCCTATTAAAGTTGGGAAGCAAGTCACCATCACCAAGATCCAGAAACCTTTGTATGCATACTAGTTCTTCAGTGCTGTTTTCTGTCCCTTGCACCAACCTGCTCCTTGTACGAGTCTTTCTTGGAATTAATCATGCATAACTGTGCTCTGTATGTGTGTGCATGTGCATGTGGGTTTTTCATGTTTTTTTGTACTACTTCAGTTCTATCATTTGACTTGTGGTTTCACTCTCTCACCCCTTCCTTACTAAATTTTATAAAAGCACATTTGAAGTAAAGCCTTCAGAGTTGTTATCAAGCAAGTGAATAAGTATTTGTCTGTCTTTCTCAGGTATTTTCAACTAACTCTGCTTTAAAACAGAAAAAGGCCATTGATTTTTTTGGGTGAAATTTCATATTTATCTTAAAAATTTTGAGTACAGGGAGATTTACTTAATTCCTTCCGTCATTTATTTGTAGTGTAGTGGTTCTTCAGCACTTAGCTATTCATTTAGCAGTTCTATTTTTTGTGTGCATGTGTTCCCCTTTCTTTGGGTATGGTTTATTTTCTCCCCTTGTACAATCTTCTCTAATGCAGCAGTTAACTTGAGTATTGTTGTTACTGTTTTTAAATAATCCAGATCCTGCTGCATGAATTCTTTCAATATGTTTTTCACAGTTTATCTGTTGTATCTCTTTACTGAGATTTCCCAGTGATTTTACACAGAGAACAATACATGCGTATATACCATGCAGCAAAAGATGAATTTTGGAAAATTTGCAGGCAGCAGAGAAGTTATGCTCATTTAAAGGTACTCCTGCAGTACGACTGTGTTTTCTATGGCATTTTACCATGCAATAATTTTATTTTGTGAATAGTCTAATCCATTTCATAGACCTTTGTTTTATTTTAGTATTCATTATTCAGTTGCAATGAGACTTTGTTATTAATGTTTTCGCGTATTCCTGCTTTTCAGACTTCTGTAGCCAGACTTTTCTATTTGAATATGCTGAGAAGATGGGTAAGGAAAAGTATGAGATTTCTAGGAGTGGAATATTGTCCATATCTGAGTTTCCTTGTCGTGTGGGGCTTATTTAAAATAGTCACCCAAACCAGATAATGCAGATTTGAAAATCAAGTTCAATCACACTTTTTATCTAATCTGTTATGATACTAAAATTATGAGAGTTTTTGCCATTGCCAAAGGCAGGTTATCATAAATGGAAGTTGCAGAATTGTTTGAATGGCAGCAATCAGGAAGCACAACTTCTTTTTTTCAAAGTTTCTTGAATAAGTTAAGAAGGTGTTTTTGCACATACACATATATAGTACCCATGAACAGTTGATGGATATTGCACAAAAATCTTAAGAGCAGCCAGAAGCCTTTATCTCATGGATACTAGTGCAACTAATCTCTTGTTATAAGCTAGAAGTGTATTTAGGAATTGAGTGAAATTCTTAGGGTTTGTATAGACTGATGCATTTGACTATGTCTAGAAATGCATATTAAAGCATGTATTTTTCTCAAGCATCTGAAAATATTTATTTTTTGTTCCCAGAGAATGGTTGTATACCTTGAAAGCAATATCCCTAGAAATACAAACCTAGCTTCTGAAAAGAAATAAGATATTAATATTTAACAAAGTTGTGTCACATTATGATTACATCTGATGAAGTAGTTTTGACTGATATTTTAACCTTTGATCATCAGGCAGAAGGAAAAAGCTAATAGGAATTTTAACTGGGAGTTTCCTTTTGACTTAATGTCACTTTTAGCATTGGCTACTTTCACTCGTCTGATAGTCTGCTTTGACTGTTTGATATTCTAAGCAAGTCACAGTGCCTCCAAGTTCTTAATAATGATAGGACCTCCTTGCATGCTATGCTGTTTTCACTCAGGTGGGAAGAATCTTTTCTAACAAATGATTAGCTGTTCATATACAGCCTTTTTTACATCTGATCTCTCATGAATTGACTTGGAAAGCTTTTTCCTTTGTACTCTTTTGAAAGTTGAAAGCATCATATAGTGAATAAAAATGAGAATGGACAGTAAAAGAGATGGAGATTCATCTTTCTAGAGTGCTTTTTGATTTAAAACTAATCACTTTTTAAAAGTAACAAAGACTACTCTTTCTGACCATAATAGGCACAGTCAGATCAAACAGGTATGTTATCTAGTTCAGTTGTACTATCATGTAGCACAGTTTAACTGCATCTATCATGTCATTAGAACTTGTACTGCATTGTTAGCACTTGATTGTGGATCAAGGAGTTGAAAACAGTGACCAGTTAAGTGAGCTGTCAATAAGATTAAAGGACAGGGATGAAATAACTTCACATGTTAGCATTCTGTTCCTGTGCATACAAGCGAGCTCTGTAAACAGCTACAGAGATAAGAACAGCACAAGATCATTCTGGTAAAATATTATCACTGACATTTACAATTCCTGATTTTCATTATTAGAAATACTCTGAAAATGGTGCTTCAGATGTTTCTGGTTTTACATTTTTCTATCTGGGTCTGTCAGCGAAGGAAATTGGAAGAATTTTTCTGATGTCTTGACTTGCTCCACCACATATCTAAAGTGAATACCACTTTGATTTGTTTTCTCAGAGAGCTGTTTCATTCCATGTACTTCAAAGTAATGGGGAAAAAATCTGGCAGTATCAGTGGCATAGACAACTGTGTGTTATTTCCTGTCATATATAGTGTCATTTGGAATGTGAAGATTAGTCAAGATTGAGGAAGGCAGTAGTTGCTGCTCATGCTAAAATGTTTTAACAAGCAACTGATTAGTTTTCTTACACAATTTCAAGAAGAGCTGAACAGATCTTAGAGAAGATAAAGCAAACACTGAATGTCTAGACATTTCCTCACCAAGAAGGGTAGTTGTTAAGTTTTATGGCATAATTTCACAGATGGTTAACTGTGTGACTTCTAATATTTGGATGGCTTTTTCTTTATTGCTCTCATAATCTTAGTAATGCTTTGGGTTTGGGGGGGAACTTCGAAACAATCACTACTTCCACAGACCTGTATTCATGATTCTAGCCAAGATCAATTTAAAGTTACAGAGCACTGAATGACACCATCTGACTAACATATGTGATACATAGGAGACCAGAAACAGCTTCCAGTGGCCAAGCTACCAATAAGTCAGGGAAAACCCTTTTCAGTATCACAGTCAACAATTACCTACATCGTCTTCATTCTCAAATGGTGCCACAGCTCCCTGTGCAGTGTGTAAAGCCATCAGAGCATCCAGTCTTCTATTTCCCTCTCATTTTGAGTAAGAAAATTGTGGGGACAATAGAGAATTGTAGTCAGAAGGTCCTCCTGTCCACTTACACTCCTGAAAAGTGCTGTTTGTCCCTCCACCACAGCTGCTGATTTTGTCATAGTAGTAGTTATCCAGACATGATATAGTTGCTTCTGGAAGTGGCCAACTGCAAATCAGCCAATGCTGCTGTTTCTGTTCATACTGTCTTTATATGGTATGCAGAGGTACCAGTCAGAGGAGGAACCTTTGAGCAGGTCCCCTGAAGACAGAGGACAAGACTTGACCTCAGCAGTTCTGTGATACCCCATGCTCACTTAGAAAATTTGAAGTAGTATATCTAGTGTTGGCCATGTCTTTCTTTGGGAAGTAAATCTCCCTGTAATGTCTTCCTGATACTGATTAGACATCTGGACACATGTTGGAACTGTACACTTGTACCAAGGGGGCACCCTGTCATGCACAGGTGAACATCTTCAGGAACTGCAAGCAAGCAGGAAGGTGGGTCTGCACTACTGATGGAAACGTTTTGAATAATACTGTACTTGAACCGTGCTTGGAGCTGGATCAACTCAGATAGAGTTTGCCTGTGCAAATCTGGAATAGATAGTTGGTCAGAAAATACTTTTTCTAAAGCATCCTTGGTCAGGATATCCAGATAAGAGGTCATAGCTTTGCTTTATCTACCAAGTAGATCTCATCTTTGGGCACAGCATATAGGAAACACCTCTATTTTGCGGTGAAGACACCCATTTGCTCGCTCCCTTTCTCTCATAGCCACCCATAAGTCCTCTGCAACAGCCCTAAGTTTTCAACATCTTTCTGAAGCAACCTTCCAAGGTAGTCTGTCTGCCACACCACTTAATCCTGAAACATCCTTCTCAGTCTTGGAGGAGGTTTTCAGGAGACAGTCAGATTTGGAAAAAATCTTGTTATCCCCTTCCTCAGATGATTCTACTGCTCATCTTTTTCTTTCCTTACCTCATACAATCAATCATTGCCTCACTAAGGTACTCAAAACTGGGAGGAATGCAGGTGCTGGTAACTCAGGAAATCCCCAATCCTTTCTCTTGATATAGTCATGGAGACTTTGCCCCACTACACCACCCGCGGTTTTCAAAGTATGACATGTCCACTTTATTTTCTTGTTAAGACTTAGCTGGAGACTGCAATGAAGAGCGCACTTGTACAGAGATAAAAGAACGATTACTGAAAACAACTACAGATTTTAAAAGCATTCACTATAAGAAACTAAATATTAAAGATGTCTATGTCCTTCCTGTTACTTAGCACTGTTATGCTATTTTGCTAGACAGCTATCTGAACTGGCTAAATTTTTTTCTGAAATTTACTTCCACCTGAAAGTGAACTGCCTGCCTCCTAGTGTTATTCCTGATTCCTCAAGGTTTTTTCTCTTTTCTTTCCGTGCAAAGTTTGCTGCAGTTCGCTACAGAAATGAAAGGCCTTTGGACTGAAACTGATGCTCCTAGACAGTACAATGCTGTTGTCATCTATGCATTTACATTTTCCATTCTCCTTGGCTTGGCTATTTACTAGAAATACCAGCTTTCTATAGCCTTAAGACAGAAAGAATGTCTTACACTGTGTACTTCCAGAAGCTGTTGCAATGCCCTGTAGGGCATCCTAACTGTTGTCCTAAATTGAGATGACAGTGTTGCTCATATTAAATTGCCTTCTTGCTTGGCTTGGCATGCTGGGATCCATATCTATTAATGCAGGAGTGTCCAAATGTCCTGCTAGGAAAGCAATTTGTTCCTCAGTAGGGTGTCAGGGAAGCAGCTGGTCTAAGAAACTATCAGAGGTGATGTTAGGGACAAGTTGTGTTTTTCTTGTTTTAATGGAAATTTTTACTGATCCATCTCCTTGCCTGTCCCCACCACTTGTCAACAGGGCAGCACATATCCATCTTCAGCCATCTCCTATCCCTCCCAACAAGTCTGTCATATCTCTCTTGTGGAGAGACAGGCTTTCACACAGCCTGAGCCTCATAATAGACACTTCAACAACAGCAAACATGTCATTAATGGATTTTTTTTTTAAATGCCCTACAGAGACAAAATTTCAGAACATTTTTTCTAAGTATCAGTTTTTAAACCTCCATTTGGAGAGGGAGACTCTTTCTCAAATTGAGGTTTATTTCTGTCCCTGTTCTCCCCTTTTTGCACATGTATCATAAAGAACTTTTAACCCCTTGAGTGACTTTTATCAGTTTGGGTTTTTTTTCCATTTATATTCTAAATTTGGTTTTAAGTCATCTAATGAAGGGGAGTCTCATTCGGTGGCTTATTAATGTTAATGTATGTTAGCTGCTGTTTAAGGGGATTTATGGGGGTGTCTACATTTATGAAGCTAAACTATGGTTATGGCAAAAATAATTTTCTCGTGATCCTAAGAGGAAGCGATGTACAAGTAGTGTGTGACAGTCTATATCTTTATGGTTGTAGTTACATCGTGATACAGATAAGTGCAACATAGGGTGTACAATAAAACTTGCTAATAAATAAGGAGCATGCATATTAAAACATAAATCTTTACTAGGTCTGTTTGAAAAATTAATGAGGGCTCCATATATTTAATGATACTGTCTATATAGGTTAAGGTGTAGTAAAGTTGTTAGAGAACGTGATGTTCACATCACAGAATAAATCAGAAATCCTGTCAACAAATTCTGGATTAACGAGTATGTGAAGGTTTGGTTAGAGCTAAACTCATTTTCTTTCTCAGATGCAACAAAATAGTTTGAACTCTCAATGCTATGAAATTCACTTAAAAAAAACCCCTAACCTTAGCTTACTTAATTGTTCCTCAGTGCTTCCAGTCTCTTAGAACTGCAAAACCTGCATCATTTTTCAGAAGGTAGCTGCTGAGAAGTAATTTCTTGACGTAAAATAAATTGTCAGATTTTAACCTGAATTAACCCCACTAGGTTAGGACCAGAATATGCCCACTAAATTTTTCTTATTAAACAGCCATTTACACTATCTGTATTATAAAACACATCAGTGAGGCTAACAAATGCTTCCCTGCTACTTATTTTCATTTTCAATGTCTTTCTGGAATTATACATTATAACAGACTTCTGAAGTTGAAAGTTCAAGAAAGAAAAAGTTTTAACTTGCAGAGCTGACATCCTTCATTGAAAACGCAAATGCTTATATACACCAAGCCCACTTCTTTCCTGATATCAGTGACAAAGGTTTCACATATTTTCACTTAGATTATAGCTGATATCGTAGTATGGAAGTGCACAAACCTGCAGTTTAGCAAAATGGATAGCGTGTGTGGTGCAAGATAGGAAGTACTTTTATTTTGGCAAGGAAATATGTAAAGTCAATTTTAAAGTTTATTCCAATTAGGTTGAGCAACTCTTTAAACAGTACCACATAATCTCCCTACAGTTCCCTAGTGCTATCTTATCATGTATTTAATCTGTAAAATGCATTTGTTGCATATGAAAGACTGTGATGGTTAATTTTTGAAAAAATAAAGAAGCTTTTCTTTTCTGCACAGCAAAATGGTTTTAATGTGATTTTTTATTTCTAAATGTTTAATCAGATAATTATCAGAATTTTAACAGGCAGATTTTCATAACAGTATCTTTTTTTTTAATTTTCCACATATTTTCCATAGTAAGGTCGTTATAAAAATGCCAAACTTTGCAAAATATATCATTTAATCTGAGGGTTGCCATATTTTTAAAACAGTTTACTTCAGAGATTTATGAACAAATGATAAGAATGATATTTTGCCAGCATTAATAAGTATACCTCCTGTTTCTTGAGGGAGTCCTGGCACCTTCATGATCTGCATCTAGGATTAATATTTTGGCAAGGCTTGATTTTAGATTTAGCTGAGTTACAGCTATCTAAAAATTATTGTTTACAGGTATGCCGTTTGGAGCTTTTTTCCCAAATGCTGACAGACAGGTTTGTTTCCTTCTCTCTGCCTACAGATAGTGTGATATAATACTGTTCAATATGCAATTTAGTCCACCGTTATAATTTTCATCTGTATTGTCTGACTAGGAGTTTTCTTTGTTATTTGTTTGTATAATGCTTAGCACACTATGGTTCCTAACCCATAGAGTTGTGCTTAATGAGTTAAGAATTATAGCTGTATGTGAATATGTGACTGAATACATACAAGTATATGTTTCACCCTTACATGTATGATTTTCCAGTAGATGCAGTAATAAAACAGCAAACTTTACAGAAAGAAGCAAAGCAATAATTTTTTTTAAATGTGACAAAAATGTCAGGGAAATTTAGGCCTTTATCTTCTATGGCATAGATGCTTTTACTTACAAGGCCAATGAACCAAGTAGACCACACCAGAAATATTTTAGTGCAAATATTATGAGGGATTTTTCTCTTTTCATGAACCAAGGTGTATAGTGAATTGCAGATATATGTGCATATTACAGTCAGAAGTGAAGAAAAGAAAACCAAGAACTATAGGTCCCTAGCAGGTTTCCAGTTTCCAGTTCCATCTCAAATGACGTTTGCTGTATTACATAATTGATGTTTCTGCACCAACAGTATATTGCAGATTTGCATTTGGTTTTGTATTTTATTGTAACAGTTATTCAAGTACTAAATATGGGAGACTTTCTAACGTTCAGTCCATTATTTAGATCTTATGTCTTACTGGAATATATGAGAAAGGTATTATACCATCATTTCAAATATATTTTCTCCCATGTCTTTTCTCCTTTGATAGTTATGTTGGTTTATACATTTTTCATTAATATTGGAAAACATCTTGGTATTGAAACTGTGTTATGGAGGAACACAATGAGGTTGATTTGAAGGTGTCAAGGTGGCAGTAACCTAAAAGGGAAGTCCTTGGAGATAATAACTTGAAGGGGTGGGATGTATGAGTCTATAGATATTTCCTACATGCATATGCTTATTTATTTGCAGTTGTGTTTAGAACAAACTTTAGGTACAGCATATCCATAAATAATCATCACGACAGAAAGAATCCAAACCCACAAACTGCATATGAATACTTTGACTTTGAGTACTTTCATAGCTTTTAATGGAAATTACTCCTGGCTTGATTTTACGTTTGCATGTACAAATTAATGGAATAGAAGAGAATCTGAAATATTCCAGGTTGTCTTCTTAACTCCACTGCTGATCTGTTTAGACAAATCCATCCATTTGCAGCAGTAAAACTGGATTAATCAGATTAGCATTAGGGAAAGTCAATTTAAGATAAACCAGCCTTACTGAAACTTCAGTATGTCTGAGACTGACCTGAAAATGACTGGGTCGTGATTTGGTAGAACATGAAGTCACCTCTTCCCCTCATACCTTAGGGTACCCAGCCCCCTGAGCTGGAAGACAGGGATGGGAGCAGAATGAAGCCTCCATAACCCAAGGGGAAATGATTAGTGACCTGCTACACCACCTAGACATGCACATGTCTATGGGGCCAGATGGGATCCACCTCAGGGTATGGAGGGACCTAACAGAAGTGCTCACCAAGCCACTTTACATCATTTATCAGCAGTCCTGGCTAACCTGAGAAGTCTCAGATGACTGGAATTTAAAAAATGTGACACCCACCTACAAGAAGGTCCAGAAGGATAGTCTAGGGAACCCCAGGCCTGTCAGTCTGACCTCAGTGCTGGTGAAGGTCATGGAGCAGCTCATCTTGAGCGTCATCACACAGCACATACAGGTCAACCAGTGATCAGGCCTAGTCAGCGTGGGTTGCTGCAAGCAAGTCCTGCTTGTGTAATCTGATCTTCTATGACAAGGTGACGACTTGGTGAGTGACGGAAAGGCTGTGGATGTCTACCTAGACTTTAGTAAAGCCTATGACTCAGTTTCCCACAGCATTCTCCTGGAAAAACTGGCTGCTCGTGGCTTGGATGGGCATACTCTTTGCTGATTCACACATTTTATATGAGGTGGATTTTTGTTGTTGTTGTTCTTTGTTAAGGTATTTTAATTTAGCCATTTGATTTTTCAGCATTTAGTTCCCATTGGGGGTGGTGGTGGTGGTTATTATTATTCTCAAATTAATCTCCTCTCCTCTTTTGCTTTCTTAGATCTTTCTTATTGTTCTTTTCCTTCCAATTTCCTTTATAACAATGAGTAGCACAGGCTATATGTTTAAACTGTGGACCAGACATAAGCAGATGTGCAGAACAAGATATTTCAGTGTCTGGGATGTAAGCCATTATTGTTGAAAGCCAGTAATAGTTACCATAATAAATGTAGTAGTGTATATACATTTTGTCCTCACTCATCGTCATATGTAAATTCTTTTTTAAATAACAGTAAAATGCTCTCCTGAAAATGTTGATTTCTGAACAGGAAATCTCATCACTGGCCACACTTATGACACTGCATGTGTCCAGATCGTTAAGGGATACTTGTGTATTAAACCTTATTTGAGAAACCATGATTTGAACCTTTGGTACCTGGAGATTGAATAAGTTTGGAGTAACTGAGCAAATTATTATTAATACGAGATTTAATGTTATAGAATTATTGTAGTGACTGAAGATGTGTGTGTGTGTGTGAGAGAGAGAGAGGGTGAGGGAATTAAAAAAATTCTTCCCTGTGCTGCAGCTGAAAGCTCACAGTGAGACAAAGTCCATCTCATGATAAAAATGAATGCCCCTGCAGGAGCCGTCTCCACAAAACTGAGGTATTGTTTACTCAGTCTAACATTTCTCCTGCCAGTTGGCAGATTTTGTTTTTTTTCAGAAAGCAACCCATCTGCTGCTTGAACCACATAGTAACTTTGCAACTCACTGCTTGCACTGTTGTTTCTCATCTTGACCTCTGATTAACAGGTATTTTTCATTCAGTGACATTGCTGCTAAGCAATAAAATCAGGGTATTTTAAGCAAACACAATCCAGGAAATAATTGTATATATTTATTTTTAGAGTGGAGTGTGTGGCAACTGATGACACTAGTAAACATCAGATATTTTAGGGTCTCCTAGAAATTAATGTTCCGCCAAAGACTGTGCCCTGTTAACACAGTTTATCCTTTCTTCCCTCTAACAGCAATTCTTACAGCACTTCTGTGAAATATTTAAAGGAATAGTGATCAAAAAGCTTCATTAATTTTCTATAAAAGATGCATCTCTGAAACTAAAAAGATTGAGATTACTGAGATTGCTTTTGAGATTACTGAGATAATTTCTTATTGGGGGGGATTATTTTCCATTTTTGTGATATTTCTTTTTGTGACATATATAACAATGGATGATTTTCACTGTGTCTCAGTCCTTGCTGGAAAATGTATTTCTGTTGCATAAAGGACAAATTGACTGCTTTAGTTTAAACACTACTGTACCTAAAATACAATAGATACTCTAGTCTATCCATTATAGGCCTTTACTGTTCAGAAAGGTTGCTGTTTTTTCTCTTTGAGTCAAGGTGGTCAGTTTATATGAGAGAAACCTGATCCATGGAGCTTGGTACTTATCTCACAGAGAACCGGTCAGGGATGGGTCACCTTTCTAAAGTGTGTTCTGAGTCTGGATTAATTTCTTCCTCCTTTCTCCACTAATGATTCCTCTGTTCAGTAAAAGGACAACATCAATGACCAAACTTTTGGTTCACCCATCTAATGAAAAAGAGGCTTCAAGTCACCAAAGTGTCTCAAACATAGTATCACATAAAAATGTTATGTTTGGCCCAAAGCAGTGTGTTTCACTTCTGTAGCAAGAAATATTTCTGCTATAAACAAAGCAACAGAAATGCTGGGCTAGATTCAAGTCAAATCAACAAAGGAGGAAGAGGAACTGAAATTTCCCTTCTCTCCAGGAGGTAGGAAACCCTTGTCCAACTCCATTCATTCGGTGGTCTTTGGATTACTTTCAAGGAGGCTTCTTCAAAGAGCAGTGGTGTTCAGGGCATTTCCTCTGAGAGACAATGGTTCAAGGCTCCTCAGGCAGAAGAGGGAACTGCTGTCTCCTTGTCATCTCCTACTGTGCTTTCTTGATTTTGTGAATATAGACTGAAAAAGGAGAATCCACCAAACCTGCCTGCCTAGACAATGCTAAATCCACAAATAGTGTTGGTGGGACTCAATCAAATTTTCTAATGAATAAAACTCATACCAGCTAAATTTACTTTCCCTATTCAGCATGCAGAAAAGGATTTTGGATTCTGTCATGTCATAAAGTGAAATTGAATGGCAAAAATATTTCTTCTGTAGTTTCGGTAGACTNCCCCAAAAAAAAGAAAACAACTCAAAAAACACCTTTCCAGAGAGTTCTGTCTGTCCAGTATATATCCAAAGGTGTCTAAGAAACTTAAAAGAGGAGCAAATTAGAGAGACCATGCTGGATTTGTTAAAACAGACAGATAGCTTGAACAGAAAAATAGCTTATGCTCTCCCTCAACTATAATGTTCTCAGCAAGTGTCTCTGTTGAAAGGATAAACATGAGAAGAGATAATAGGATCTTAAGATATCTAGGAAAATATCAACAAAGCCAGTCTAGCAGAGAGTTATAAGCAAAAATTATCTTGGTATTATTTGAAGGCCCTCTACACGCTGGGAGCTACAGCCCCTGCTTTTTTGTTTGGAAGAGATATTCATCACATTGTTGGATAAAATTTATCAGGAAATAAAACCTATTTAGTTCACATTAGTCAACTGGCTGGGGACTATTCTAAATATTTTTGGAGAAATTTGGCATAAGTGTTAAACATCCACTTTTGTGAAGCATATGGAGTGGTATAATGCGTTGTCTAACTGGTTTTTAACAGATTGTTGGGTCAAAGAGATGATAACATCAGCCTTTTTTTTCCTCTTCTGAATTCACTGAAAACCTATGAGAGGGAAAACAATGAACATTATGGGGGTGAAGAGTAGACTAAAAGACCATTTAAACCACATACCTTTGGTAAAGACAAATGAAGTGGCCCTGAGACATTAAGAACATTAATTTTTTAATATATCTTGGGGAGCGGGGAGGAAGTCCCATGTCGAAAATTATTTAATTTACAGAATCCCAAAAAGTCAAGCAGTAGACTTCCATGTCACTCTTATAATGAGTAGGAATTTTTAAAAGGTGCTATGATTTAATAGAGAAAAGCATAGCTCAAGCTATTGAAAATCAGTTGTAGACTGAACAGCTAGAATACATTAGTCGATTGGTGTTCAGGGAGTGGACTGTGGAACACAAGGATGTTGGCAGTTACTGGTCTGCAGAGTCACAGGAAATGACATTTTAGTGCTCGCCTCTGGAAATTGAGCATATACAGAACATTTTGAGGGCTCATGGTGGTCTGTGACCACAAAGGTTTGAAACACCATGGTTTTCAGATGTTTTTGCATAGTAATAATTTACTTGGGGATCATCACAACAGAGTTTACATGCGATTAAAGTGACTTAAATAGGTTGGGCTCAGTGTTTTCAAAGGAGTAATTATGTTCCCAAGAATTAGACTATGGTAGCATTATTTACAGTGATGACAACCTGAGTCATCCTTTTACTTACGATTGTTAAATGTGTGGCAGGTTTTGTGCTTGTTCATTGGCTGGTGCAGCATGTACCTGCTTCTGAATGGTGTCCCTTGACATTACTACAATAAATTTTTTACTGTTATCAGTAGCACAGAATAACAGGAATTGTATTGACTCTAGCAGAGCTACTTCTGTTACGGAATGCTATTTAGGATGTGAAGGTGGCCAAAACCGTCTCTTTGCTAGAATTGCTGAAATTTTTCAAATTTGAAATTATCTTTGATACTGTTGTACTGACATATCTGACCAAGATTAGAAACCTCCCTCTCCTGAAAAATGTCAAAGCTTCGAAGATAAAACTAAAAAAAAAAAATGAATGCTTCATTTTTAATCAATTGTTATTTCTATTTATTTCAGTAGGAATTTGCTTTTTTGTTAAAAAATGGATGAGTACTTGCAGGTTTTGGTGCTAAAACATTTTTCTTCATTGATATCTCCAAATGGTGAAGGTAACTGAATATCACCATATCTTGTGTTTCATGAGCAAAGATGATTAACATGACTGCAGTGTATAATCACTGTTCAGCAATCTAGAGACAGAGAACAGCAACAAAGTGATTAGGTTGCTCTTTTCTAAATCTCATTCAGGGCAACAAATTGAGCCCTGTGCATTTGAACAAGAATCGCCAGTACTAGAGAATAAATTTAGTAATATCCTGAGGTACGACTAGTGCTGAAATAAAGGTCTCTCAATCTGTTGGTGAATTAATATATCAGAACATCACACTTTATGTCTAGTAGTCAAGGAAACAAAACCTATTGTGAGAGCTAAACAGTTAATTTTTTTCCTGACTTCTGTTTTACACCTCAAAGAGAGAAGTTATAATACTAAAAATTGTTAAGTCTTCCAACTTGCAGAGCAGTCTAATGCACCTGGCAATTTTTACTTGGTATTTGGAGAACATTGTCTGTTTTTGCACAGGTGGTGCCATACGGTCTTAACTGTTTGCGCTCCCTGTTCTTGCTCTTTCAGTTTTCTGCCTAGCCCCATCACTCTGTTGCATTTGAAAAAAACGTCTACATCAAAAGCCAGAAACAGTGACGAGAGATAAGCACAGCTGCCAGAATTATACAGTAGCCATTACCTGTGTCACCTTTTCCCAAGTCTACGTTTCTTTAGGGTCTCATAAGAAGCTTTTTAAATATTTGAGTCTGTTGCTTTACATTTGTTCACAGCAACTTCTAATCAGCCTCGCTTACAAGCGGTAGTTGAACGCATGCTCATTCACATCGTATGGTGATAATTCTTTTCCTAATTCAGATAAAACAGCATGATAAAGGAAACATTAGGTTCTACCGGCCTAATTTGTTGTTCGATGAACATACATAATCTAAATAGAGATCTCTTATTACAAGTAGTATCAGACTGTCTGCTTTCATTAAAAAAATATTATAAAGCACTTATCAGTCAAAGAAAAACCTGAAACCAGTCTGATAACAAGCACAAGGGATGGAATGATAAATTACTGTCAAAGAGTTTATTATCTAATCTGGCCAACATTGACATAGGTACAAATGTACGTCTCACTGATGGAACTTCAGTTTCATTGCACATAATTAGAATTGAACTGAGTTTAGGGTGACAAGAGTGGTTTAGAGGATGATTGAGCAGCATCGGGCCTCTGTCACTGTGCAGGTGTTGGAGTAGCGTCATCATAAATCCAATGTGCAATTCTGTACTTCTTGCACTGGCATTGTCCCCATTTTACCTGCTGCCTCTACATCAATAATACCATGGAAAAGTTATAATCCTTGCACCAGAGCTGAAACTTTGGAATTGGCGTGATGAAAAGAAGTGATGACCAGAAGAGAGGGAGTGAGGGGAAGGACGCAAGAGGGTTACAGTAACATGTTATTCCAATTACCCAGGTTAGCTTTGTTTCTGCTTAGTTATTTCTTTTTCTTTCAAGATTTACACTGTGCAGGATAGGTTTCCATGAGGATTTACTCTGGCAAATGTTTTAACTGTCATACTGGATACAGAAATATTTTAGGACATCATTTTTTTTAATAGCTAAGAACCAGATCCTCAACTTTTCATTCCTTTGCAGTACTTGGGCGATGTAAAATAACTGGGAAATGCCCTGAGGAGGACCTTTGACATGTTTCTGCATTTTGGCTGATTCTTGCTTATATAATGGTCCCTGATAGACCATTGTGGTTCATTTTGAGTCAGGTCAACCCTGCATAGCTCCTGAAGGTACTCAGAAGGTTCAGGAGAGTGGTTTGCAAATGTTTTCTCTTCTTCATTCTAATATAGGAAAATAAATTAAAAGACCAATAAATGATTTACAGAAACTGCTTAATGAATAATTGGAGTGGGGAAGCAGTGAAGAACTCAAAGAGGAGGAAAGTAGATACCTTTATCTATCTATAAAGATAGATACTATCTGTCCACAAGATAATAAGTGATGCTATCTATAGAAAGCATTATCTATAACCCTCTTTCTTTCAACATTTAATTTAGTGATCATAAATGAATCTGCAGTATACATTGCAAAATATACAGACTCGACAAGCTGACTGAGCTAACAATGCTAGTAGATCCTCACTGGGGAATTTCAGAAATTTTTGTATTTTAACTGTGCAAACTTAACACTACATTGGTATATTTTCTGCTGCTTATTCATACGTGCCACAGAAATGCTGCATATAGAACTTTGCGAGTTGGAAAGTCACAGCTATTAGTTTGTCAGATAAATGAAAGTTTGTAGCAATAGCAAAAGCCTCTGCTATACTCTGAGTATAAAGAGTAATAATAATAAAGGAACCCTGAAAAAAATCTCCATTCACGTTTCCTGCTCTGGAGAGGCAAAAATTTGGAGTAATAAATTTTAGTCTTTAATGTAATATCATTCAGAAACAAATCAGCCATAAGGAATGGCTGTCACAGCCAGAATACTTTAAACTATGATAAAAGAATAGTAAATTGCTAATGTTATTGTATTCCAGGGGAGTTGCCTGTGGTTTCTAAAGTAAGAAGATTAATGAAATTCCAACTGCTAATGGCTAAGAGTAGGTATTTGACCTTAGCGAAATCTGAGTCAATCAGAAGCTTGCAGAGAGTATCCTTAGGCTATTTTTTGATTGTTAGATGACCTGTCTTTGAGTACTAATAAAGCATTACTCTTTCAGGCTGGCAGCCTGGTACAGGTATACAGAGAACAACTGTAAGGCTGTCTTAAAGAAGCCCTTTGTAAATCTCATTATAAGAAAGGAGGAGCTTCTTGAAACATACAGTCACAACCTCCAGTGCCACAGATACTCTGGACAGTGCTATAGGTCACAGAATAACCTACAGAACCCCCTATAATTTAGAAAGACCCCTATTTCTCTTAGATAACCACTGAATTAACTGTGCGGGGTTATACTTCATCTTTTAGAACTGCATCTTTCCTTCCAGCTGGGACACAGTGTATCATGGCACAGCTGCATGTGAAATCACCATAACCAATCACTACATCACTAAACATGCTTGGTTTTCCCTGAATATTTGGTTCTTGCAGTTTTCACCCTCTATGAGACAGGCAAAGACGCTCCAGTTGTCAGCATTGGCACACAGTAGTACAGCTCCCATAGAGCAGGGGGCAGCTGACATCCATTCTGGGTCTTCTGAACGCTTTCACAACCCAGTTCTATTTTTTTTTGTAAAGGAAATATTCCCTGCTCCTGAAAGACTAAATGAAAGAAAATTTCAGTGATGAGAAACAGTACTATTTAATGCTTTAATTATTTCTGTGTGAGAAATGCTTTTACACAGGTTTCTATGATCTCTTTTTTTCTGTTTGTTCCATGAACTTAACCAGATTCCTATTTTCTATGGTCAGGAAGGGAACAGGTTTATTGAATGTCCTTTATGGAAGTAAAATTGCTTTTTGGCTTGCAGAAGGTCATACTAGTAATTAACTTCAATCAACAACAAATGACAGGAGTCCAGGGGAAATTATGCAAGTATGTTTCTCAAGTTTTAGTGATAATTGTCTACTCATTATGCACCAGTTCTTTCAGGAACTTCTAAAGATAACTGAAAAAGTTCTTGCCTGTTGAAAAAAGGCTTTGTTATTCTGGATATAACTTAGTACAGTCTTCAGCAGTTAATTTATTTTTAATTAGGAACTTAGCATTTTGCTGCTGTATAGCCTAAAAGGATATTGTCCACTTTGATGACATTTTTTATTAATGAGCTTTTCAAAGAAATACTTTTATTTAAGTCAAAGCTAGTCAGGTGGCTCCTTGTGCTAAAGTATTTAGATAAAATTTATTATACTAGATTCCAAATTGGTCACATATTTGGCAACCCTGAATAAACTCACAGAAATTATTCAAAGTATAAAACAAAACCCTTTGGAAATTCAAGAGTAATACCTAAGGAGAACACTTCTGCTTGTTACAATTGCTTGTTGCAATCCTTATTCTATTATCTATTAAAGACCTGCACCTACAAAGCAGTCTGAGCTCGTTGACAATTGTCTTTATTCAAGCCTGTTGGCTGTTTCAGTAGTCAATGTCTCTTTAGGCACTGAAGTTTAATTATTTTGAATGATCAGCTGTTTGTCTGCACCAAGATTTTTCAGGGCTGTGTACACAACATAGGCATAATGTCCTACTCTTTTAAAAGATTAATTAACAGTGAAGTTCCTTACAGCGTAGATACAATCTGAAGTACAGTTTGTAAAAATGACACTGTGGGAGTCCATGTGTGGTACTGCATTAAGCTTTCTGAAGCAAGGAGCTGCCTTTTCATTTCATGTCTGTAAGGTGCTTAGGAGAATGCAAGCCCGACCGCTCACTGTTATTGCTCATCCCACTGCCGTGCAACTGGCACTCGTCCATGAAGCAAACACCTGGGAATGATGAATCTTTATTAGTTGCTAACTCAAGCTGGACTCAAATCATCACATGAACACACTACTCTTGGACAGTTCTTTGTGATGAAGTTTCCGTTGGAAAGACCAGGCAGCCCCATCATGCAAGCCATTCTCTCAAATGAAATTTATTGATGTAATTAGTAGGAACCCAGTCATCAGTACCGGGAGAAATAGAACCAGGATCATCACAGCTGTTATCTACCACAGCTGTTAGTGTGTGACCTCAGTAAGTTTGTGGATGACCCTAAGCTGGGAGGGAGTGTTGGTCTGCTTGAGGGTAGGAAGGCTCTGCAGAGGGATCTGGACAGGCTGGATCGATGGGCCGAAGCCAAGTGCATGAGGTTTAGCAAGGCCAAGTGCCAGGTCCTGCACTTCACTTACAACAACTCCAGGCAATGTTACAGGCTTGGGGCAGAGGGGATGGAAAACTGTGCGGAGGAAAAGGACCTGGGGGTGTTGGTCGACAGCCATCTGGACATGACCCATCAGTCTGCCCAGGTGGCCAAGAAAGCCAACAGCATCCTGGCTTGTATCAGGAACAGTGTGGCCAGCAGGAGAAGGGAGGTGATCATCCCCCTATACTCATCACTGGTGAGGCCGCACCTTGAGTACTGTGTCCAGTTTGGGGGCCTTCACTACAAGAAAGACATTGAGATGCTGGAGCGTGTCCAGAGAAGGGCAACGAAACTGGTGAAGGGGCTGGAGCACAAGTCTTATGAGGAGCAGCTGAGGGAACTGGGGTGGTTTAGCCTGGAGAAAAAGAGGCTGAGGGGAGACCTTAATGGTCTCTACAACTACCTGAAAGGAGGTTGTGGTGAGGTGGGTGTTGATCTCTTCTCCCAAGCAACAAGCGATAGAACAAGAGGAAATGGCCGCGAGTTGCTCTAGGGGAGGTTTACATTGGATATTAGGGAAAAATTTCTTCACCAAAAGAGTGGTCAGGCATTGGAACAGGCTCCCCAGGGAGGGGGTGGAGTCACCATCCCTGGAGGTGTTGAAAAAGGATGTAGATGTGGCACTTCAGGACGTGGTTTAGTAGACATGGTGGTGTTAGGTTGACAGTTGGACTTGATGATCCTAGAGATCTTTTCCAACCTTAAAGATTCTATGATTATTACCAGCAGCTATATTGTCTATTAAACTCTAACAGCAGTAAGCAGCAGTTGGGGTTTTTTTTCCATTGAAGGCAATTGATAAGTCTGAATATCCACAGGGAATGTTTCAGTTGAATGAGATGGCTGTCTTAGAGAGTCACTTTAAATATTACAAGCAGAGGATCAGAGTTAAAACATTTATTAATTCAATATACAAACTCAAAACATACAGAGTAATAGACAAAATATTAAAAATAGAAGAGGCCTATGCAGAGAACACATTGCTGAAAGCTATGGTGGAATGCCATGTTGATACATCAATATGCTGACAGGATAAAGTTTTACTTATTGGAGTTTCTAGTGTATATTAAAATATTAAAACTTTAGCCACTTGACTTAAATCTTCACATGGAATATGAAGGAGTAACTCATCTTGTTCCCACTTATACTCACATCCAAACTTGACTTACTGTTTTTGAGCCTTAACTGGACATCTTTTTGATGATCGTCACATTTTGACATGGAGAATTGAAAGCAAGTTGTCTAGGGAGTGTTATTACAGGACTTTTGGATCCCATGCTCTCACAGAGTAAGGTTGGTTATGAGTTCCTTCTGTTAGTGTAAAGAGTTGATTTAAAAATCCTTCTGTGTTAAAGGCGTGTTGATATGCTGGCGTCCCCACTAAAAAAAGGGCTTTGTCAGACCACCTTGTCCTTTTTTTTATATTTAAGTTTCCCTGACATATTTATAGCCCAGAAAAGGAATCATTATTTGGTTGTATAATTACAGTAATTCTGTGAATTGCTCACAGTTCGTGTGTTTCTGTGGGTGAAGGTATACTTATCCATACTCTTTACAGAAAATGGACGGAGATGGGGGATAAGCAAAAGCACAAGCTGAAAATAAATTCTGCCAACCCCCAAACAATACTGTAGGAAAAAATTGTTCCGATATGCTTAGGCAGAATTTCAGTGGTATGTGTCTGTGTGGGGGGAGTAATACCGCTATCACTGTTAGCATAGGAAAGGGAAGTTAGGTGAACGGTAATGAAGTAGAATTGCATCAAATGCATCTTTTTATAGAAAAACGTACATTCTGATCTTTGGTCTTTGATCCCTTAAAACACAAAATGCTTTTTTTATGGCTAAATAATAAGAAATCAAACTGCTTTTCTGTTAAAGGTAAACTGAAGAAAGTAAAAAATAAATGTGTTCCTTATGCATAATAACACATTGAAAACAACAAAATCATGGTAGGTCAATAAGAATGGCTTTCAAGTGGCTTCTAAATATACAGAGAGCACGTAAACCAGACATAAAATGGAAAAAGTAAAATATACATATAAGACTGAAGTTGTAATTATTATAAAGGAAGAAGAAAGCTAGCTAAGTCATGAAACAAATACCCTTTTTATAAGGCAGTTTTCTCATTGGAAGAAAGGGTAGAAGAAGAATACCTAAGATTTTTCACTAGCCTGTCACTAGAGAAATGCTAAATTAAATATTGTTGTAGAGACAAATTCAAGGCCCATTTGAATTAATGAATTTAAAGAAATTATCCTTTGATCCTAATATAAAATATACTACTGAGACGTATGATATTTATGTTAGGCTTCTACATACTGGAAAGCAATATTCAGATTTCCTTATTGTGGTCTACTGATAGTGCTCCTTAGATGGATTCTGTGCTATCAGGCGAGGCAAGAAAAGAACACAAGTCGTGAGGTAATTGGAGTGGCTGACTGCTGTCAAATCATGGTAAATTGTATAGGAGCAAGGTTTTATGTAGCAAAGAGTATGCTTTGCTTTTCATGATGATTTAGATGTTGGTAAACAAAAGTGGATATTAACATCTATGATTCCATCTGGTCAATTCTGTGCTCCTTAGAAGCAGTTTTGTAATAAATAACATAATCAACAAGGAATGGAATTTGAATCAAATTTACTTTTTTAGTAGTGAGGTTTTTAATTGTTTTTCGTAGCAGAAAAATGCTGACTCATCACTGGAACTTGTCTTTAAATGTAAGTTACAAGTGAATCCTAGTCCCTCTTACATATCTTGTTTAAAGGTAATAAGTTATTAGCTCTTAAAATTTGTTTCTCTCTAATAAGCTAGCTGCAACTGTTGTGAAAACTATCAAATGATGACTGTGGAAACTGTGAGTCATGCACAAAATAGTACATTGCCCCAAAACTCTGTCAACAGGCTAGTGCTTTGACCTGAAGGCTGTCTCTAGGATGACAAAATTAGCTGTCACAAAGCTTTTTTTTTTTTCCCCTGGTGTCTCTGCTATGTGCTAAAGGTGGTACTTGCAATATGAACTCTTGTCCTCTGGAAAGTAAAGCAGGGTAGCAGTTCATTTCACACAATGTACTGAGCAAAAATCATATGGTAATGGTCTGACTAGAACTGAAGCAGTGACCTAATGGTGATAGGATGGCTCTTTGAACCATCTAGATCCAACACCTCTAGGCCATAGATTTCTGTAATTCAAAATACATTTTTTTTTATTGAAAAGTCTAGGAAAAAAGGAGAGTAATCTTTTTTCTGTTTGCAGCCTGTGTCATTTTTGTATATTTATGCAGCATGGAGAAAATATGTTTGCTTTTTTGCCAGATTATTAATATCCCCTTATAAATTAAAGTGGTTTTCTCATTCTATTATTACTTATTAATGTTTGAGGATTAATCCATCACTGATATTGGATTTAGCAGCTTGGCATTCTATTATGCCATACTATCTCAGTGCATAAGAGAAGGGTCTTTTAAAACATTATTTCAGCTTCCTTGCTTGTGGGAATAGTAATGTATGAATGCAAATAGTGAGAGTTCGCAAGCTAAGTGGTTCTTTAAGAGTCCGGTTGTGTACTGGTGGGAGACAGTGTGAACTCTGGATGTGTTTTACCATCAGGAGTTGACCAGAAGTTTGCAAATTGTCCTTTCAGATGTGGAACTAATATGATTGTGCTTGATATTCTTACTTGAATATACCCGATATTCTTACGTGAGGTGCATGATCTCTGTGAAGGGGTGTGTATGTTCCAGCAGTTCAAATGTTCATGAAGCAGAGGACACTTAGAATCTTAGATCAAAATCTCCAAGTGGGTAGCTAGTTTATTATTTAGCAGAATTTTCAAAAAAATAATGTTTGGTGTGTTCTTAGATGTCTGTGTGTTGTCTTTTCAGTTAGTTCAAGTCAAGTCTAATAAGAGCTTTGTAAAATGATCTAAAATGGCTGAATTTAAATACACATTTTACTTATGAAACCCCGGCCGCACTGATGTCAGTGGCAAAACTCTCATTAGGTTGAGTGGGGTCAAGATTTTCTTCCTCATTTCCTGTGGGACTGGAAGGTATTTGAAAGAGCAGACACAACTCCAAGACAAAAATGTGGATCCAGACTTCCAGCTCACATCTAAACTTCTTCAGGTGACAGCATTATGACTCTCAATATGAAGCAATTTGAATTTGCAGATTCCATAATGAAAATTTTATATGTACATAAAACTGAAATTTAATCTGCAGACTGCAACACATGCGAATTTGAGGTCGTATCTCTTCAAAAATGCAGAGGATCAGTCCCTACTTGACTTCTTTATAGTTCACAGTCTTGCCAGTATACTTAGGCTGAATCTGTGTTAAATGGAGTTGCAATAATGGATCTGCAAAGTGAAATAGTTGGCGCTAGAGACACAGTGACCACACTACTAACATTTTAGGAGGTCTGCCTCAGTTTAGCTCTAATCCATCCTGTAGATGTAATGCCCACTAGCAGCATATGGCATTAAGTAAGCTCTTGGAGTATATCTTTCTGTTCAGTTTCATCAGAAAAGAGTCAAATTCATGCCCCAGACCATGTCACAGTGTGAACCAAAGCCTGGTAGGTGAGGGTGGCTAGGAGTTCTTCAAAAGTGCATTTTTGCTCCAAAGTACAGTGTTCATGTAGATACATCCTGACAATTTTTTTCTTCTCCATTTAATGTGTTTATATTCTTTTGTAGATTCAGATCTGTCTGTAGCATCCTTTGTATAAGAGCTTCAAGAATTCAGTATCAAGAATTCATTTCCATGTCTGTTTATTCATTGTCAAACTGCAGCATATACTGAAGCTGAGCTTTCTTCTGTGCAAAATACTCTTCCTTACAGAGTCGTTGATCTATAAATACAGTGCAAACATGATGGGCACTGGTCTTGAATGATTTAGTATTGTTTATATAACTTATTTGAAATATGTATACTAGATTGTCATATGCAAAGAGAATCGTGCAGCAAGGACTCACCAAGTCTGATAGTTTGCACACTGTAAAACAGATAGACTGTGATTACAGCGATGGGACTCAGCTTGAATAAGTGAAAGCTTCAGGTCCATGAATGCAAAATACTTAGTTTTTTCCCTGAAAAGTTGGCTGTTCTAGTCAAAGGAGTAGTTTTTAGCAGTCATACAGTATTAAGAATTTCACAAGGATGAAATGATCTTGAAAAATTTCTTGAGTCTACCAAGTAAACATACTGCCTTCAGCATTAGGCATTCAAGTCATCCCATTCTGTTTACATTATTTAACAGTCACATGTATTTATGCTAGGTTCATCTCTTCATGTTTGTGTCTGAATTCCCATTAAGAACCTACTGCAGCTCCCCAGAGGATTAATGTAGTATGGCATTTTCTCCCTTGCCTGTACATCAGCCTACAGGAAAATGTGTTTGACCAGTATTTACCACATAGCGGTACAAGGATGACAACAGGCATTAGTTTCTTCTATAGGGTTTTTGAAGAATCACAAGTGTTCCTTGGAAGAGTCTAGTTTCACTAGTTGAACCATAAAGAGAGAGTTCAGCAATTTCTTTGGATTTTCTTGGAAAATTTGCTTTTAGTCATAAATCAATTCAATTTAATTTGATAGGTTCTTTGTTAAACAAAGTAGAGCTTAAACTTTTTATTTTCAAAAAAAGTACTGAAAACCATATTACTGAAAAAATAAACAAACACAAAACAAAACCCAATATCCATGCAGTATTTATATTTTCTCCACTTTGTCAGCATTCCCTATATTTACAGGTCATTATTAATTACAGTAAAATGCACAACGCTAGACATGAAAGACCTGAAGAAGTTGTGACAAGCATGACCATGGCCCCCCTTCCCCTTTCCCAAGAGCAGCAGAGCACAGCACTGGCCCCGGCGTCAGGCTGTTAGAAAGGAAGGAAAAAGTCTGGAGAGGAGAAAAGTGGTCAGATACAATGTATAGGACTTTTAGGAACAGAGCTAAGGTACTTTTTAACAGCTATTCCACTCCATTGACTCAGGGAGAAAAATGTTTTTTTGTAAGAGGATTGTGTTTTGACATGTATTCAGCCCCCCAGCGAAAGAGGTTTTGGAAGAGTCCTATTTCCTTGCCCTAGATCTCTGGGGGAGACACCATTTCTCCACCTCCATTACATCTAGGAAAGCAGAAACTGCTTTTTTATGCTTGTGTAGGAGCAATTAGATGCAATTTCTGTGCCACATCCTGTAACCATATACTGGATTTGACAGTGCAGCAAACATTCCTTGTGTGATGTTTCTTTCTAAAAAGCTAAATTAAAAAGACAAACAAGACTGCCTTATATCAGAAGAAGGTAGAGCCAAAAGAAATATTACATTATTTTCTGTTCAATTTGCTCAAATACTAGTATCCAACAGTACAGCAGTACTCAAGGGAAGATACTACAAACAGTGTTCAGCTGAAGTGTGCAGTAGGTTATTGCAGTTTAACAAAGACGAACTCTGCTTGATTTCAAGGATTTCTCCGTTTTCTTTGTATCCAACTTAATATAGACTTCTCAGCATTATCATCACAAAAGTGGTCTGTGGGGACTAGGAATGAAGCCTGACAGATAGACTTAAAACGAAAGGAGACCCTTGATAGGATTTCATGACTACAGAAGAATTTAATAAATAGCGGAATGATGATTCACTGATGTAGTGAAAGTTATTGAATTCTAAGATTTCAGTAGAAGAGTTCCCAAAGAAAGGCAGCAGCTTCTTCTGATAGAATGATTTCCTGCTGTTATTTCTGCTCCTACTTCACACCTTTGCACCCAAACATGAAGCTTTTCTTTCTTGGTTTTTTTTGTGTTTTTTTTTTTTTTAATTTTGAATTCAGGAGTATGAGTTTTTTAAAACATCAGAGTTTAAAAATATCTTCCATTCTGTCATCTTGAGCCTTGGTAGGAAGTCTGCAAAAATTTGTGAATAATCGAGTAATAAAGTTTCAACTTCTTCAAGCTCTGTAAGATAATTGATAGAGATAGTGATTTAGGCTGCCTTCATACATGCACTAGTAAGGAGGTGTTATTTGTCAAGCATTTCAGGCACTGAAAAATAATGAAGTGCTTTGTGGTAGTGGCAATTTTATGTCATGGTTTTGTCCCACAAAGTCTGAGAACAAATTAAACTTAAATCAGTCATTTTGGCAAGGTCCCTGATTCTTCCTGGGAATTTGTTGGCAACTTAAATACAGGGGAAAAAAATTAATATAAATGCTAAACTAAATGGTGAGACAAATAACACGCTAGCATGTAATGTTCATTTGGGTATTTAATACAAAAATCAATGAATGTACTTCATGACAGTGAAGATTTTACAGCATGCCAAAGGTTTCAATACTGGCAGGCAGCAATTATCTGTCAGCTTTGCTGTAGGATTTAATTCAAGATTGTTGCACAATGCTGTACTTCTTTTATACTAGAAGGTTACTGTATTTACCCAACAGTTTTTTCTGGCTGTGGGAGGGAAACACCTGACAGAGAATAATTAAGGCTTCTGCTTCTGTGATGTTGCCAGAAAGATCACGCAGAGGCAATGAGCTGCGTTTACCACTCTGGAAGGAAAAAAAAAAAGAGGGCTATGAGTAAGATCCAAATACCCAGTATCTTGGCAATAACTACTGAGCTAACAGGTCTCTCTCTTTTCCCTTGTGTTATGCTTTGCATCTTAGGTCCCACTTTATTTATAGTGCCTAAGTAGAAATCTGTCTCAGGGATACATCAATAAGACAGCGCTGGGGAGTGGTACAGCTACAGTGCAAACAGGGCAAAAGCCAACACAGCGTGCCCACCAGGGCATAATACAAAAGGTAGTTTCTTGCTCAAGGTGATGTAGGAGGCGAACTGTGAGACCACTTACATAGCTTCAGCCTCTCAAGGTACACAAGAATCTGCTTCGAGTTAGGAGCCAGATGAATATATTTTCCGCAGGTATGACTCCGTATGAATATATGTAACCCTTAAGAGACAGATACGAGATGATGTGTGTCCCCTAAAATTTTAAAAATAACTACATCTGACTGCTGGAACTGGAAAGTAATAGTAAGATCAAATGTCAGTTAATGCAGTGTTTTTACACCCCAAGAACAGTACTTGTATTCAACTACATTCTGAATACATTGCATACTTGAATTACAGAATGACATTTGTTGTAGCCATTATGAGCAACAGTGTTGGTAAGAAATCTTTTCTTTTCTTGGCCCTGGAAGTAAGATACCTGTCCGATGGCAGGAGGCAGCAGGCACTCTCATTATTGTCTATTTGTTACAGTGAGAGAAAGTATTACCCCCATTTTTTACAGACAGAGAGCCTAGAATTGTACGATTAAGAAACTTGTTCAAAGCCTCAGAGGTTCCACAGTCCCGTTTCCAAGCCTGAGCATTTAAATTACAAACTCTCCCTTGGAAAAAAAGAAAGTTCTTTTGTCATGTAGAGATGAAGGGCATGATATTCCTCTCATATACTCCACTGTGAATCACGAATTATTCCATTGCACTGAGTGCAATTGCCTGAGTAACTTCTGAGAGAATAAAACCAAAACTGAGGAAGATTTTTAAGAGAGATTTAGGAACACAAATCCTTCTGAGTCTGAAAGTGTCTTGTGTTCCTGAATGCTTTTGGTGCTACAGAAGCTGCCATCCCATGTTGCATTATCTCTTTCTAGGTGGTCACTTTCTCTTTATGGGGATTATTATTGGGTTCAGAGCAAAACAGACAGATCCCAGGCAGAAACAGCACAAGTTCTTTACTTACCTATCAAGGTTCCTTTCTGTAGAATGTAATAGCAATTTACAATATTCAGGTGACGAGCTAAAGATGTTTTAAGTATCCTCATCTTGGGAAATGACTCTACTGTGGCTGTCTCAAAGATGGCAATTTTTTCATACCTGTATGTGTCTGTCTGTCTGTGTGTGTTTGTGTGTGTAAATGGATTAAGATATGTTTCCATTCATCGCTTCTAAAAATCTTCCTTTGCTGCTGCTCATTTTAGCAGGAATAAGCAGCTACCATTCTGCTTACCATCCCTGTAGAGGGACAGTGCTCTGACCTTGTTTCCCCTGGCACATATATAAGTTTCTGTTAATGTAAATAGCAAACCAAAAACTCCTGCTGGAAGAAGACCATGTACCTAGTTCTCTGTGGGGATACCCCAGGAAAACAAATACATACTGAACATTAGCTGCATTGTTCTTTGAATTGCTGAAAGGTACTAAAAGACCATGATGTTGAGCAGCAAATAAAAACTGAGCAAGATGGAAGGGAATTGCTTGAAATTGTATTGTTATGCATTAAAAAAAAATACATGTAAGTGCAGTAATACTTAAATTCTGCCAATACGCAGAAAATAAACTCCTAGTGAATTTTAAGTGAATACCTGATGGTCAGTCCTCTAACTGTCTTTATGTCTCTGGATGTAAGCAACGTTGTTTAAGTAAACAAGTCTGACTTAAAATCCTCCCGAACAGAAGTGCTTTTTTCTCTACTTGGTTAAAAACTGTACTTGCTATTTTTGAAGAGAGAAAGAATACTTCTTCTGAAAATTCACTGCATTGCAATATTAAGTGCTTTTGGCTTTTCCTCAGGAAAAAGCTATTTGGCATAATCTAAGTTAATTAAGAAACCTCCTTGCTTCCTTGAGTGTCTCACTGTTTAATTAGGGTAATGTATGCTGGTTCATATTAAACTGAAGTTCACCTTAGCTCACCCAGGATTTTTTTCAGCTAATAATGTATAAACTGACATCTGGTTTTTGTCTTATTGTCTGTTTTGTGTGCGATGGATGGTGATACACAGCCATGAAGGAGAAGTTCATTCCACTGTTATTGTGGCATATCTCAGGAAGAGTCAGGACAAAATGTGGTGAAGTCACAGTAATTCTGGTGTGTTCTAGCACAAGGATCACTGTGTGATGTCAGTGGCAATGTTCCGTAGGGACTGCAACAGTTTCATACACAGCGATGCTTTCGTTTCTTTTTGCAGCCATTTTAAACATGTCCTTCAATAGTGAAAAGTGGGAGGGATTTCTTTTTCACAATTTCACTTTTATTAATATTCCCATGGATTGAAAGTCATAAATCCTTTCTCTTCTCTCATTCTCCAGTAAGTTTCCTAGGAGAAAGAAAAAATCTGTTGTCTGAAGAGTTTGGTTTTGTACCATGTTCATCGATACAGAGTTGACCTCTTCCTGAATAAGTCTCTCTGATATTCATTTTATTGATCATTAATTAGTGACTTCTTTTCCATATCCAAGAACTGCTCAAAGGCTTCATGCTGTCTGCAACTTAGTTGACTCATTTTGTAAATCACCCAAGGCTGGATGCACCTGTGACTTTGATGGGGAGGTTAAGTGAGTCAACAGTGTGCCCACACTGCCAGGAACACAACCATGTCCTGGGGAGCATCAAGCACGACATTGCCAGCCACTCTAGGGATGTGATTGTCCCACTCTACACTGTGCTGGTGTGGCCTCACCTCAAGTACTGTGTGCAATTTTGGGCTCCACAGTACAAAAAGGACATAAAACTATTGGAGAGTGTCCAAAGGAGGACAACCAAGGTGGTGAAGGGTCTAGAGGGGAAGACATGTGAGGAGAGGCTGGAGTCCCTTGGTTTGTTCAGCCTGGAGAAGAGGAGGCTGAGGGCAGACTTCATCATGGCCTACACCTTCCTCACTAGGGGGAGCGAAGGGGCAGGCACTGATGTCCTCCCTCTGGTGCCCATTGATAGAACTCGAGGGAACGGCATGAAGCTGCTACAGGGAAGGGTGAGGTTGGAGATCAGGGAAAGGTTCTTCACTGAGAGGGTGGTCAGGCACTGGGACAGGCTTTCCAGGGAAGTGGTCACAACACTGAGCTTGACTGAGTTCAAGAAGCATCTGGACAACACTCTCAGACATCTGCTCTGACTCTGCTGGTCCTGTGTGGAGTCAGAGTTGGACTCAATGATCCTTATGGGTCCCTTCCAGCTTGGGATATTCTATGATTCTGAGAGGAAAGATTTCTACAAGTGCAATTCTTTTCTATAATGTAAGATTAGGTGCTGCTTTGGACAAGGATAGTGTTTAACTTGTTCCTGTAACATACACAATCTCACACATACACATACAAGTTTCTTCCTGCAAACCTACACATACATACAGCCGTGACAAATACAACCTAGGTGACAAAGTGATAGTAAGCACACTAGTTAGCTTTGTTGTGTCCCCACTGGCAGCTAGGGTTTGCTATTTGATTGTCTTCCAGTAAATTACTTGATAAGCTAATTATTTTGTAGAGCAAAAAATTCCCAGAACTGTGCCTGCATAAGCAATTTGGCCAGGATTTCTTCCCATCAACACGCTGTTCAGTCAAACATTTTCTGAATTGTTGGCAATTTTGCATCTCCTCTGGACAGCTAATCTACAAATGAAACATAATGGGATAGGCGTCCAGATTTTACCAGTAAGCGTGAATGCAAGCACAGGTAGACGGCATGCTGGGTGTGGCTCCCTAAATGGTGTGCTGATATCACACTGCAGCCTTTTGAAAAATGTTTTATTTAATTGGACTCGTCACAGTGAGGTCAGGCATACCAAAGCAGACTGTGTGATTGTGTTGAGGAGTCCCTGGAGACCTTTCAGTTTTGAAGACACCTACTTATTTTTCTAATATCTAAATAAACCAGGGGTTTTTTAATTTCCTAGGTAGATGAGGACCTGCCTTGCCTCACACCATTTGAATGGTCATTTATTGTTAGAAGGATTTGGCTGGGAGAAGAGGATTTCTGTAAGCACCAACAGGTGCAATCACATGTCGGATAGCACATAAAGACAATTTTTCAGCATTGTCAGAGAGGATAGGACTTTTTACAAAGGAGACAGCATTTACAATATTATGTATGCTGCCTGTCTAAACCTGCGGTCACTTGGCACTGAACCCCTAGTGATACTGGCCAAGTAATTTAGATGGCACATGTGTTCAGATGGCACTACTCCACCCAGGCTCAGAGTCAGCCAAGAGATCATCCATCTCGGAGCATCAATTGGTACTGTAGATAGTAGGATTTCAAGCCAAAAAGAAGTTTCCAGACAGCTGTCTGTCCCTGTATCATATACCTATAGCTAAAATGGTATGTGATTGATAATCAAGTTTTTGCTTGGATTACTTTTTGAAGTATAGCCCCTCTGTAGATGTAGATACCTTGACCCTGCAGTGCAGAGCTGGTGTTTTGGTGGGTCAGGAGAAAGAATTACAGTCTCTGAAGCCTTTTTCATTTTCAGATAGCTGAGGAAGTAGAATCACCCCTGTCCTTCTTTTCGAGAAAAAATGACATAGAGGATTTCTGCTTATCCTGGTTTCAGCTGAGAGAGAGTTAATTTTCTTCACAGTACCCAGCATGGGGCTGTGTTTGGGTTTGTGCTGGAAGCAGCGCTGATAGTGCAGAGATGGTTTTGCTGTTGCTGAGCGATGCTCACACAGAGCCAAGGCCTTTGCTGCTTCTCGCACCACCCCGCCGGCGGGATGGCTGGGGGTGTGCGGGGAGTTGGGAGGGGACAGACAGGGCAGCTGACCCCAACTGACCAAAGGGACATTCCATACCATATGGCGTCATGCTCGGTTTATAAGGGGCTTGGGGAAGAGGAAGCGGGGGGGGCAGCGGCATTCGGAGTGATGGCGTTTGTCTTCCCAAGTCACCATTGCGCGTGAGGGAGCCCTGCTGCCCTGGGGATGGCTGAATCCCTGCCTGCTCTGGGGAGCGGTGAATTAATTCCTTGTTTTGCTTTGCTTGTGCACGCGGCTTTTGCTTTACCTGTTAAACTGTCTGTATCTGAACCCATGAGTTTTCTCACTTTCACTCTGCCGATTCTCTCCTCCATCTCGGTGAGGGGGACTGAGCGAGTGGCTGCATGGGGCTCAGCTGCCGGCTGGGGTAAAACCACGACACTGATGAAAACTTCCCCATTGTTAACAGTCAAAAGCAATTAGTAAGAATATGAAATGAGTAAAGTAGTTTAGGGGTTTGAGAGCAAAGCTTTTTGTGGGCCTCAAAAGTCCAAAGATGTTTTAATCATCTCTGGTATACAAAGAGGGATATCAACGTTTCAGTAGTAAAATTCATGCTCATGACATCCACACTCATCCTTGAGAAAGAAAAGCTTTTAAATACACCCTGGTGAGTTGCTTTTGCTATGCAAACCAGAGCTCTAGCTCTTTGTCCTGAATTTAAGGACTTGGCATGTTCCTGATTCTGAGAAGGTGAAATTTAGCAGATCTGCATGGACTTTAGTGAAACTGCCCGTATAGACCAGGCAGCACCACCCTGATGCTTTAACAAGCAGTGGGAGAGAAAAAAAAAATAAACTAACTGTAAAAATCAGGACTAGTGAACAAATATACAGGAAGAGATATTCACACTGTGAGAAAGTAGAGAGCTTGCCCACGTAATATGGCAAACTCTTTCAAACAAGACATTTGCCTCTGTTCCAAAAAAATCTCACTTTTTCTTTGAAGAAGAATGCTAGCATCAGAAAAGTTTGATCTATGGTTGCTTTAAAAAATTTCTAAGATTAAAAGATGGGATCAGAAGCCAAAACTCAAAATGTACCAGGCAGAATATAAATAGGTCACAGCCACAGGAAAGTGGATTATAGGAAGTCTCTTCTCTCGTATGAAGCAACCGATGTTGGCCATCGTTAGACACATCCTTGCACATTTCCTATGCAAACCATTTTACACAACGTCTGCACAACAATACAGGTTCCTTTGCAGCTTTCTCATTCTAGCAGGAGAGAATTGTCTCCCGTAACAACTGTGAAACAGAAAGTAGACAATAAATCGAATGTAACTGATAGGAATTAAGTGAGGATTAGGGCCCTAATCTCTAAATCTAGCCTAAATCAATGGACTTGGAACTAGCTAACTGGAAACTCTGAGCACAGAAGTCGGGTAGAGTTTAGGCAGCTGAATTATGACGTGAAATGGAGTTTGAGCTCATTCGAATATACGCATCAGTATCTGTTTTGTCATTGATCCCAGTGTAGTAAGTAGTGGGAAAATTATGTATCTGAATGGGTTTAAATTCTAAATTTCAGATGGTTTATGTACTACCAGGTACTACTTCATAGTACTGCTTATATACCACTTCATAGCTCTCCAGGTGTTCTGGGCAGCATTGGGCAGCCCAAAAACAGGCTGAACCATACCACCATAATGTAGGTCATGTAGATAATAAGCTGTCTGAACACCCAGATTTAATGCACAATCAGAAGATAAGAATTAGGCTGTCTTCCTTTTACATTTCAGGGTGCTTGTGTAAATAGTTTCATAATTGTCTATGTCCCCATCTATTTTTTTCATAACAGAAAGGTTTGAAAAAGTACTGTTTAGAATATCACACTGATATAAAAATGTTCGTTCTTTCTTTCTTCCTTCCTTCCTTCCTTTCTTCTCTTTCTTTCTTTCTTTCTTTCTTTCTTTCTTTCTTTCTTTCTTTCTAGTTAAATATTTTGCCAATTCAAAAGTCTCCACAAAGTGACAGGATGAATAATGAAGGAATAGAGAGGAGAAAATTCATATTTCTATTAAAAAATTCAGAGTGGAAATAATGTTGATTAAAATTCATAATACCTTAAAATACCAGAATGTGTGTTGGCCTCAGAGTTTTCATCTCAGAAGAGCACATTTGAAGTAAATTTCTTGACTGTTCCCACTCACTGCACTTTGATTCACATCCTAGCATGATCTCAGGGCACATCAACTGGCCTTTTTTCCTGAAGAAATTAAACTGAACAATGAGGTCCTGGAGCTCATATCATGCATTCCTGCTGCTAATGAGCATTCAGTCCACAAGCCACACTAAAGCTGGTCTGAAATAAAACCGCTGAAACATTAAGAGAACCATAGAATAACAGAATCACTAAGGTTGGAAGAGACCTCAAGGATCATCTAGTCCAACCATCCCCCTACCACCTATTACCTACTAAACCGTGTCCCTAAGTACCACATCCAACCTTTCCTTAAACACACCCAGGGATGGTGACTCCACCACCTCCCTGGGCAACCCGTTCCAATGCCTGACCACCCTTTCCGAGAAGAAATTTCTCCTCATCTCCAACCTAAACCTCCCCTGGCGCAACTTGCAGACGTTCCCCCTTGTGCTGTCGCTAGTTATCTGCGAGAAGAGGCCGACCCCCAGCTCACCACAACTTCCTTTCAGGTAGTTGTAGAGGGCAACAAGGTCTCCCCTGAGCCTCCTCTTCTCCAGACTAAACAAGCCCAGTTCCCTCAGCCGCTCCTCATAAGACATGTGCTCCAGACCCTTCACCAGTTTCGTTGCCCTTCTCTGGACACGCTCCAGGGCCTCGATGTCTTTCTTGTGGTGAGGGGCCCAAAACTGGACACAGCACTCGAGGTGCGGCCTCACCAGGGCTGAGTACAGGGGGACGATCACCTCCCTGCTCCTGCTGGCCACACTATTCCTGATACAGGCCAGGATGCCGTTGGCCTTCTTGGCCACCTGGGCACACTGCCGGCTCATGTCCAGGCATAGTGTGGACACTGTGTCTCCTCTACCAACCGTTGCACTTTTCAAATCTGTTAGGTTGCAATACCAAAGAAGGCTGCTCTGAATGCAGAGTAAAAAGTAAAAAGCATCATGATTTTAAGTTTATCCTGTTGAATTAAAATGGTAATTTATTTTTTTTTTTAAGTGACTGTGGTTTACCTCTGCAGAAGACAGGACTATCCCCTTTTTTTACTGGAAACTTGATTACAGCAGTCCTTAGAGTACAGTTCAGATTTCAGGATGTATCTCCTGCTTGCAACTAGGTGAAAAGAGGATTCCCTAACTCCTTCTCCATTTTTTACAGAGTTATTCAAAAGCTACTTATTACATAAAAACTTTGGGCTAGGGGTTGGATAGCCTGCTAATGTAAAACCCAAGTATCAGTTTGGCTTAGAGGGTTTTCTTTCCAGCAAGAAACACTTTAATGACTGGTCAAATGTACTAACCATCCACTCCTTGCCTTAGGCCTTCAAACTAATTTAGAAAGTCATTAACCATTCAGTAATAGCAAAGCATATGCCACATTATCCAGTGCATGCAAAATCAGATAAGAACTTCTACTCTACCATTGGAACTGCAAAATAAATAACTAAGTAGCTCATAGTCCTAAAAGAAGTCTGTGTCCTGTGAATGTGAAGCTGCAGCATCTGTAATAAAGCAAAAATGAGTATATCTCCATTTGGTTCGTATATATATATAATTAATTGTGAGAGATGTTCAGTCTTGCTGATGATTTGATCCATTCAGCAAGAATGCACTTTTCACAGTGCCTTACACATTGCCAACTCACAGAGACTGTCTTTTTTTTTTTCTTTCAATGCTATGAATTAAAAAAATGTATACATTTGTATCTCGATCATGTGCTCAGAACCAGTCTTCCCATTCTGCTGGTGTCTGCGAACCCCTTCAGGTTTTGTGCTCTGTCTTTATCATTGCTTGCTATGCAACTTGGATTTTCCTGTGGAGTGAATGAGAAAGTGATAGCAAAGTGATAGAACAGTCTTTCTATTCAGCTGCATAAAGGTTCGCTCACTCTGATCTCAGCATGTCTCATGGAAAATGTCAACAACCATATAATCGTAGAAGGGTACACATGAGCAAAAAGAAGAAAAATTATATTAAAAATTATCCACCACTTAGTGCTTTAATTTACCCTCTTAGATCTTGTTTAGCAGAGCATTTAGAAACAATTTTTCAAAGAGCCTTAGCAAAAATAAATGAAGACATTTTTTCAAGGAGAAAGATTTTTTTGTTTGAAACTAGTTGCATATTCAGTATAGAACTGAAATAGATCCTTTTCCACTTGTCAGATGAAAAATTAGTAAATGTTTCCGTTATTAATTATCTGCAGTAACTATTTGCTGAATAAATATTATTTTTTATTAATTATGTATCCAAGAATGTTTACAGCTGTAGTTTCAATTCCCAGTTGATGTAAATTGGTTTTGCTTCACTCAAAACAAAACATCTATATCAGTTTACACCAGCTGAAGATCTGGCTCCAGCAATGCACGGCAGCATTGGGTTTTCAGACCTGCTGAGCAACATGCGGGTCTCCATATTAAAATATTTAAAATATTTAATATTGTTGCCAAAACACCAGAAAGGGCCTCGGTTTCTGCAGTAAAAAGCTCAAAACCATGTGATTCTGAGAACTCAATACCAACTGATGGCCAAACCCTCCAGCTATCTAAGGGAGGTGGGGGAGTGTGTTACAGTAAAGACAGTATCTCCTTCTGCAGTGTCACAAACACTGTTTTGCTCCTATCAACTTCCTTTCACTCACCAGAAAGTGGCACACCACCACTGTAAGGAAAATAAGGTACATCAATTTACATACCTTTAAATAAATTACAATTTGTGAAACCAAAAATCAGAAGTCGGTATCATTTACAAGCTCCAGTGTGGATACTGCTCTTAATACTCTCCTAATTTTATTCTTTTTTTTTACTAGTCTTCTATTATCTTAACTGAAAGATCTACTCACATAACTAGTCTCAGACCTTGATTTTATGATTTTATCTGTGACTTATCATTTCAAATATAATTTGGATCTCTTCATGTTGAGAAGTTGACATTCTTGTTCTACCTGTCCTGTAGCTTCTGCTTGAGAGGTAAAAGAGAAAGTTGTACTGTAAATAATTTTCCAGAGGTTATGTCATGGAAACAAAGAAGGTGTAGCCTCATATAGACCTTTCCTGCCACTAAAACAAATTGCAGAATTGTGACAGGTCTGATTATTTTATTTTTTTTCCCCCTTCTGGTACTTGTTCAGTCTTTTTATGGCTAAAAAGTGAATTGTAGAGAAAATTTCAAAACATGTGGGTGAGTACTGAAATGGCACTGTGGCTTTATCACAGTGCTTTGTAAAGACAATTTTGTTGTGCTGCTGAGAAACTGCAACTTGAATTAAAAAGGGGCAAAGTTAAATTGTGGAGGCAGAACAGTCCTGTTCCTTTTCTTTCCTGTTGCTAAGTCTAGTCAATATGTTTTAAGTTGAATGCAAGAGAAGAAAACAAATAATTTCTTCTGATTTAGGCATTGTGACATGCTAGGGCAACTTACTCATTTTTAAGAAGATGCTGTAGGTAGTAGATAGGCAGGCTACTCTTTTGTGGTACATACGAGTCATATTACTCTGGTAACATGCCAGAATCTCCAAGACTGTAGGAAGCACAGCTAGATAATGTCTCACTGACTACTGTTTTAGTGCTGAAAGGTTGTTTTGCATTTCTTTTTACTTACTAATTAAAATTTCAGTCTTCCTTTCTCAGAAAGTTGAGTAAAATGAAAGGACATTTCTAAATTCTGAAGACATTAGCAGAAGTTTCTAACAGTCAGCTAAGCCTACCAGGACTTTCTTTGAATGACTGATACTGTTTATCACCTGGGTATCTGAGTGCCTGGCACACCGTAGAGCTAAGTGCTGCTCTTTCTAGCAGACTGATATTGCACATCTAAAATTTTTTTTGAAAGCTTAGTAATAAGAAAAAAATGTTTGTCATTTTTCTATAAAGCATTCCAAACATTCAAGGTAATACCGAAGGTAGTAATTTTCCATATGATAGTTCTCCCTGTGTCAGATAATGATTTTGCAGTCTTTGAAATCCTGACTGAAAATTGCTCTATATGTTTTTATTATTATCATTTTTTCCAAAAAGCTTTACAAAGGAAAGACAACATGAGCACACTGCTTTTATAGCGTGGGCGTGTGGTTGCCTCTGTATAATAGACTCCCTAATGTTCTTGGTTATAATGTGTAGCATTGCACATGTAGAGCTCTGGATTTCCAAACTCCATTTTCAGGTTCAATAATAGCCTTTCATTCAGCCAAAGGATTTACACCTAATTATAGAGCTCTGTGCTTTTTGTTCTGTTGTCTGGTCAAGAAAGCATCCTGGGCATCTTGTTGCTGTTATTCAGGACAAAGAACCAGTGCGTGTCAACATGCTTTTGAAAGCTTTTGATTTTTCTAAGTATACAGCTATAGATTTTAAGCAATGTCTCCTGTGGGCTCACTAAGGATAGTGATAGGCAATTGCCAGAGCAGTAATATTGGAATAATTCCTTTTTGGGAAAGGGCTGATATTTAATTTGTATCTTTCATAGAATTTTGCAAGAATGGATGCGGACGGGGATAGAGAATTTTTTTACTTTTATACCCATCACCCGCCTAAGTATCTCTCTCTTAAAAACTGAACTTTAATTTGTAGAATGCAGTTTATATCTTAATATAAAAATTTGTTTCTGTGCATTTTATAATAATTTTGTCTTTCTGCAGCGGTTGCAGTTTTAAACTGTTTTGAAAGGAGCTTTAAACATTAAACAGCAATAAAAACATAGGCATAATACTGAGTTTGAAACTCTGTTAACTTCATTAATCTATGTCTACTCCCCTTCTGCCCTTAAGTATGATATTGCTACCAACTTGTACCTGTATTCAGACATATGCAGTTATTTTGTGCCATGCAATTCATATGGACTAGCTAGGGAACAAATACCACTCTGAGAAGTATCAAAAAAAGATGATAACAGAAGTAAAAGGTTTAGACACAAGACAACAGATGGAGATAGAGAAGTGAGGGTACACGGGAAATAATGCAACAGGACAACAAGCAGGAGTCGCAGCAGATGAGTGTCCTAATTGTTCTCAACTATTTTTGTAGGTAGGCATTAAAGCAAACAGATGCTTCACTGTCAAGGATGTGAAACTGGAGAAAGAAATTCTGTGTGGCTATTTATAGGGAGCTTTTCTGAGCAGGAAGGGCACTAAGGTAGAAAGCAATGATACAATTGGATGATTGAGGCTGACATTATCACAGTGGTCTGTTAAGAATGGGAATCAATATTTTGTGTTGGTGAATGACAAACAGTTTGTAAAGAAGCAATAGTCTGTGAAAGGTCTTGAAAGAGATGACAAGTAGTTTTTGCTAAATATGGTAAAGAATAAATAGGTGAAGGAGGGTGCAGAGGGAGATTGGAAGGTGGTGGAGTCACCATCCCTGAGGGTGTTTAAGGAAAGGTTAGATATGGTACTTAGGGACGTGGTTTAGTGGGTAATAGGTGGTGGGGGGATGGTTGGACTAGATGATCCTTGAGGTCACTTCCAACCTTAATGATTCTATTCTATTCTATTCTATTCTATTCTATTGACATAACTAAAGGTACGGGTTAGGCAGATGATCTCCGCAGCAGCAATCTGAATGGAAGCAAGCAAAGAGGATATTTTATTAATCAGAACAGACACCAACACAGCTCTCATCAAATAATTCCAGATATGTGTACGAATAGGAAAAACAAGAAAGAAATGAAAGAGGAAAAATTGAAAGGTACCAAGCTATGTATCTAAGGATAGTTCTCTTGCCCATGGTAATCAAAAGATGCAGCAGGGAGAAAAATACAGACTTCTAATTTAAACATATTTAACTGTGTGGCATGGCTAGGAAGCCCTGAGGAGACACTGGAGATACATGAAAAATTCAGTCTGGGTGACAGAGGCACGTATGGAGTAGAGAAGTAGGTGTATGGATTATTAGGTTAAATGTGTGCCTACAGGTTAAAACACTCCAAAATATATTATACAAAAAGAAGAAACTGCAGTTAAAGACAAAGTCCTTAGAACTGTTACACACACAAAAAAAAGAAAGTGAAAAGGGGTGAAGTGGTTGTTCAAGAGCTTGTTTGAGATGAAGGAGTAACTTGAGATTTTCCAGAGAGTATGAGGGGACAGATTTGTGGAAGGAAAGGAAGGAAAGGAGTTTTGAGAAGAGTCAGCAAAATGTAAAGTCCAAGCAAGCCAAAGGAAATAAAAACAGAATTTTGATTTTCAGCACAGGCTAGGAGAAGCCAGAGAGGAGAAGGAGGGAGAAGAGTCAGCATGGTAGCAATCAGAAGGAAGACTAGGGTGAGGATTTAGTGAAGGCTCAGAAAAGGACAACAGCTGAGAAATACCTTGGACTGACAGGGGAAGAGAATGGAGTTGTGTCATGGTGAAAGTGAGGGGAAGGTACATTGCATTTTTTACAGTGAAAGAAGGTTGAATGAAGACTTTTTCTATGGGAGAAAAATCTTATATAAGTATTACAGTATAACTACTGATAGCAATCCAGCAAATGTGTATGAAATAGAATAGAAACATTAATAATTGATGATATATTCTTGCCCCACATAGAAAGCAGGATTAAGATGTGATTTTCTGTATGATGACATAAAGAGATAAAACACATTAATCTTCTTTACTACTTATGGTAATATAACTCTGTCATGCTTTGAGTACTGCCATGCTAATACAGATGCCAAGCACTTAGTACAGATGTCCATATATTTAGATACAGTTTCACGTCTATAACAGTTATGTTATTTTATATGGTTGATGGTTATCTAAGAAACTCAAACCCCCTGAACCTGCTTAATGTAACAATCACCAAAATAAGTCAGTTAAACATGTAAAAGTGGTAGTAATAAATAACTATAAATCAAGTACCAGTAGAAATCTGTAACACAGAAGAGAGGAGAAAAGGAATATTTAATTACAATATCAAATAGTAAGTGATCATTATACGGCTGATCATGACAGAGATTCCACAAAAAAAAAGTTGGAAAGACATTTATTTTGGAATTTACACGGCCAAAAACCGAGAATAGAAAAAGTAAAACAAATTCATGTCTTGTGACAAAGGTGATGACTTGGATAATCTATTTACAGTCAGTTTCTGAGATCTGACTGATGCTGAGGATTATTTCTTTTCACGTGAACCTGAGCGTATTCTTACTTCCTTCTTATCTTTTTTCCCCATTTTAATTGTGTGGGATGAGAGCCCCAGGAAGCGTGAGCACAAGATTGACAAAAACAAGTCTTCGGTTTCAGGTGTTCTGTCCCTGAAAAGGATTGATTCAGGGCAATAGGTTGGCTTCTGTGCAAGGCAGTTAGCTTAGCAGGGGTGACGTTGCCTGTAAGTGATGTGTATTAACCTGTCAAAGAGGATCAAGAGACTATGCCACAGAAAAGTGAAAGGTTATAAAAGCACAAAGACAGTCCTCAGTCTCTGTCCATTTCCCCCAGTGGAAATAGAGATGATTTGCTTCAGGACCCTATTGAGGAAGTCCTGACTATTTCATCAAAGGTGAATCATTCAACTTTAAATGAGGGGGATGCAAGAGTGAGTACCATTGCACTGAAAGTATTTATTCTTAGCAAATATCTGTAGGGGTTTTTTACATTTCATGTATTTAGTAAAAAGTAACTGAGTTAGAACCTTCCACAAAGTCTCTGTTCATTTGTTACGGAGATGAACTGTAAACCAGGACCCTCAGTCCCTCGGTGGTGTGCTGAGGAATTCACGCTATTAGGGTGAATGTGTAGATCTAAACATGGGAACAGTACCCTGAGGCAGCAAGCAAGGCTGTGTGGATCCCTGTACAGCAGCTCTGCAGTTCTCAGTGAAGGAGGTTGAATCAGGCCTTTAAGTACACAAAGATAAACCCACCATTAAGTTTAGTCACGCTACACTAATATGAATAATAAAGAAATATAATTCAGAATTTCTGGGGCTTTCATTCTGAATTATGCAGGTGCTTTCTCATGCTTTTGTTAATGTGTTGCATTAAAGCACATTAGAGTAGGAGGTCCAGCACGAAGATTTAAGCAGGATGTAAATGGTATGTAGGCCTTGTGCTGGCCCCGCCATAAGCAGCAGGTTTGGGGATTTTTTATTATTTTTTTTTTACATTTCATAATACACACTTTTTTCTGCTTTCCTGGGCGAATTGTTTTGCCACTGGAATTACGCTGCCTTCTGTGAGGATAAAGCTGAACCAGCCAAAGTAAGAAATTAGATTTGGCCTTAGCATGCACGACCAAAAGAGAACGCTGTCAAGAAGCATCTAGATGGAAAAAGTTCAGCACTCCAACACTGAGGCTAACCACCACCCTCTTTCAGGCTTCAATAGCGCACCCGTCATCGTTGTTTGATAAGAGAGATCTTAGTGTTTCCTGAGTACACACATTCTGTGTGACCTTGCTGTTTCAGGAACATTTTTCTTTGGGGCTTCTGGGAATCTGTTTGCTTTTTCGTTGCTGACCTCTAATGATAGATGTGTCTGAGCTTACGTGACAAATATTTTCAAGCCTCACATAGGTTTGTAAAGTGTTTGCTGGGGTTTTCATTACTTCCTTTCCAGATCACAAAAAGGATTTTAATTTAAACAGATAGGGGGTTATGGTAGCATTTGTTTGGCACTTATTATCATACGTGATTTCTTTTTCATACTGCAGTTAGAGCTGCCTGTGGAGAGAATGAGTATAGCCATACATTTTTGTCCATTTTGACAGCTACACCAGAGAAAGAATAAAACTGCATACCCTTCCTATTCCTTTTGAGTGCATGAATACTAAGCTACATTATCTAATCCACTGTTACTTTTATTACTGTAATTAATTATTTTATTATTTTAAAATCAGGAGCTCATATTAGTCCTCCAGTGCTTCTATAAACTTGTAAATCTTGAAGTTATAGTGACAGGACAAGGAGGAACAGCTGCAAGTTGTGCCAGGGGAGGTTTAGGTTGGAGATGAGGAGAAATTTCTTCTCGGAAAGGGTGGTTGGGCATTGGAACGGGTTGCCCAGGGAGGTGGTGGAGTCACCGTCCCTGGGGGTGTTTAAAGAAAGGTTGGATGTGGTACTTAGGGACACGGTTTAGTGGGTAATAGGTAGTAGGGGGATGGTTGGACTAGATGATCCTTGAGGTCTCTTCCAACCTTAATGATTCTATGATTCTATGAAAAGAGGAACATTATTAGAGAATAAATGTGGTCTAGTTTTCAAGACAAAAGTCCTGGTGTAAAGGTTTTGGGTTGTGTTACTACTACAGTCAATATATAAACCTGACAACTAGCTAAGGGAAAAATTTTCACTTGAGGGTCTAAAATAGTCACTAAAATCCAAATGGTGGCACAAAAAATAATAGACTATTATTCACTATTTTCATGAGTAGATATATGTTTATTAGGACTACTGAGTTTGTGAAGAGTTTTTTTCTTATGATCTTTACATATTACACTCTCTTAAATACATGTATAACATATCAGCAAAGTTATTTTCAAATGCTTTAATGTTTAATATTTCAAATGCTACCTATTTATGCCATGCTTCATGAAAGTGCTATCTTATCTTAAAACCTTACTGGAAAGTAGCTGTGGATCTGTGAAAAAGAAATCACAAGGAATTAAAGAAATCCAAGGTTCACCCATCGCTACTGGAGTGTGTCACTGGTGCAAAAAGCACAATCCGGTTATAAAATGTGCTGCCCAAGTGAAGTGTCAGTAAGATGACTTCAGGGCACGGTCTGGCCTGGAAGGAAAAAAACTTAGCAACGGTCTTCCTAATTGTCTTAAATATATGACAAAGGTCTGTGACAAACACATCTGATATTATTAATAGATCAAAATTCGGTTTTAAATTCCAGCTGTGGTGTGAGTAGAGAATGTTGGCTTAGTGCATTAAATGCAGAGTGCCTAAGAGTGAAGAAACGTGGTGTGATGAGAATTCAGATTGCAAAGCCATGCAACTATCACCATCAACTAGCACTAAATGTTTGGGATGAGCAGTATGTAGGAATAAGTAGTCAACAGTTTATGTTAGGAATGTAAACATGTGTGGTTTAATGCTGTGCTATATATATTGGCAGAGTGTGGTGCTGAAGAGATTAAAGTATCAATAATTGTTCATTGCTTGTCCAATACAGTGAATTTAACAGGTTTTGTACTTAAGCTGTTACCTCCACTTCCTTCTGTTAGATGAGCAATATAAAAGAAAAAAACTGTTGCTGCTGTTATTAATTCAGATAGGAATGCCATGGGTTGTCATGGCTGTTTGTGAATGTGCACTCTTCAGCCGTGAACCCTGTGACCATGCAGCTCCTCAGCAGGGGCCAGTCTTGTCGCAGTGTAAGAAGGGGCACCTTTCCCATTTGGTCCCCACACTCTCACGTATTTGCCTTCCACTCCTGGGGCACGTTCTCCCAGATTTCATTGACAGAGCACTCTGTATGTGGTATGTTTTCTTCTGATGGTCTTGTTTGTGTTTACCTGAAACCTAAATTCCTAAGGTATCTCAGACACTTGAGATTTTTCCTGTGCTAATGAATTTATCCTCAGACCTGAATATATAAATCTGTCTCACTCAATCTGTCTCACAAACTGGTTCAGGTGAAACAAAAGAGAGAAGTATATGCACTCATGCCTGTTTACTAAATCTGCTAAGTAATACATCAAAATACAGATTTTGAAATGTATTTTTAAGTTGCGTTGGTAAATCATTCGAGAGCATTGCAGTCAGCAAAAATCCATCAAGTATTTTCATGGGCATTGTCCATGTGCTGTCCTCCAAAAGCAAACAATAAGAGAAGAGAAGAGAAAAAAAAAAAGGAATACCTGTGATTCATCAGCAGTGCAAGGTGGAGTTTATCCTTGAGTTCTGTCTTCTTCCATGTCCTCACAGTTCCTGATCTCCCAGATCTTCCTCAGCCCAGCCCTCTCTGCTTCTCCTCTCTGAAAATGCAGCTTATCCAAGGGTGGTTTTCCAAGTCATAGTACTTTTAAATAAATGTGGATTGTTTGAGTTGTGGGTGAGATACATGATTTTGCGGTGGAGCCATCTTTAAAATTACTGCAGCACCTTCATAAAAATGCTATTTGAGCTGATCACAGTATAGGTTTCCAAAGAAAAGTAGAGGCCAACCATTTACAGGAAACCAAACTTAATTAAAAAAAGAAAAAGAAAAAAAAAGAAAAAAGAGAGAATTTCAAGGAAGGAGCTGATCACACAGTAAAAAACCAAAGGACAGATGACATAGACCTAAAAAATACAAAACTGCAGTCTGCACCATCCATTAATTCTAGCAAACAAAATAAATGTTGCTTTATTGCTTGTTATCCACAAAACACTCTCACAGTGAAATAATATTTCTTTTCCTTTTCTATAACTTTATCAGGATTGCACCATTTTATCTCTGTAATAGGCTGTTGTACAATACTAAGTGTTTTATTTCTGTGTGTAATACCTGGACAAACTAGATCACATCTGTTTAGATTCCAGCAGTAGAAAAAGTTTAATTTCTCAGCTGTAATGCAATGGGCACAATAGGTTATTCTAGATAGAATAACATTGTTTCTATCTAAAAGGTGGGATTGTATCAGGAGGAGGCATTAGCTGGAAATAACAATTGAGTTCCTGCTACCCCCACCAAGTACTTCTTCTGCTAAGCTATATAGAGATGTCATAATTTTCTAAAGATGTTATTGTGATAAAGAGACAAAGAAAGCGGTTTTCTACTTAGGCATTCTAAACAACTCAGAAAACACTGAGGGTGTTTTATGTTGAGCTTGTGGTGCCACAGAGAGGTTGGATTAAAAAACAGAATCTAAATAAAATAGATATGTGAACTCAAACATGATGCTTTAAAATAAATTATGTGGAATAATATATGTTCAGTAAGTAAGTATAATTGTGTCAGGTTAAGCTTCAAATGCCTTTTTAAGTGTCTTAAGATATAGTAGAACTTCATTATTTCTCAGTTAATCTGTCAACAACAGTAGTCCCTGATCTCCCAAGCTCACTTCCAAGCCTGTAGGGTTTCCCAGTGCCTTTACTGCTAGGGAAACCATAAAAAGGGGAGCTGTATAACCTGAGATGTTTTGTAGTTTAGAAGATTCTTACTCCTCTTTACAGGTTCCAGCTCAGTGTATGTATGAATTTATAGATACAGTTTTGAAACTGTATAGACACACAATTCTTAAATGAGGGGAGTGGTTTCTTGAGGGTAAACTGCAATTCTTGCTAGTAGCAGTTTCAGTGTTTGCATACCCATTCAGTTTTTTATTAAGAAAAAACAGAGACTCCATGAGTAGGCCTTTTAACATACAAGGGTTGGAGCGAAACCCTTTCCATCAGCCTTTCTAGGGCAAAAAGTTCTTTGGTGGATGAAATATGTCTTATTCCTTCGAGAAAGAAGACTACAAGAATGCTAATATCCTTGTGTCACCAACTGTACCTCAGAAAGAGTATGACTGGTGGGAAGAAATGAGGAGCTCAGTTCATTATCCTGTTGATAACTTATTTTAACAATGACCTCAGAGTTATTCTGCATACATTTGGCGAAGATCAAGGAAAAAAATATTTTTGGCATTAATGGACTAGTCTGGGCTTTTCTGAGGCTCTTAGAAGCATGAAAAAGAGCCTGATAAACCATCCAAAGCAAAATCACAGTTGTATTTTTTTTTCTGTTAGTAGTAATGATGTTGCTTTGTTTTAGTCCATCAGAGAATCAACCTGAATAGCTCAATAATTATCTCTGGGATAAGGTATCAAGCATAAAAAAGATGTGTGTGTTAAAAAGAATATTGAGAGGTATGGAACTAAGATGAAGGAGAATGTTTTTCAACAGTGTGCCTTGGGAGAAAGTTTCTGTCAGTCTTAGAGAATGGATAAGAATAAATGAGTTCATTGATAAAAAATCATGCTGAAAAAAAAATCAGCTTTTCCATCTTGTAAAAGAATCCAACTCTATATTGTTGTTTTCACATAGATTGGGATGAAACACTGATTTTTATTTTTTATATTCCCAGGATGCAATATTCACATATATGTCAATGCAGATATGACAGAAAATTCTTAAACTGAAATATTCTGACATTTTTTCAAGACAAAATACTTAACTGTTGCAATGATCTGAGAATCCAGCTTGTCACAGGCATGTGGATCAGAGCTAAATCAGTTTTTACATTTGGATTATCAGATTTTGGATCAATGTTAACAGGAGCGACCTTTTGCATGTCATATGATGCAATGTCAGGCTTGAAAGCTTGTAGAGAAAAGCTAATGCCTCCTTTTTTCTCTGCTATATTGGATGTCTTAAACAAAGTTTTGGTGTTGTGCAAGTATTAGGAAGTTCACCAGAGTTAGTTAAGGTTTTGGGGTATTCTCAGCCACAGAAAAAAGAATGGTGCCCAGTGGGGAGTCCAAGCCAATTAATGTTGCGTTCACTTCTGGCTGGTGCCCCTCAGATCAACAGATATCCACAGCCCTGCAGTCAGCACCTTCCGTTCCTATGGGGAAGCCAGAGCCTTACATTGTAGAAGAGATATCTTTAAGTGATGTAGGAAAAATGTCAGAATGCCTGCCTTTCTGTTTTTCACCTTTTAATGGCTGTAGTTGTGATAGGAGGCTTTGATGACTAACGGTAGCATAAGGGATAATTTCATGGTGTTCTTCAGTCTGTGAAAGAGAGTTGGGTGTTGCAGTGCATCTTCAGAGCATTATTATTATTATTATTATTACATACTGAGCTTGTGGCTAGAAAAACAGCTGTTGGAAATTAAAAGCCAGGCCTTAAGACCTATGGAAAAATATCCCTAAACAATCAAATGCAGCTATAGTTCGACGCACTTAAAAAACCACGGTAAATTAAAGACCTTCAAGGCAGCAGTAAGCAGCATATTCTTTCAGCATCATTGCTGAACAACAGAAGCATCTAGTGATATGGAGTCCCATCTGTTAGATATTAAAGTCAGCCAGAGTCACACAGGGACTGTCTACTCCACCCAAACCCTCCAGCTATATTTTCTGTCTGCTTTTCTTAGATATGCTGGTGAAACTGTGAGGCTTTTATGTTTTTCACATTCTTGACATGTCAGATGCTAACAACTTAGTGCACCATTTGGGAAGAAAACAGCTATATTGCTTTGAGAAAGTCTTAGGTGCTTTTAATATATTTGATTCAAAAGGAGGAAGAAAAGTGTCTGTTCTCTATTGTGCTGGGACCAAGGTTCTTGACACTTAGAAAGTGCTGCCTAATTCAACCATGCAAGACTGCAATGATTGCAAAGCATCACTCATGGTTTTAGCACATGTCAAAACATTGAATTTGAAAGGGAGAAATTTGGAGCTACCAGCAGTGGCCCTTTAGAATGATGGATGGGTTTTGCCACCCACTGGGACCTGTAAAACCTCCATGAAATCTACTATCAAAAATCCCAAACTCAGTTGACAGGAATTTGTTTGTCACCTTCACTTAGAAGTACCCTAGAGAGAAAACGTTTCAAAAACTCTTCAAGAAATTTTGAGACTTCAGTTAATCGATAGTTTGGGTGCGTAAACTTTATAGAAAAGATGCAACCATCTTTGCAGATTTTATAAGATTAAAAATTTGTGGCATGTCTGCCAAATGGAAATCACTGAAGTCCAACATACGCAAACCTGCAAAATTAAAAGGAGCACTGATAAACTCTTAGAGGTTTTGGTAGGACACCTCTTTTACCTTTTTCTGTACAGCAGAGTGGTGTCACCAGCAAATCTGTCAGCCTGCAAAATGACATTCCTGTGGAATAAGTGGCAGATGTGAATCCGTTTTGCTGGAAAAAGTAAAATACACAGCTCAGGTCAGTGCTTATGCCAGAAATCTTCAATTTTGTTTAGTTCATCCCATTTCTACTATAATTAAGAAACAATGATCAAATAGCTTGACCATATGGGAGCATGTACACAACAGATCATGAAACAAAAAAGCATTTGAATGGATAATACTGCCCTTATGAAAGTCAGAAAACTGGAATTCCCGGTGTGTTGTGCAGCTTCGCTGTACCCATTTTGACTTGTTTCTCCTTCTCTTCCTTTTCAGTTGGAACAGCTTTTAAAGAAAGGTCCACTCTGTAAGATCTACAAATAAATCACTTTAAATCATGTTCCAAATACCTTATGAAGAGATCTTTATTAAATCCTGTTACATACAGCTAAGAGAGAAAGTATTATACCAGTGCTGAATTCATTCTTACGTTCCCACACACATTTTTGGACTGGACTAAGAGGAAAAAGACAGCTTTACCTTTCAACTAACGAAACCCAAAATAAAGGAAGGAAGGGACCTTAAATGAGAGCTCTTACATTTTGCAAAGAAAATTTTCTGAAGTGACTCTGGAAACTGAGGAAACTGCAGGAACAGCATGTGTCTCTCTCTTTCATTAGTACAGAAAACAGAAACAAAATTGAAGATAAAACTGGGGAAAACCACAGTTTTGAGAACAGCTGAAAGGCATCTTTGGCTTGCAGCTCAGATTTAGAGCTTTGTAATTACTTTAGCAATACCATAAATTAGATATTAATTTTCATAGCATAATACCTGTTCCCAGAGTTGTTTCCAATATTGTGTACATCTGCAGCACTACAGATCAGCTTTAAGGAACACATCTTGGACTTACGTGGGGTTTCTCTGAAGGAGAAATTTGCACATTCTTCATGACAGAGACAGAGTACCACCTTTACTGCATATGCAAGCAGAAGCTTTCTTATCATATAACATCAGTTTTAGTATGCACGTTTCAGTATATAGGACAGCACAGCAAGACTGATATAATACTCTTAGACAAGTGTTCAAATGTCTTAAGAAAATCTGAGCTTGACACTGAACTCTGAAAACTGTGACTTTAATAAAATGAGATCACAATTTTGGGGGCATCTTCTCTCAGCTGAGAGCATCAAACCAAACCAAACCTATGCAAGGTGGCTGTAAATTAAAGATTCTCATATTCCCAAGAACATTAGTGCTGTCAACTCTTTCCCTGGTACACCACTACCTCTGATGTATCAAGGACTTTCTAGCTGTTTATTCTTTTCTCAGAGACTTAATTAAATAAGATGCTAAATTCATACAGTATCATAGGCAAAATCCAGTAGTTTAAGTAGCTGGGGGAAGCATTAATCTGTCCTATGCCTTCCAAATTTTTATTTCCTCCTAGAGAACAAATTGATAGTACACAACAGTCTAGTTGCATTAGTGTGGGGACCTAACATGCAAGCGTTCGAGAGTGACTGTGTAAGAATTTTTTTTCCCAAGTAATTTAGCCAGAACCTTTAGGTGCTTTCATTGTTTTCACTCATAAAGTAACAAATGTGTGTGTTTAGTTTAATTGGAGATATGACCTCATCCAAACAAACCTCAAAACTGATAATTTTCTCAGGAGGAAATTCTTCCCTGTCAGGGTGATGGGGCACTGGAACAGGTTGCCCAGAGAAGCTGTGGAGGCCCCATCCCTGGCAGTGTTCAAGGCCAGGCTGGATGGGGCTTTGGGCAGCCTGGTCTAGTGCAGGGTGTCCCTGCCCGTGGCAGGGGGGTTGGAACTAGATGGTCCTTGTGGTCCCTTCCAACCCTAACCATTCTATGAATTTTGAAACTGTTTTAATATCGATGGCATAACTTGGAAAATCCAAATGTTTGGCCTGAAGATTGTGTTCCTCTGATTAGGAAATGCAAGGTATTGTTAAGTAATCTGTAACTAAAAAACAAATGGAAACCAATGGAGCACATTTTATTCAGTAAATTTCAGTCACAGATTGTTTTCACCTTTAGATCTTCTTAAAACTAAAGGGAATTTCTTTTTTGTCTCGCATATAAGTGTGGATAATTACAATCCTTGAAATTCAGTTGGTAAATGTCTATATTTTTCATCTTTCCGAAAGCTTTTATTTCATTTAAACACAGTGTGTAGAAGGATTATTGTCTGTCCTGCATGCTGTTGCAATTGATTAAAAGAGAAACAACCTGCCCTGCTTGATTCTCTCTGCTTGTTATGTGGACCTTGCACAGCAATGGGAGGAGGAAAACTGAGTTGCTGGATCACATTCTGTTTCTAAAGCAGCAGTGCTAGAGAGCCGCGCAAATTGCCAGCTACACAAATTAGCATAGATTGTAGAAAGCAATCAACCGCAGGGCTTAGTTCAGCCTGGATTAAGATGTGGGACAGGTTAATGAAGTAAAGTGACACAGTCCCATTCTCAGAATGTTCCTTCATGTGTGAGACTGTGGTAGAGCCAGGCAAGCACTTTTTCTTTAATAATTACAGTTAATTTTATAGTGTGCTGTCCCATGCCAGACTCATAAGAGTTTTGACGCTTTACTGAAATACATTGTCATGGACTACCCTCACTGTACATGATACCTCAGGCAGCAAAAATGTAAGCAAACTTGTTCTGAAGGTGCACTGCTTCTGAGATGCACGTCTTGTGATCATGGGTGAGTAGGATTATGAATCTTGCACATCAAAATGCCTTACAAAATCAAGAAAATATTTCTCATTTCTTGGTAGATGAGTCCTGTTAGGTATATGTAAGCACTTAGTTCTCACACTCACTCACTGACTGTTTTAACCACTGATTGTTTTATAAATCGCAGAGCTGGCAAATGGTACCTGGTTCACCCCTCTGCCAGTGCAGACTGCTCCTTACTGGTCCCTGTACTTTGTGCAGGCTCAGTTCAAACAGCTTCAGAGGCTACTGTTACGTAACTTTGTAATGGTTTGTGGTCTGCTCAAGGAGAGACTCCAAAAATGGGACGTAGTCACCAAGAACCTGCAAGGATTTTGGTGGGGGGTTGCAATCCTGTCATTGATTTCTGTGTGGCAGTGGATAGCTGGAAAGATGATCTGAGAACAAATGCTACTGACGACCATAAGCCACCTGCAGAAACAGGGAAATGCTTCAATATGTGGTCCTGTTGTCATCTATAGGATTAATGGAAGTCTTTTACCAGAATTCATATTTGGTAGCCATGTAAGAAGTAGAATACTCAGAAGGAAATACACACTTTCAGTTGTCCTCTTCACTAGGGGGTCAGGTTTAGCACAGAGGAGTGATGGCAGACATGTTTCCCTGAGCTAAGCATCAGATCTAAACTCAGTTCTGGAGGTACCGAGTTACGGGTGTGCTCTGTCTAATCTCAGGAAGCCCAAACTCACTGCTAGAATACTCTCCATACTCAAATCCAGCTGCAGGTCTAGATCAAACCCTGAGCATCTGCAGCAAAGATAGTTACATTTCTTTATAAATCATTTTATTTCTGTGCTCAGTAATTTTAATAAATTCCACATGCTTTCATGAACTGGGAGTCAGGCATTAACTAGATTTCCCAGACTGTTGTCTGGACAATAGCTGGTGCAGAGCTTAAGTTCTTTATGGAAGTTACAACAAGGCTGAATTCGGAAGACAAAGAAGAAAACCATTTTAACTGAATTGTGAGAGATTTTAGTAAGTAATTTGAGAATGACAGCAGACCGTGATCATGATATTGAAATGCACAGGCCTACACAGGCCAAAACCACCAGGCTTGTTCCTGCCTTCTGAGGCACTTTATTCTGTAAGGTTTTGCAAGCATGACTGCTTACATAAACATTAAATGGGTACCAAATGTATCGTGTTCACTAGAGCACAAAAAAGGAATATTTTTACTAAATATGGCTGCTAAATTTGCAGCACAGGTGTTATATGTTTTCAAATATAAGTATTACATAAATGATGTTCTTGAAATGAAAAATGAACTCTTCAACATGGGTAGTAATAATTATTCAAGAAGCATAACTCATACTGACCATAGCAGATACAGGGTAAAAAGCAGCTTTGGCTCCCATACAGTTTGTCTAGAAGAGACAGAACAGATAGAAAGCAGCATATAACAAATAGGACGAAGGAAAAATAGATAATAATTAATATCAATTAGAATTTAAGTATAGAAAATCAATAAAAGAAATTAAAAATTGAGCTAAATAAATATTCATGGCTTCTAGAGATATACAAAAAATTAAAGAAGATATGAATAATGAAGATTAATATATCCATTGTTAAAGAAAGCCTAAGTTTGATAGTTTCATCTTTAGATCTAGTCAGCAAAATTATCAATAGTGCACCATAAATATTTGAGCTCTGTATTTTGAAGAAAGTAGCATGAGGTATTTGATTTCACATATAGACTTTCCAGCCTTTTACTAACTTGGAAGGACTGCAGAAATGTGTACCTGGCATAAATATTTCTAAATAAGTACATTCGATAATACGTATTCAGAAGTCCTGAAAGAGATAGATAAGGAGATCTAAAGTCTGCTGATGCTCTTTCTAATAAATCTTGGAACAGAGGAAGTTCTGGTAAAATGAAATAACAACGATAATGAAGAGCTGGCTGTTGTTGCAGTATATAATATCTTTTCCCTATTAAAAATGTCAAGCAGGATGTCCCAGGTAACTATATGCTGGTTAGCCTGACACTTACCCATGACAAAAACAAGAAAGTGCCAATGAAATTAAATTAATAAAGACTTAAAGGGCAAGAAAGTAATCAATTTCAGACAGCATTACTTTATAAAGAGTAGATCTTGTCAACGAACTTGATTTAAATCTCAGACGTAATGACATATTTGGTTGATGAATATAATCGGGTAGAAACGATACACTATGATTTATTGCAAGGGGTTTGACTTCGTAACTTATGACATTCTACTGTACTGAACAGATGTCAAAAAGCTGTTGCCAATGAGAAATTATCCTGGATGGGAGTGATTTCATTGGACTTTCATAGGCATTGGTACAAAGCCACATTTTAATCAATGATCTGGAGGTGAATGGAAATGACCCATCATAGAACTTGTGGATGACACAAAGACCAGTGGGAACTCCAAAAAAACCATGCAGTCATTCTCAGCAACTCAGGTCACAAACAAAATGCACTTTAATATACATGCACAGCTGTAAAACTGCATCCTAAATATAGGACTACATTTGTGAAAGTAGTGACCTTGACAAGGTTCTGTGGGTCATAAGGGCCATGCAACTGCCCATGCACTCCCAGGATGACGCAACAAGAACATCTAAGGTGATCCTTAGATGTGAGAACGGGGACGTCATGACTGGGAACAGCTGAAAACTTGAGGAGGATCAGATAAGAGCCACATAATTTGTTCTGGAGAAAATGCCTTAAAAAGTGGGACTGCTCAATTCATTCAAGTAAACAGAAGAGACTGAGGAGTGATTGATCCCCTTCCTGGGAAAGGTGCTAATGGATATTCTAATCCACCAGAGAATTTTAGAACCTAGTAATGTAGAAGTTTAACAAGAACCAGTGTCTGAAAACTGAAGCCAGACAAAACCAAATTGGACTAAGACTGGAAGACATGTGCACACCATAGCTTTTCAAAAACAGTTATTGTATTTGCACAATTAGTCAATCAAATATTTTCACAAATGGTGATACAGATGTTGCACTTACATAACCAGTAGTGTTAGATACAGTATACCGAGCTTAGTAAAGCAGTGCATTGTACAGTCTGATTGCTTTCTCTTCTACCTTATTCTCTGTGAATGAATGCTGACTTACGTAAGAGCGTTAAAAGCATTGCAAATATTCTACAACTGAGTTTGTTAATTATTGCCCAATTTGGAAGGCAATTTTTTATGGTAGAGGTGGTATTTCGTATTGAAACTGTAATATCATACAAAACATTTTCTTAAAAAAAAGTAACTCAATTTTAAAGTGAATATGGGTTGATCTTAACTGTGTTTTGGGCTTGTTCACTTCCCCGTTGCAAACATGTAATTCCATCAAGTTTAATTTGTGCTAATGTTCACAAAAACAAATTGTGTGTCTTATTTCACAGAAATACTTGCAGAACACATTAAACTCTTTAGCAATAAAGAGTACCAAATAACAATACTCACACCATTGTAAATGAAAATGACCTCTAATGCAAAAGTTAGAATTTAGAAATTAATGGCTATTTTACTTCTGGAGAACATATTTGCTGTGGTGCAACAAATAAATGTTCTTCCTTTCTCTCTCTCTCTCCACATTGTCTGTAAGAGCTGAAGAGCTCTACTAGTAAAGCCTGTAACAGTATTCAGCTTTTATGAGTGAACACTGCTGTAATTTTTAATGTCTTAATTACAAATGGAAACAAATTACGTCCTACATGGAGAAGGCAGTAAACAGGAAATTGCCATTGTGGGCAGGAAAGGGGTCTATAAAAAGCAAACCCAGATAAGTCAAATTATACAAAAAACACCAAACTACACTTTGCTTGTCAAAACGATTGCAGTTTTCATCTATAAAAAGATGCTTCTGGGTGGTGACTCAAAACCCCTACATTTGCTGTTTCAGATGTAATTTCCCTCATTCCATTCCCCTCTGTTGTCAGGAGTATAAAAAGAGACAAACAGATTGCACGCTGCCTCGGCAGACATCCTGTGAGCCAACACAACCTTTTCAGAACTAAATTCTTTACTTTCATCATACTTGGAGCTGTGTTGGGCACAGGATTTTCCTGTCTGTGAAGGTAAAGACATGCTACAAAGTAAAGAAGGACACTGAAACTGACCATTCTTACAGTACCTTCTGCCAGCCAGGGATACCTGGACTTTGTCTTTAGTTGCATGTGGGGGCAAGACTAGACTGTCAGTCTTTAGTGACTAGGGAAAACCTCGTCGCCCTCATTTTTGTCTTTCTTTTTTTTTTTCCTTTTTTTTTATTTTTCCCCTTGCCCTTGTCAGGGGGAGCACTGGTTTGTTTATTATTGGCAAGGAGGGGAGGAGAGAGGGCTGGTAGTTCAGTCAGAGAGACCTTCCCTGTGGGTCCAGAGTTCCTCCGAGGGAAATTGAAATCCTGGTATTTTGAATTTGTGACCTAGACGTATGCTCAGCAACATGTCTGTCTGTTCTGCAGCTCTGCCCAGGGCAGTGTTCACCTTCTGGGGAGCTTCTTTCTTCAGTTCTGCCTCTCTTTAAGCCTTTCTAGCAGCTGGTGCCCTTGTAAACTCAAGGGCTGCTCTAGGCCAAGAAAAGCCAGAGGCAAAAAGAAAAGTTCTTGTCATCTGCTTTCACCCTTATTAAACGTCTTGTAAGGGAGCTTGACCAAGTCTTGTGGGAAGACAGCAGCTCCCTGCTGCCCACAGCCCTGTGTAGACAGGGTCACCTTGATCTGTCCCTGCTGGGCAGGACTGGCATAGGAAGCGCTGCAGAACCAGTCCAGCACGTGGACAAACGCATCGCAGAGACAGAAACTGATAAGCAGAAATAGAAATGCGTGTCAAGAAGGAGGATCTCTTCCTCTTCATGCAGATAAGCTGCTATTATTTTTCCTTCATTCTGCATTTTGCATAATCTGACATTTAAAAGAATACAGTGTTCCCATGAAAGTTGACTCCAGTTTAGAGCCAGGAAGGTGAGGACAATTCCTGCCAGTTTGTCAGGTTTTTCATCTAAGTTGCAGGCAGCCTGAAGTATGCATTGTAAAAGATGCGTGAATTTTTCAAAGCAAAGCAGGAAGTGTCCAGGTTAGTAGAGGTACATTCTTCTCTCCTTCACATGAGCTAATAGACAGCATTTTGTTCTGAGATGGAGAGTGATCTCAGACTGCAGCAGAAAATCTTGCTGCACCCAGTGGCTGGTGACAGCCGTGGAAAGCCATGGGCATTTTGAGAGAGAACACATTTGCACCACATGTCTTTAAAGCCTTTGGTCAAACTATAGGTGAAAAACACTCATGACAAAATTAGGTAGTGCGTGGCACTGACATTTGAATAGAGCTGTGTGTTGGATCCATGAGGCACTTCTGGTCACAAATGCAGCTCGATAAACTAAACAATACAATGGTTTCCTTTATATGTATAAGAAAATTCATTTTAGAGATTATTTATTCCTATTATTTTATCTGTGGTCCTCAAAACTTACAGCTAAGCTCTCTTGATACTCCTCAGAAGAGTAAGAAATCATAATTAAGACCTGTAAATTATCCCTGAAATGGCATTAGTTTTTTCTACAGTTAAATAAGCTCCTTTTCAAAGTCTGTTACAAAAATATTATGGATGAAGAGCTAGGAAGTCAAAAGTTAAGAAAATGTCGTATTAGCATATACAGCCTTGACACAGCTGCAGAGACATGCCTAGTACATACTCTTGTCGTCTTAGTCATTGCAATGTATCATAAGTGAGCAGGATGCAAAGTTTTGTGTATCCTGATGTTTCTGATAAAGCTTGATCCCTCCATATGGCTTTATTAATTATGTGAACAGTGCATTAGTAAAATTCAGGTGACACAGCAGCTGTGGCTTTCACAGATTTTCTGAGGAACGACAGGCTGTATGTCATTAAACAGTGAAGCTGTCAGATAATTTTAGAAAGAAAGTGAATCCTCGATATTTCTCCTTTATGGACTAAGTTCAATTTTCTGTGAATGGGAAGAATGTCTGTATTTAGAACCAAAATCCATTCATTTACAGCACATTTTTAATACGGTCTTTGACAACTAAAAATTTTACCAGTTCTCTGTTGATATTCTGATCTGCAGAGACCATCCTCTGTTGGGTGAGAGAATAATTTGCCTTTCATACATCATCAGCCTTGAGCTTCATCAGAAAAAAAATTACCATGATGCTATATATGTATATGAAATCCTTATTCAAACAATTCCCTGTTCTCTTGTATTACAGTATGAATGCTGTTTAAGGAAATAGTCTTAAACAATTCAACTCCCTTTGCCTGTTGTTTGATCTGTTTTCCTACCACAGTTGAGAAATTTCAGCAAGTACAGTAATTAAATGTACCATGTATCTCAGAGCCATGGTATTCCCAACAATGTTCGTGTCCCATATTCATATGTACCATGTATTCCTAACAATACTCAGCATAGAGATAATAGAATCGTAGAATCGTAGAAGGGTTTCTGTTGGAAGGGATCTCAAAGCCCATCTAGTTCCAACCCCCCTGCCATGGGCAGGGACACCCTACACTAGACGAGGCTGCCCAGTCTGCCAGCTCATGTTGAGCTTTTCATCAACCAGCACCCCCAAATCCTTCTGCTCAGGGGTACTTGCAATCCATTCTCCACCCAGCCTGTAGTTGTGGGTCTTTGGAACAAAATTCAGTAGTTTATTGTATTATTAAGTATTAAAATCTGTGGGCTCTTGTGATAAGCCTAAAGCAGAAATTTAAATCCACATCCAAAATTAGCTAAATTTGTCTTGTTTTTCCTTAGAGTCTCACAAAAGCCTGTGCTTGATTTGGTTGTAGGAAATCTTTCATGTCTGATTTTCTGTTTGCAGTCATTGTAACTCCAAATTTCTGTGGTTTATATATTTCAAATAAATGTGTGCACAGTTGCCACACTGGTATTTTCCACTTCAGGAGGAAGCAAAAGGGACTGAGAAAAGCATGAAAGGAATAGCTTTTCAAATGAAAGTACAGAGTCTGGTTCTCTACTGTATGATTGTGTGATAGGCAATCATAGGGTATGTTCCTGGTGGTCAAATCATCACATTCAACAGTATCTTACTTCAAAAGTGATGAAAGTGTCAAAAACAAAGAGCATATTTGTAGTGAAGGGCATTGCTCAGAATAAGTGAAGTTGCCAGAGTTTTGCATGTTTACAAAAGGCTTTTGCTCGTAAGGCAATATAATAAATTAAATAAATCAAATAAAGATTCACTGTGAAACAGGTTGCACGTGGCAAACGTATGTACATTCAGAATTGCTTGATGACACTGAAGAATTTACAGGTTTCCTGATCTCGGGCTTTTTTTGGGATATTTGTATCCAAAAGGTACTGAGTCCTTCTAAGTGCTGGGAAATGCTTTCCAATTTTTTAAAGCTTCGATTGAGGTTAACAGGACTCCTGAGATGAGTACGTGGGGGAGTCTGTCAAATCCAGAAATTGGGGGAGAGGTCCCAGTGAACATCCTAAAGCTTTGAAATTCAGACTTAATTACATTTGCAAAAAGAAACCCAGCTATCTGAAAGTGAGGGAATCTGCTTAAAGGTATCCAAACTGCGTTACATACTTCTCCTTTGCATGCAGCCTGCATATAGCATTCCTTCTCCCACAGCTATTTCGTGTAACATGTTCTTTCCGGGTCAAGGGCTTTTTCTAAAGTTTTATGGAGTGCATACCTTGTAATATAAATTTTGAACAACTGCTTGTAAACCTCAAAGTTAAGCTGAAAATATATATCCAAGGCCCTGAGTTAGAGCTGCCGTCATGCTTCCACTGGAGCCCCACTCCAAAGACAGCAAAGCCCCTGGGTTCTGCTACACTCAGAGCACCTCCTGCTCGCTGCTGAGCAGCCATGGGCCAAGCTCCTAGCTGTGTTATATAGCCCCTTTAAAAGCTGGTTAGTGAGAAGCCACAGGTTTTTTGGTAGCTTACAGGGCAATTTCCAGATGTTGATGTCTGTTGTGGATGTAACTCGCGCAGCGGTTGTGCTCACTTGCTCTGTGGTTATTTCGCAGCAGTTTCCTAGGTTACAGTTGGCTCCGTTATGTTGCTAGTTACAGCTTTCTTATAAAAGCTGGTAAGTAATCACACCCTCCACGTCACCTCAACCAGAAGGTGTCTGTCTGTGTGTCCTTTTTCTGGGTGCCTCAGACAGCCCCAGTGCAGCTGAGCTGTGCAATGCAGGGGCAGGTTCTGCCCTCTCCGCTCTCAGCAGAGAGCAGAAGCTGAGGTGCACTTCCCAAAACCTGCTGTGCTCAGCCCCATCTCACAAGACTTAGGAAGTGCTTCGATACACGGGCCTCTTGCTGGAATATTCAAATTTATGTGGGCAGAGTGGTAGAAATGACTGGAAAAAGGGGACTGAGTGCCAGTCCCAAGGGTAGAAGTGAAGGGGTCCATCCTCTGACAAGCCACATGAGGGACTGCAGTTTGCACGTTTCAGAAGTTTCTGAATTACTTCCCGCATTCATTCAAAAATGCAGGGGATATGATTCAGGAGCTGTGACTTGCTGGAGACAGCGCGGTGAGTTAAAAGCAGAACCAGAATCAGAAGTCAGTGTTCCTTGAGTGTCCACTTCGTAGACAGCAATAGTATGGGTGTTTCAGAATACTGTTAGCTACCTTGGAATAATAATAATAGTAGTAGTAGTAGTAAATAATAAGAATAAGAATAATAAGTTTATATTATTAATATTACTGTGGTTGTTGTTATTATTACATGGATGCAGTTACTTGCAGAAGCAAACCTATAGCTCCAAAAATGGATGTAGCATCATAATGGCTTCCAAACATAAAAGAGGCCCTGCTAGTAAACCAAATTTAGTTGCAAATCTGTATATGTCATCTGACTGCTTCAGCATCTTGTAAAAACTCCTCTATTGTCTTTGGAAAGATAGGCTGGTTTTTTTTTTAATGCTCCTAGTAAAAGGAGACCAAAGTATTGCATTTGTTTTCTTGTCATCATCTAAGAAATAATCAAGTTGTAAATTATTCTGTAGCAACTTGCATTTTTGACTTAACTATCTGAGTAGTTTACTTACATGCAGCTGAAGTACATTTACCTATATCTATAGTTAATGATGTATGCTACTGCTAGCTAGCTCGGAAAACAGACTTTTTATTATTCTATCCACTGTGACAAAGTTTCTACAAAACCCTCAGAGAGATGAAAGGGTATACATACATAAGCAGGCTGGTTTCCTCCATTTGAGAACTATCTACATGGAAAATACTAATATAAAGTATAACTGAATTTTAAAATTAAATTATCAGGTTAAATTTATTCACATTGTAAATATAAAATCAATCTGGAAAGAATCTTAAAATCAACATGCACATTCCCTGGTGCTTTTTTTCTTTTAAAAGATCCACTGTTATCAGTGGAAAATCTGTTTGCTTTAATTTCCACCTTAGTCCTTACAGCACAGAAGGAACAGCTCTATGCTGGTATAAATGATCTTGAATAAAAACTTGGTTCGAAACTTACTGGGAAGAAGAACAAACCTGGATTGCCTCATTTAATTACTCAGGCTGTATCTAAGAGTAAACTGCAAGATGTAAAAACCACTGTCAGTTTTATAAACTAAAGGGATTTAATTTTTTTGATAGGTTTAACCTGGTCAATTGACATTAAAAAACTTTCAGGACTGAAAAAAAGCAATGTGAAAAGACATGAAAAAAAAATAGCTATGATCTGAGGAAGTTCAAGGGTAAAAAATGTACCGAAGTATGTAGATTCTTTTTCGGCTCTTGTTCATTGTATAACTAAGAGAGAATTTAATCTCCCTGTGTCAAATAGCCCTTAAAATACTTTTTGATTCCGCTTTTCAGCAGAAAAGCAAGACGGAGTCAACTTTATGAGAATGGATCTGCTACTCAGATTTATAAAGATACATAGGAGCATTATTGATCTGGAGAGAAGAGCCCCCGTAATGAAAAAAGAGGTTAACTGCTGTCAAGAACTGCTGTTTCTTTAAGCTGATACTGAAAACTATATAATTTGTAACAGTCTGGTGAGAAGAAATGGTTCTGAAGCCCTTAATTTTAAATTTGGTTTTAAATTCCATATATAGTTTTTCATTCTCCTTCCATATACAGTTTTTCATTGCTTAATGTTGTGCCAGAGCTGTTTTTATGTAGTCAGCATCTCCTACATGAAGAATGAGTTCCTGTACTGCTCTTCCAGCAGGGGCATCACAGAAGATGCAGTTCAGTGCAAATGAAGCTGTAAAGTCCTGAGGAATGCTTTCCAGTTTGAGTTTTTTCTGGCATTGACATGGCCCTCAACATGGTTTAATAAGCCTCGGGGCTGACCGGCTTCCCATAGCTCCTGCAGTCAGCTGGTGTAGCTGTCACGGCACACACTAGGGCCTCAGTTTTGGCTCTGCTCCTCAACAAGTTCCTGCTGCCAGAGCTTGTTGGCAGCAGTGGTGGGTGGTACCAGTGCCAGCGCCATTGCCCTGGTACCAGTACCACAATAATGTTCAATTCCAAACCTGTGTGACACTGAATTACAGCCAGTATTACTGCGCTCCTGCCTGCGCCACCCGGGGAACTCAGCCGGCTTTGCTGAGTGCCACCTGACCCTGCAGTACCTCCATCCCCTGCCCCAGGGCCAAGCGCCGGCACACACCTGGCCTCTGCCCTCGAGCAGAGGCAGGACACGCTCCTCTGGGGGGGCAACGGCCATGCCGCAACAAGCGTGTGTGGTGTCACCAGGAGTAGCCATGCACAGGTCCCTAGGAAAGTGAAGGAGCAGAACAAGCTACCATGTTACTGTCTCTTACACCTTTCTCAGACTGCAGTTAGTGGAGGAGACTTGCTGAGACCCATGCGACTGTAATTATTTCCACTGGATTTCTCTTCCATGTACTTGGCCAGACTGTCTTGAAAAGGTGTAGATTTTTAGCGTGCATAACATCCTTTGGCAATAAGGTCCACAGATGTATTGAATGCAGCACGAGGAACCACTTTGATCCAATCAACTGCTTTGAGCTTCATTCTTAGTATCTTCATTTGATGCCCCCTAAATCTTCTATTGGATCAACGTAAACAGCCACAGAATATACACTGAATTTAACCTGCCACTTTATCATCCAGTCTGGTAAGGTTCTTCTATAGTACTTCATGAACAGCCTTCATCCCTGCCTCTCTAGAGGACATAGTGTCATTTGCAGACTTTTTCTCCTTGCTGCAGACTCCTGGCTGGGGGTGATGAACAGCAGCTCCCAGCACACTTCCCTGGGAAACTCCGCTCATGTCGCAGTTGCGCTGCAAAAGCTGGCTGTTTACTCTCTGCTTCCTGTCTGCCTGCAAGATACTCCCTATTCATTTCTGTGTAGGCCTAAGGTCTCATAACCCGTCTACGTCCCTTTGTGGGCACTATACAGTCCCTGTGAGTTAACGACACATCCGTCTGCCAGCAGCTCTGTGCTGTGCTGAAACACCTAAATCAAACTGCCAATACGTGCACAAGTTTCCGTATTTCATTCTAGGACATTAAATACTGCAGTATTTAACTTCTGTGCACCCGAGTCCTTCATTGGATCTAGCCTGAAGTACACACCAACACTGTGCCTTTGTACAGAAACAGTAGAACAGAAAAGCATTTGAAGGTACTAACCCTTTTACAGTCCTTTACTGCGAAACCCAGCTACGCTTCTGAAGGAAGGATAAACGTTGGACTGAGGTTGTCTGCACAGTCAGGAGGCTGAAGTCTTTCTTTTCCCTGGTCTTCCTCTCATGCTTCCCTCTCATCAGTAAGTCTTTGGATGTCTGAAGGCATCTATCGCTGAAATGGGGAAGCTTACGTGGGAGACAGAACTAGACAGGCTTTGGACCCAGGGTGAGACCTGCTGCAGGGAGTCTCACTCTGAATTTTTTGCAGGTGGATCTCAGCTGTGTCTGCTGCACTTGAAGCTGCAGGATGCCCTTCACAAACCCCTTCCCAAACACACCAGAGGGGATTGCATAGTCCTAGAGGTTAAGTTGGCTTTAATAAATGCCTTCGCGTTGTTCAGAGCATATGAAAACCTCTCTCCAGTGATTAGATTTGGTTTCAATAGAATTCATTTATTTACTTAAACATGATTCTCATAAGGATATTGAAAGATAAACACAGTGAAGATTAATCATTATAAAATGGTAATTACAGGAAAAATCCTAATTTACTTGTCTTTTGAACCCAACAGGCATTTACCCTCACTGGACAGTAATGCATTCTTACTGTATATTATGGCTGGATCTCCAACTGTCTAGAAGCCATAAAGCTGAACTGCCCCACTTTTTCTTAGAAACAAGTATGCTGAAAAAACAGGGAAGAATTTTCCTTCTCTGGAGGCAGATTTCATTAAAAACATACAAAGCCAGATATGATATACTATATATATGTATACATATACACACATGTACACCCACAACTATACATTGTATACATATACACATTTATATTCCATATACTGAACTAGAATGAAGTAATAATTTTAAGCAGACAAAAGATAAATCCTTCAGTGTGCCATTACAAGTGCACCATTACTTCCATATTGCTTTCTGGCCCATCAACTATTAGTTGCTTCGTCGGCTGCAACAAACTTCTCAAGATTTTAAAGAACTCATCTGTTTCTATGAGGACTTAGCTGTGGGTTTTCTCACTTTTTCAAGCAAGTCCCCTGTGCCTCCTGGGAGAGTCCCACCCTGTATTCATGCCGTAGCTGCCAGGTCCCACTCCATACTCCTGCAGCTTCCCTCACATCCATACGCCCGCGGGGAGCAAGCAAGCTCCTGCTGCCCTGGGAGTGCGCAACAGGACCCGGAGGGCAGCAGCCACCACAAGCCAAAATGTAGCTTTCCTTTTCCCGATTCCAGAGCTTTTTACAAAACTACAACATTGTAGTAACTACAGAGTCAAGTACAAAGTACATTTGTACCCTCTGTTGCACACATAATATGGAAATGGTTCAAAAGCTCTGTCCTTAGATATTTATTTACTGTGCGGTTTATGTGCAGGGTAAATGGGCTGTGTTTGCTGTGTCGGTCTCTTTGTCCTTACACTGTGTGCACGTGGCAATGCCCTCTGCTGTAGTCAGGGTAGTAGTATATCAGGTCACAGCCTGATCAATCAAGAAACCATAAAACAAATACCTTTAAAATGTTATTGCTTTGTCATCTCTGGGGGAGAGTCTACATAAGTTACGAGCTCCCATAGTATTAGACACAGATGATTCATGGCTTACCGCTGGTTAATAATGGCGAGAGGAAGGGCTTATTTTTGGCTTTCTTCTTTATAACTGCTTTTTCTTTATAGCTTTTGTCTGTGAGCTCATGATTGTTTATGACATCAAAATTCTGTCTCTTGGAAACAGCTGTGGTGTCACAAGCACGACCTTCTGGTCTTCTTGGTAGGAAGGGTGAAAGGAAACAACTTCTACTCAGCTACCTTGTTAATCAGCACTCTTGGGGAAAAAAAAAAAAATCCTTCCCAGAACAGAATGTGGATTATTTAATGGGAGAGAGGTTCGGGAGTTGTTTATAGAAAAGTCCCTAAAGCCTTTGGACTAAAATACAGCTGCAGTGCTGAAAGCAAATCAGATGCTGGATTGTATTGCTGGGGTAAACAAAGCGAAGCAAAGCCTGCGAGGGGATGGTCTTGTTACGTAAGACACCAGTTACATGGCTGTAACCTCTATTGTGTCCTGCGCCTCAGGGTATAATTGCTCTTGAAAAAAAAGGAGAAATTCAGAACAATCAAAAATTTCAAATATTTAAGCACCAAAATGTTGGAAAATACAAGGTTTTCTTTCCATGGAAAAAAAGAAAAAGAGAAAAAAAGCACCTTTAGAGTAATCTATTGAAAGCGTTTGGATTTAGCATACAAAAAGCTAACCTGGATATAGGTGCAGTTCTTTTTTCACAGTCACAGAGAGCAAAAAATGAAGCTAAGTAATGTGAAAATCAGATGATGGACACATAATGAAGGCTAATGATCACATAAAATAGGTTACCAAAAACCTATTGAGGGCCTTTAAAATGTATCTCTCTGCCTTTCAGAACATACAGCAGAAAAATAGGATGGAGAGTTAGAGGAGCACGAAAGAAAATGATAGAGAGAGCACAGAGAGGAGCAGATTTAACAATGGGACATGTCACTCTGTTCTCTGCTCTGTAAGTCCTTACCCTGTATTCATCACTATGTATCTGCTCCACGTTCCTGTTCCTTCTTTATCAGCAGACTTAGCCTGTCAGAGTGTGAGATGCACTCACGGGTTTTTATCCTGGTTTTGTATGGGAATAGCTCTCATGCAATAGCACTATTTCTGTGTCTTTGCTGATCTTTCACACCCCTGTAGTAACTCAGTAACCTATGGGGCCAATTTTAACCTTATGTTACCAGATGCATTTTCACAAATTTCATGAACAGGCAGTGGGATAGAAGAGAAAGAGTGAGAGACCTTCCAAATGACCTGAGCTGCATTATGAGCTCAAGCCTGATTAAACATCAGAAAATCCATATCATCTCTCAAACTCATTATACAAACGTCTGCAAAACTGTCTTCTTGATTGCTAATGCTCATATAAAAGCTTTCTTAATTTCTTTCATTCTGGGCAACTCCTATAAGGGAGGCATTTTTGGGTTTGGATTAAACTGAGGAAGACTGTACATATCCCAAAGCCCTGCTCAGTATTCTAGCTGTACCAGCTGTCCCAGTAAAAGATGTTACCTGTCTCCAGAGATCTTGCCCTTGAACAAGATACTACTTTTCAGCAAATATATTATGAAATAAATGGTATCGTATGAAACAACGGTGTAAATATCAGGGGTGGATTTATAATGTATCTTTACAGCTAAAATAAGTTTTTAAGAAATTCTTATTATGTGCAGTCTTGCTGTTACGCTGTTTGAATGCTGAGGTGTTCATTCATCTGCTTTTGTATCAGAGCTGTATTTTAGTCCTGCAAATGAATTTTATGTGACCGTTACAGAAAAAAGCAAGAGAAACTGTCTTCAATGGGAAGTACTTCACTAATGTGGAACGCACTGCTTCAAGATGACGTTAAGGCGTCCAGTGAGATATTTTTAAAAGTTGAGTTGCAGTCAATGTTTGGATAGTTATGCCAGCCGAAACCTATATTTATTTACAGATGGAACAAAGAGGACAGGCATTGGTTTTTCATTGTGGTGGCCTGAGTAAAAGTTTCCCATCTATTTTGTCTGTAATTGATTGTCCACAAAATTAGGAAGGATTTTCTATTTTCAAAGAATATGGTTGAGAAATTTTGTGTATTTTTTAAAGGTTTCTGCAAGACAGAACTGGAACTTGCTGGTTTAATATCTCTTAGTATTTAATTTCATATAACTGAACAGTTTCGCGTTTGTTTTGGTTTGGTTTTGGTTTTTTTTCCCACAAATACAAGAGACAAAACACTGTAAATCCAGAGTAGTCCCTGATACTTGCCAAGCATCATGCAGGGTTGCAAGATTTCAGAGCAAGTTGATAAAGTTGCAGTTGTTTACGAATTGAATAGTGATGATTATTGGTTTGTAAGAATCCTTTAGAAAAGGATCTCATATTTTCTAGAAAATCTGAACCCACTGAATTTTGTTTGATGTACAGATTATTGGAAGCATTGGATTATTCTATTCGCAGATATCTGTGTGAATTAAATTACAAGCTGCAAAATGTGTGTCTATACAGTGCTGTGGTACGACCTAGTAGAGTAACTATGGCATTACAAATGCCAATCAGGATTATAAATAGGATTGTGTCTTGACAAATATTAAGGTGCATGAAAAAAGAAAAAATCTTTCCAAACTATCTTTTCCATTATTTCATTTCTGTTTTAATGAAGAGCCTTTTGCGGAAATTGCTATGCTTGAATAGCATGAAGAATGTACATGACATTTTATTTCAGTCACCTGTGACCCTGTTACTCTCCTCAGCAGTCCAGAAATGAAACATTTCATAAGCTATTTGCTCTTTACTGGCCATTTAATTATTATGCACCTCATTTCTTTTGTTTAGTTGTTAAATTAAAAAAAATATTAATTTTCTGTGAGTTTGGGGCTATTTTATAATTTCATAGGATATTCCAAGGTGTGTATGTTCCTGCAAGATAACATTGGCAGGTCACTAAAAGCATTTACCTCTGCCTCATACTTCACAACACCCACAAGGCATGCGTTATCTCAGAGTACCACATGTCTTGTTAAGCCTTAACAGTTTCTGTGGCTGATGGACAAACTTACTGTCAGGGTCTTAGCAGGAATGCTACTTTTATATGTTCATAGCTCTCCCGTTGTCTACAGTTCAGTGCTAAGATGCACATCCATCGTGTATCGGATGTGTATAATGGGAAGGCACTTAGACCAAAGTCAAGAAAAGGATAGGCGTAGCGCTAGTTTCGTTTGAAAATCTGTAGAAGCGTGGACAGATTTTGAGTGCAGAGCTGCTAGTGGAGTGAGGTGGCCCAATAGCAACACCAAGACCACTAATATTTCGAATTATTTTCTGGTTTAAAAAAAAAACGAAACCAAAAACCAAACAATAGAGAAGACAATAATAAAACAAGATTTACAGACTCGCTGCAGGTTGACTTGTCAATTATCATATGTAAAAAAATGATGTATTGGGAAGGTCTCATGTAAGTAATCAAGTGTGTTTTAATTGCTTGGCTTTATATATTTCTAATACAAGCTCTTAGAAAATTTGAATTAAATAAATTTGCTCTGAACTAGGAGTAAAGACTTAATGCAAAATTTTACTTAAGCATCTGCTTATAACTGAAATCCATTTCAGAGGGACTACTGAAATGGTTTAAGTTAAGCTCTTTCTTATTGGGGAACTAATGTCAAGCCCGCTACGCTCAGGCATTAGACATCTCTCTCATTAAGAATTATGCATCTTAATTCCTTGTGTAATGCCATGTGTATACATCCTTAGCAGTCATGCAAGACAAAAACATCTAATTGGATCCCATAGCGACAGTGGCATCTGTCAAAAATCAGAGAAATTCCTTTTCTTTAAATGACTGTTTTTCAAAAAACAGCAAATGTGTACATTATTCCTTGGCTTCAGGGGCAATTCCTTTCTTTTATCTGTTGTCATATTACTAGTTCAGGTGGCATCTACATTATTATAAATACAGGAAATTATGGTTTTGCATCTTCTAAAGTTATCTCCCTTTGGAAGCTTGTACGTGATTCAAGAAAAACTGCTGTATGAATTCTGCTTGTGTGCGTGCGTTCTGAGCAGATGGCTAGGTAGTTACTTCAAGCATCCAGGATGGTTAACTAGAGCAAATAGTTGTTAATTCTGACTTTCTAATCTTATCTTAACGAGAGATGAGTGAACTGCTGGAACCAGACACTGACTCCTCAAGCATTCGATTCCACAAGCTGAGGCTATATAAAATGAGCTGAACCTAAGCATGAGACTCATTTCCAACTTGTTCCTTGAACATAAGATCGAACAAAATGTTGATATAAACCTTGAATTTTGCAGCTTGGGACCATTTTTAATTTGAAAACATAGCACTTTCTGTTAATGGAAAATAGAAATAACTTGAACTGTAAGTCAAATTGTATCCTTTTCCCGTTAATACCTACCAGGTTTTCATGAACTACAATTTTCTCATATGGCAGCTGAGAAAAGTGATGCACACTTGATTCTCCAGTGGGAAAATAACACATATCGCAACCTACAGGGGCAAATTAAAGTCTGTCTCTATTTGACAAACGTGATTTTGCCACTTCAGTGCAAGCAGGCATGCTTTGCCTCTTTTTGTTTTGCTGCTTATAGAAAAATTCCAACCTCCTGTGTATCCAAAAATCAGATTGAAGTCAGAAGGAGCTTGTGGCACACAGTTGTTGCACAGTTAGTGTAAAAATTGTACATAAAGGTAACACACCAAAAGACTCAAAATAAGGTTTGCTAATGATCCTTATTTAATAAAAAGCTACAGTAACAGCCCCCAAATGCTGCAATAAGACAACTGGGACCTGTAGTGGTTTGGGGTTATTTTTGTTGAGTGCTTTTAATACAGCTTTCAAAAGTAACCTTTCTTTGTTTTCTGTGTGAGCTGGCAGGTTGTCTTTGATGTCGAAGAACAAAAATACAGTGGGGTCATACACTAACATTGGCTATTTTCTTTTTTGTTTGCATTAAATTCCCCACTAGCAAAGGGATATGAATTTTGAGGGGAAAAGAGAAAAAACGTGACATTTTCCACCAGATTATAATTATTTCAAGGTAAATGATACATTTCGATGTATCAGTGACCCATTGATATGTTTCTTTTTTCTTCGATTTATGCAAAATGAAAACCCCAAAAATGGCCAAAATATAATGATTAGCAACAAAGTAGAACCACAGGCCTGGTGTGCTCAAGTAGTGGGGATTAGACACACACTAATAATTTCCTCAGGCTCGGTTTTATCTGCATAATATATAGGAAAAAAAAGCACAAAGATTCCTTCCCCCCTCCTCCTGATTAATTATCAGTCTTTTATGCAGGTCCTGAACACAGCATTTAGCTCATGCTAGCCTACCTACCATTGACTCGTTTGCATAGAATGCCTTAAGGATAACTCGCAGGTAGAAAAGGCGAACGTCTCCCAACACGTACCTTTTTGTTCCTACCCCAAGAGCAGTCCAAAGTCATGTAGCTTCACAGCTGGAAGCCTTCCAGGTGTGGCTGCATCTGAGCCTTTTGAGAGCAGGGAAGGGCATGAGGGAAGAGATGGTACACCTTGTGTTAGACAGAAGTATTGTTCTTACCACTGTTGGTATAGTGATATTGTTAGCATTGTTACAAGCCTATTATTGCTTTTAGTTCTGACAGTGATTATGAGGCTCTTCCTATGTCCAGGAACAACGTGAGAAGAATAATGTTTCCAGGCATGAACAAAAGGAAAGTAAAGGTATTGGGAGAGAGGGAGCAAAAAAGAAGAAAAATTTTGATCACTTTTTTTTAGACAATAGTTTTTTAAAGGCATGAAAAAAGATTTTTTAAAAAGAAGATAGAGAGGAGCTTGAATTTTGCTTCAGGAATGCAAAGAAGAGTGTCAAGATGTAAACGTAGACAGAGAAATGGAAAGAAAAAATTAATTTAGATGGAATGCATAGGAAGAGTAATGAGAGGGGAGAGGCCCAGGAGGAGATGCAATGATGCAGCAGAATGTCTCAAATGACAAATATTTAGATGTGTGCTGTGCATGTCTAGTGACACTGGATGCCATACAGCTGTATGAATTCATATTCTAGATGTCAGAAACAGGCAGGTAGGCCCTGATCCTGAGCAGCCGTATGTTAATGTAGCTCCAGTGGAGAATGTGGAGTCATGCCCATTTCCATGAGCCCAGGATCTGGCCATGACAGCAAGAAATCTCACATACAATAAGATCATCAGAACACAAACTAATTATCACATAAGATGAATTCTTGAACTCCCTTTCTTATTAAAAACAAACAATAAACCCTACCACACTAGATTCACTAAGGGCAAATTGTGCCTGTCAAATTTGGTGGCCTTCTGTGGCGAGGTTACAGCATTGGTGGGTAAGGGAAAAGCAACTGATGTCATCTGCCTGGACCTGTGCAAAGCATTTGACGCTGTCCCACATGACATCCTTGTCTCTAAGTTGGAGAGACATGGATTTGATGGATGGACTGCTTGGTGAGCAAGGAACTGGCTGGATGGTCACACTGAAAGTAGTTGCCATCAACGGTTTGATGTCCAAGTGGAGATCAGTGACGACTGGTGTTCCTCAGGGACCAGGTATAGGTCCAGCACTGTTTAAAGTCTGTGTCGGCAAAGTGGACAGTGGGATTGAGTGCACCCTCAGCACATTTGCCAGCACCGAGGTGTGTGGTATGGTCGACATGCTGGAGGGAAGGGATGCCATCCAGAGGGACCTGGACAGGCTTGAAAGGTGGGCCTGTGAGAACCACGTGTACAGCAGTCCATGTCCCCTTGTTGGCTCCTCCATCACCTGTGTCGATGCAATCCAGAAAATTTCTGGATTGCTCGTTCCCTGCAACTAGAGGGAACTGCCCTCCCTCCCAGGCAACTAGAGAAATACAGTGCTTGTAGGGTGATTTGTAGATCTGTCAGAAATCCAAGGAAAAGTAAGAAAATTGCTGAGTTGTAAAATTATTTTTGATAAATATGAAAGATTTATGGAGCATATTTTTGGAAACAAGGATCTTGCTATCTGTCAATATATGCTGACATGGAACAGTATTTGTTGGTTTTACACAAAAGTACGTGTATTCAGAATCTGAATATGGAGTTTCTTTTGCTAAGAAGCTTATTGCGTGGTTCATCAAAACAGTGCCAAGACAAGTGCCAAATTGTTTGCCCTTCCTGTAAACCAGCTAATGTTCTGAGCTCACATTTCAGGGATAATTTTTGGTAGTCTGTGTAATTACTTTACGAAAATGTCTGGGATCAACAAACCAGAAAAGGATCAGTTTGAAAGGTCAGACAAGAAGTCACATTATTGACTAGGTATATACTCTGTGAACACAATTAGCACAAACTGTGTAAGTTTTAAAAAACCTTCTTGTTTCAGAAGAAAATTACTTGAAACCACACAACTCGCCTTTGTACTGAAAAGAAGGTATAGAAGTTGAGGGATCGTTAATGGGAGCTCTGGGTTGTGACAGGGTACTCCTGACATGAACCAGCCCGGCTATCATTGATTTTTGATCAGACCTCTGCTTCTCAGGAAGCACCTGCTTTTCTTCCTTGAAAAATGAAGCGTGATAGTTTCATTATTATTCCAATGCTTTCCCCAGCAGTGTTTATAGAACATTTGGCAAAGATAATGCCCGTTTCAGGGGAACCACATACGAAAGTTTTCAAAAATTCTTGCAATTTCTTTCTCTCTTCTCTTCTAAACAGTTTTTTATTTTAGTTTATTCCCCTTTCAGATGACTTGGAATTGCAAATCCTGAGTCTAAATCCATCCTTCAGAGCCTGGAGTTGATGGAGTTCCAAGGTCTGGCCTTGTTTAATTTTAGACTCAGTCTCAACACCAAGTTTTCATCTGTTTTTGAAGTTTGCCCAAGATTTCTCTGTGTTGTTTAGTGTCAATATTCAGGCTTAGGAACACCTCTAATTATAATCATGTAATGCAGGGTATTTTTTGCAGTAAAGTACTATTCAGAGTCAGAATTTGAACCAAGCAGTTGAATAGTGCTGGTCTTTGAAGAGAACATGGTTTGGATTTGGTGACTGTAGATTAGTTACTCCCTAATTTTAAAGGATTCACTTCTTTGTAAGACAAACACAAACTAGAAGCAAAACAGAGGCTTAAGATCATCCCTTCCTCCTCTCAAAAAAAAAAAAGATCTCAGAGAAATATCGTAATGCCTTGCTTAATCTGGACACTAAGTGGAAAGGCACGCTCAATGGACCCTTGTGCAGAAGCTAGGCATTTCCTTAGAGGAGAGAAACTGACAGAAATCTGTTCAGTATTTTCTTCTCTCCCTAGCAAACAGATTAGGTGTGTGTTTATTGTTATAAAAAGCAAATGCTACACAGAGGAGAGAGCATGAACCAAATAGAACACTTAAAACAGCACTATACTTATGTGAGATGCATTATTTATGCTCTTTTATTTGCTAGATGGTCATATTTAGAAGGATGTTCTTTTTACAGAGCTTCAGCTGTTACTAGATTCAAGAGAAGATACAATGCCCTTGAAACAAGGAGCACCCCTTGCTCCTTTGTATGTATTTCAGTGCATCTCAATACCTTCTCTTCTTTATGAGACTCTCTTGTCAGGACTGGGTTTGCATGTATCAGCTGTTGGTAACCCTGGACTGGATCTTAGCTGTTGACTATGATTTTTTTAGGATCTTTTTCAATTGCAAGAGCTTAGCACACTGCTTATGTAGATTCCTGTGTCACTGCTGCCATCTTCTGGAAAGTTTTCCATATTGCTGGGTGGGGTTTTTTAAAATGCAGATAAATTCCAGCAACCAGGAACTGAACAAAATATGTGCATCTTGTCCATGGTTACAGGAACAGAGTCAGAATGGCACAGAATAAAAGTTTGTGTGTGTGGTGCCTTGATTCTATTAGGGCTATTTACAAAATCATATAGGGAAGTGAGTGGCCCGATTTCTATTGCAGTTCAGTGTCAATTAGGCGCTGGGTAATTGCTTAACTCTCATCAGCTTTCCAGCCTGCACGTTCAGTAGTTCATTTCATGAACCATGTTAATGAATCCATCAGATTTCCAGGTCTGTTTGCACATACAAATGTGCAGCTAGATGCTCAAATGCCCAGGGCATGCATGCATAGCAGCAGTATTATCATATGGAAATAGGTTTGTCATACTGTTTAAGGGCATATTAATTGAACTCCAAAGCTGCTAGAGCAGGAGCTAAAGCCACAGGCAGTAATATTCATTCCTCATGACATTCCTTGTGAACTGATATATGCATTCAGCAACAAAACATCTTTTTCAAACTTGGGAGAATGAATATGTTAATGTTGCAAAAAAAAATCAACTTTTGGCATCACATGTGATGCATCTTCTGTGGGAAGAATGTGTTCAAAAGATACGCTGTTATTAAAAAATGCTTTGTCTCACACTTTCTAAAGGCATCTCAACGTAACTATTGTTTCCCTCTTTGCATTCTAGTTCCTTCAAAATAATACTTCCTTCTGTATAAAATTTTACTTCTTATTCTTCTTTGTATCCATTTTAGTGGTGACAACATATGTATTAGCTTTTTTTTCTTCACAATGTGGCTCAAGCTCTGACTTTATCTGCTCTAGGATAAATACTGTATTGTTCCACTGGAGTTACAGTGGATTTCTACTACAGTAAGTGAGAGCGATACATAGTTTATGTTTTAATATATGCCTATATATATATTATGTATTTAAAGGTTTGGTTCTCTTTTTTTTCTCTTTTTATCACTTGTAAGTGGAATGTTACATTCTTGTGTGAGACACTCAAAATATAGAGAATGATATCCACTAGATTACAAAAAGGTTTTTAAAAAATCACAGTTTAGATACATTTTACATCCTGGACTGCTTTAAAAAAGTTCCTTGTATTCATAAATGACTAATCTCCATATCCCTTGCATTTATTTTCTAATATATTCCACTAAATTATAAGGTAGCAACAATACTGATTTTATTTCCATGTTTCCTCATATAAACACTATGCAATTTATTATGGAAATAATTTGTAGAAATCTTTAGTTTACCTGCATCCACTTTGCATTTTGTTAGTCATCCAGGCATAAAATTGCTGAGAATTATACACTAGATAGATGTGGTTAGGTGTCTGTACCACTTACTAAAGTTACTTAAATGAGAACAGAATTAAGGCAATACACAGTTGTTTTTTCTCTCCAGTGGTGCCAGCAAAAACCTAATACTGAATTACATTTCTTTGTCATGTCTGTAGTACACAATGAAGTAGGGGATCTCTGTAGTTCTGCATCCCCAAGCTAGCTCCAAGCAATGCTGAAATGTCTACCCAGCATAATACAGCACCACGCAGAGACAGTAGTCCAGGTCCTAAAAGCGCTGTAGCTGCATTAGCTACAGATCACGGACGTGGCTGTAAGACTTCCAGCAGGGCTACCTTAAAGCTTCTCAGCAGTGTAAGCTGCAAGTAAAATCCAGTTTCACCACCTGAAGAAGAAGGGAAGGGGCTAGGCTACTGCTGCGTAGAAATGAGAAGGCAGAGAGAAGTAGGTACGCAGGAATTAGGAGCAGCGGAAGATGCCTGGCTCTGACAGCTGGTGCTGAAGGAGGGCTCGGAGCCTGTGGCAGCAGCTATTTCTGGGGTTAGGAAGAGCTCCTCAAAGTAGTGATGCTTAACATCTGAGGTCTTGTCATAGTCCTTGTACCATGACAAGCTAGAAGGCTTGCTCGCTCTGCTTGCTGTCCGCAGCTCTGGCACAAGTGAGGTAAGTAACAGGGACATGAATGTCTTGCTGTGTTTAGCAGCCTGCTGCTGTAGGCAGCTGCCTACTTTGTTTAAGCTTGTTTGGCTTCCTTTTGCAGAGGTAGCTTGGTTGGCATCAATCCGGGCGCCCCTTCTCAGTGCGTCGGGGCGCGGTATCGTTCTGCTCCCAGTTACAGCTGCGCAACTCTGCCAGGGACAGCTGTGCCTGTTCAGACAACCAAAACCATCGTCTGCTTCGAAAATTTTGCAGTGTTTGAACTCATGTTTGCTCGAGTAGTCAGCTATCAGGTGGGATTCCTCAGTGATAATAAGACCTGGCTCTAATAATAGAGCGCATAAGCACGCGTAATAGCACAGCAGATAACAGGTTTTCGTACTTTCAGTATAACACACAGTCCGTTGCTAACTCTGCTTTACAAACATTTCATTCTTATTTTCTGGAATGAGATAGCAAGTCTCACATCCCAACCAACACGCTAAGAACAAAATTGTGCAATACCCTTGTGTGGAGGTATGGGCTAGAGGAATCTGGAAAGATCATTATCCCTTCTCCCACAGGGTCCTGAAGTCATTTCGTCTGATAGAAGCACCTGGGTTCCTCTCGGCTTCTTTCTTCTGTTCTATCCCTGCAGCACGTGGACCACTAGGCAATTCAGAAGGGAAAAAAGAAGTAAGATTGCCCATCCACGTAAATCAGCACACAAGGTTTGGGGAGGTCTGCAGCAGGTTAGCTCTTCCTAACCCCAGAAACAGCTGCCCCTGTCTGGGGCCGGTTCTCTGAGCCTATGCTGTCCATTTTACCAATCCATCTTTTAGGTTAATGCCACCTGATGTAAGGCAAGCTCCAGGAGAGCCTGTTCATCTGCAGACACAGGCTCATCAGCACTCACTGAAGAGCTTTGGGATGTACGTGCCATCACCTAGATCTTAGGGAGTGAGCCCATAGGCTGTTTTGCAGAAGCCAGGAGGGAGACTTTCACTTTCAGATTCAACAGAAAAACACTGAAATCTCAAAGATGTTTTGATGCAGTCCTACTATTAAAGCTTTTAATGTTTATAGAAAATTGCCTCTTACAGTATTGATGGCAAATTGCCCTTAGATTGCAAAAGCAGCATGGAGACTGCAGCTGTATTTTTGACACTGCATTTTGACAGATTGTCATGCTTCTCACAAAAGTTTGATTTTAGATGAAATAGTCATAGTAAATGTGTGTACTTTATTATAAGGAAAAAGACCAAAATTGCTCTGCAAGTACTACCGTGCTTTGCAATTGCATTATATGTGATAAAACGGGTGTCATTAAAAATGGATACTTTTCTGCTATGGCATTTATCTTCATTGTAGTATTTGCAGGTTTTTCTACAACTGACAATTGCCAAAGCCACAAATCCTAAGTAAACATAGCTACTGCAGATGGTAAATATTCTGCTTTTGAAGTTTCTTGTTGTAAGCAAAAGAAATACCAAAAGACAAGGGTGTGCGGATGGTGGTCTCACACTTCGTGCTGGATATAACAAAGTGCCAGAGGCAAAGTCAATCCAATACCCAAGATGTGTGGTTCACAAAGGACTGTGACATTCAGGGAGGGGTGAGAGGGGACGTATTTTTAATTTACTTTGGATGGAAATAAGTATCAAAGCGCATAGTTTCAAAGTAGAAAAAATGCTTAGTCTACATTTACGGAGATTTGAACTCTAGCCAAGAATCCAACCGCCCTCTTACTCAAAAGATATACTATATGGTAAAACCTTTTCCAGTGAAATTTTGGGATCTGGAGACTTTTCTTAAAAACTGATAATATGTAGGTGTGTATCACTCACTATAGCAATATAATTTGTACTTTGGAAAGTGCAATTGGAAGCTGTATTTTTCTAAACAGAAACACCATAGGGAAATGACACTGGGTATTATAGGCAGTGCCATTCTACATATCACTTTCTAATGCTTTGATTTCCCTTAAGACATGCTCATATTTTCAATATAAATCCTTGTGCCAATGAGAATCCTATAGTTTGACTACAAAAGCTCATTTAGGATTGAAATGTGGTGCCTTACAATATTTTACTTTTCCACGGGCTTTTTTTGACCAGGTGATTCTGTGTCGAGTGAAGAGAAGGAATTTTTTGCCTTTCCAGTGGTTTGGGTTTTTTTTTCTTACTATTTAATAAAACACTCTCCAGGTTAATAAAAAAAAGAGCACATACACACAAAATCCCACCTTAGCTGAAAATCCTGCTAGTCTGATAAAAACCCAAACAACTATACATTTGCTGTATACAATATAAACATTTGCTGGTTAGAACTCATAGAAGCTTCTGTGTGATTGGTGACCACTTATTTGCACTCTCCCACCATATTTTCATTTACCAAAAAAAAAAACCAAAAAAACCCAAAAAAACCACCACGGAAATACTTTACTGATTACCTTTATTAGGCTAAGTTTTGACCTTGTGAAACCAGAGTGTGGTTCTTTTAAGCAATGATCTTTTGAGATGATTACTGGGGAGTCTAACGTTTAAAAACTAGAAATCTTCTCCCTCACAGTGCTGCTGTGGGATCTTGGACAAGTCTCTTTGGTGTGGATCCTCAGTGGCACTTGGGTTTCCATATCAACTTAATTAAGATCCTCAAATTTTAGGGATCTGTGGCCAAGGATTTCTATGAATTAGGTTTGAGTCACCAAAACAGAAACAGTAGTACTTTGCTGCTTCACAGGAGTATGGTGAGGCAAGTTCACTTACAATTCCAAGGTGCTCTGACATTCTGGTAATCAAAGCTATGCAAGTATCTTAGAATGCTACATTATTTTGCTTTGACGTGTAATATATAACCAAACTGGTTTTGAATACATAAAAATAAGTCTATCTAGTTCCATATATGCCTTAGACTATACTTGGTTTCCCTTGTATTCTCTTCAGAATATACCGTAGCCTTCCCACATTACACTAGCACTTCATGTGCATTTTCGGCAGCTCATTAAATAATAAAATTAACACCTGTTGACTGTGGTTTATTTCACCCTTAGAATGAATTAGAATTATAATGTAGAACTCAGTTTCGTTTTGGACTTGGTTTCAGAGGAAAGAGTGAGTAAAGGCATGGAAGGTTGATTTTTAAAGTACCTGTTTGCCTGAGAAGGCAAGATAAAACTTATAAACCCTGCATTTTAAATGGAACATGAGAAGATCTGTGTTACTTTTGTTTGTTCATATAGTCACAGTTTTAAGGAACCTTTGCATCTCTTGCATACTAGTTTTGTACTGCTGGCAGAAAGTTCCAGTACTGATAGAGATGTTGATCCTGTCTTCACTGAGCAGCTTTAATTTTCATGATTCCCATCTGTAGTGAAGGCTCTAGATGTCAGCACTGAATGAGGGAAGATCAAAGACAAACAGGTAGAAGAACAGAGAAGACAAACCAATTTTGATAAGGCTGCTAGTCAATATATTCTTAATGACAACAGGTCATATCAGAAGAAACTAATTTCGTTCTGTGATGAGATTACAAGTTCCAAAAGAAAAAGTTACTGCACAAGATCACTTTCATTTTTTTGGTAAGACTTCAAATTACAGATTATTATACGAAGGAAATCACCATAATGTATCAATAAAAGGCTTTAGGGGCTGGATTCGAACCGACATGATTAGAGTCAGTGCAGCAGCATTGTCTCATCGCTATCAAGTGATGCAGTACAGATGCCTCACTGGGCTGTGGTCGTGTGGATTTAGAACTGGCAGATCGCAGAAAGTGGTGTTTTCTGTGAACAGTCTGTGTAGCAGGGTGGTGCTAGCAGCATTCAGCAGGGACTGACTGCAAACCTTTCATGATACAATACTCAGTGGTGATCCAGAAGTAAATACAAAGGCTCTGCTGATGCAGCACAGAAATGATACAAAAATGAGTCAAATGCAGTTAATGACAAAAACAAGACTGTCCCCAGAGAAGTACCATGAATATGATTTGGGCTGGGAGAGAGAGGGAGGAGGACTGGCTTAACCAGTGAGAAGCTTAAGAGTTTCTCTGTTTAGGTTAAAGAAGACTCAGAGGTATCTTGATTGCAGTACATAGGTACTGTCACAGGAAGAAAATATGAGATACTGAAAGGCTTTATTTTAGCAGAGAAGTGTGCAGCAGAAAGCAGTGGCTGGAAGCTGAAACCAGAAAGTGTCAAAGTAGACAGTAGATACAATTTTTAACAGTGATTTTGAAGGGCCATTAAAACACTGTACCAGAGGTACGAGTGCATCTTTCCTAACCTGATGTCTTTAATCTGGATGTGAATGGCTCTTTCGGAAGATACACTTTGGCCAAACCATGTATCATCCATAGTCTGTCTTCAGTCTAGCTAACAGTGATAACTGTAGGAGTGAAGACGTGGCAGTGCAGATTTCCACGTGGATGGCATGGGCATGTGCTTGAGTTGTCAGCTCACACAGAGGTCCCTCGCAGTGCCCCTTGGCGATGACTACCTCGCTGCAACCGTGCCTTCGTTCTGCTGTGTAGGCACATGGGTGGAGGTAAGGGTGATAAAGAAAAGGAATCTCTGAGTTGGGGAGTAACTTTAAAATAACAGTAGGGAGCCCAAACTTGAAGTTTCGTGTAGGGATTCAAGAATGGGCTTGTTGTATTGAAGTTTGGAGCAGGATAATTTTGACAGTAATATTTTATAAGCGCTATAGGAAGATATTACCAGAGACCAAAGAAAAGGCATTTGCAGTAGGCAAGAGAGAGAAAGAGTGCTGTGGTGCTTAAACCAAGGGAAAAGAGATCTTTGAAGTGTTGTGAAAAAGGAAATGACAAAATCTTGTTTCCAAAAAACCAACCAGCATAGCATGTAAATGACAAACTCATTTTCCTTTCATCCAAAAAAAGAAGAGCTCCATTCTGCTCCCACTTCCCAACTTAAAACACTATAAATGGGCCAGGCAGCAATCACTGAGACTGCAGCTTGGTTTTACCGTCCTAGTTTTAATTCAGCGTGACTCTTGGCACTGCAGATGTGTGGGGTTTGAATTCAAGACAGCTGACCAGAGTGTGGTCCGATTTTACCTTTTGTTTGAATTATCGTAAAGATAGAAGGATTTTAAAACGAGGATCTGGATCCCTGTTGAGGTTTCTAATACCTTGTATTCTGAGGTCGCTTGGATTCAGGATTTCTGTTTAGGCCTATCTCATACATTTTTACAGCTATTCAAAAGCCTGTAATAACACACACACAGGTTATATTAATTTCCAGTGCCTAAATCCCTTAAGTGCTTTGGGGATTTCCCTGCTAATCCTCTCTTTAATGCATAAACCTAGAGGGTAGGTTTGGGACCTTCGGGATTTATTCTTTGTGTTGGTTGTTTTCCATCTGAAGAGTCTTTCAAGGGTAGCAACAGTAAGCACTAAATACATGAAGACATAGAAGGTTTATATGCTGTTTATGTTATCACAGTAATCTGCCAATCTTTTTTTTTGTTTTTGCAAATGAGAGGAAAGAAAGTGTGACTATTATTAGTAATTACACTACTTATAGTAATTTTAAACACTTACTAATATTAAATTTATGCAAAAGTGTTAAATCCTGACTGAACAACTTAAATCCTTTTCTTTCCAAGGGCAAAATAACTGTATTAATATTAATGAAGCCACAAAATACAAGTTAACTGACAGCATTTTTGCAGTTGCTGTATTTTATTACTGAAACTTGATTATATTTTTCATGTCTGAATGTAAGAACTGAATCAAACTATCACAAACTGCTCTTTGTTGTAAGTGACATGCCTTTTCTTTATGATGCATGCTTTGCCATAAAAAGGGAGCTCTTAATGCATTTCTGTTGGGAGATGCCTATTTATTCTGACAAACCGATCAGCCTCCGGGGTGTTCTTTTGCCACAGAACTGATTTTACATCTCATCCATTATCTAATAAGATGTGAAAAGAGTATCCTGTCTCACCAAAAAAATCAGGCTTTGTTTCATTACAAGGATGTGGCAGGCTTACTCATGGGCTTACTTGCAGGATATACAATTGTTAGTGAAAGGCCCAGTTACACTCATGCATGTTTCCAGTACAGCAAGCCTATGGGGAAAACATTGGTAACATCGGTCCTAAGGATCTTTTATTTTAAAAGTATGTATAAAAAGTGCCCTCTATAATGAGAAAATGCATTTCACATCTTTAAATAATATGGCACGAGTTTATGAGGTTTGTTATTGCAATAAATAGTGGTGCCACATAAATTACATTGTGAGGCAGCCGGAATGTCTTTGCAAAATATATGCCCTGGGGTTTTTTTTTTCCTTCCTTCCTTCAGTATTTCCCCCTTTTCAATGTTTATGAAAGGTTTAAAATTGCACTTGCATGGGAAAAGTGAGGGAGACCAGAATGCGGAAAGCAATCTGAGGCGTTGTGTGATAAGGCAGCGATAAAGCGAGTGTACACGAAACGCTTTCAGACAAATGTTTTCAGCCAGATGTGTTCATAAGGAAATAAAGTCACAAAGGAAAAAGAGAATAGGGGACACAGCAGAAAATACACTTAAGCCTGGCCATAACTTTAATTGCTAAGGGATAACAAGTCTTTGAGGTATTAGGTATCCAGACAGAGAGGACCTCTCTACACGTGTTTGAGCAGCGCTCAACACGGCTGAAACTTTTGGCCACTAATGCAGCGCAAATTTTTCTTGTATTTAAAAGATGCTCTGTTACAATAACGCAGCCTCTCGTACAACATACCTTGCAAAAGTGCCTCCATTGTTAAGTTGTTTGCTAAGAACCTTAAGGGAACTAACAAATCGGTGTTAGCTTGTTTAATGTTAAAACATTTTAAATCATTGGCAAAATAGTGGAAAGCAGTTACAAGAAGGCAAACAAGAGATTAGGTTTGATATCTCTGGAAGTTAGAACACTCACTCCCTCCACTCCTCCACTCCACATTTCCCTGACTCTGTGAGTGACAGGATCAACCCTTTCAGACTTGCACAATGCTGCTTTTCATAAAAGTGCAGTATCTTTAGCATGACAATGAAATATGATTTTCAGTGCTCCTTAGAAAAGTGACAATACATCTTGAAAGAGTTCAAAATGAAATTGCAAAAGCTGGAACTTGTGGCAGACAAATGTTCTAGTGTCATGTCTTCCTGATATCCTTTATTCATTACATGTGAATGCAGCTCTGTATCTAAAAATCAAGGCTGTTTTATCAGTCTTGCTTATAATGCCAGTCAGAATGGCTTACCGCTGAGAGATCTTTCAGAGTCAGCATAGCTTTAGAACAGCATGAGAGAGACCCATTTTACATTATTGACTTTTCCCCTTACCTGCAAGGACACAGAATTTAATGCAGCATTGATGGGTCAAAGATTTTGACACATGTCAAGAGAGATATCTTCATTTTAGGGTTTAAAAAAAAGGCATCGAACTTGATCCTGATGAACCAGTTTAGGTGGCAGAGGCAGCTCAGACTGAGGTAGGGACAATTGTTTTACACATCCGCAAAAGGCGTTACTTTTGAATGAAGCTTTATGTAAAGAACAATGCAATTTAAGGAGGACAAAACCAGAGCAATTGCTAGAAATGCAATAAAGATCTAGAAGTAGTCCCTTAAAGACCTCTTAACTACCCTATCACTGTGTTCTTTCTATGGATTTTTGAAAGCATTCTATAAAAGTCCATGGCAAGGATATAACTTTCTAGAAAATGGTATTTCATGTGACCTACATAAAGTGATCATCCCCTAGTAAAGTCAGCAAGAGTTTTCCACAGAGAATGCATGTGATTCAGAACTATGAATAGACTATTTCCATTAGTAAACACTGTAGAGCAGAACTGCTTGTTTCATCCAGCACCCTTCTTGTATAAACAGATTTCACTGTAGGAGAAACTCACCCAGAAGTATCTAGTATGACTTTATGTCCCTAAATGGACCATGTAGCAAAATCTCATTTTTAATAATGGCATTTATGTTACTTCACCGATGAAATAACAGCAAAATTGTTGTGTTAATGATCAGAGTGTATAATAAGATGCACAATTAGGAGGATTATGGGAATTTAATGGGATGAGAAGGGCAGGAGATCATCTGCTGTATGACTCTTCATGATTGTAACCTGCTGTCTATATCCCTAATGTATTTTTATGACTTTTGAGCTTTGGTTTGTTTTGCAGTTTGTGTTCTGCCGTGAATGTAAAGAAGAATACCATGAAGGGGAATGCAGCTCTCTCCTCAGCACACAGGGAGCCATGGCCCAGAAGGTAGGGATCCCACAACTCATTACATCCTGATCATTATCCTTGGCCCAGCTAGAGCGACATTTGTCAAATGGGTCCTAATTATAATCCTAAGTAAAAGCAATTATGTTCATGCTGAATTACTCCAGCCGTCGGAGTTGCCGAATTGGCTTTGCGGTGGATTTCAGTCGCTTTGATTGATAGAGTAGCCGAGTTCTGTCAGGAGCACACAGGGCTCTGCCATCAGTTGACAAAGAAAAGGCCTTCCCAATGGGCTTTTGGGCTTGTCTCTATTCAGTGTGAACACTTGTGAAAGGCTTTCTGTAGTCTTACTGCCTTTCAGCTTATTTTCAGTGCACCAGTCAGGAAATCATGTGGGTTTGGACTGAATAACAGGGGGTTTATGCAGCCTATGCAGAAAATGCTGTTGATAATTTATGTTTTAGCTTAGAGAAATAAAAAATGGATTGCCTAAGCTGGAAGCTGTTAGATGATAATTATTCTAGGCTGCCCTATAATTTTGTATCTATTGTAGCTATAGGCCTGGACAGGAAATAGTTTTTCTCTCCTGGCATTTCTCTTTCTTTGAGATTCAAGTTTCCCTGCTCTCCATAGCAAATAAATCGCAGTCTTTTCAATTTTTTTTTTATTTTTTTTTTTAAAAAAAAGAGAAAGTGCAACGAAGAGGAGGGATACTCCTTAAATATCTCACAGCCTGATGCCCAGGGTGTGCTTCTAGAAAGCAGAAAACTGACATTCAGATGTCTGGCAACATGCTAAGAGGAGACTTGAACCCTGAGCCCCCCCACAGTCCAACACAGCAGATACAGGATGGAGGGCAGGTGCTGATGAGGACGTGTGTCTGGCCAGCTCTCAGCGAGGCATGCCCAGCTCCTGCAGGCAGGCTCGGTCTGAGGCTGGTTCTTCGAATGTAGAGACTGGGAGGGAGCTGGAGGCCTACTGGGAACCTTTGCCACATGCTACCTTGAGACAGTTCATTTGCCGTACTTTGGAGACACTGCACTAGGTTACGACCTGTATAGAGATTCTTCTCTTTAACCTTTCTTAGTGAAGCTCTTCTAATTATAAAAAGGGTTAGCACTTGTTGGGACAGAATTAAACATCGTGTATCCTACTAGTCAGTCAGGGTATCTACCAATGGTGCCCTGAAACGTGTACTGTATGAGGCCCCAAATCCATCTACTTTCCCAGCCTCTAGTGATTTGTGATTCAGGTGTGGTATTATGGTTTTGGCATCAGCAAAGTTTTATTCCATTAATCTGTGCAACCCCCTTTTTTGAAACCATATATGTACAAGGAGATTTTCAGCTTAACTATCCTCTATGAAGAATAATCTCCTTTTATTTGCAGTAGCCTTAGAACAATCTTCCAGCTCCCATTCACATTTATGTAAAAACAGAACAACTTTGACAGAGACACTGAGAGGTGTTTAAAGTATCCGATAGTCTGGTAAAGTAAGAGACCAAAGCTCAATGTCTCACCTGACGTAAACAGAGCTACGACTTGAATACATCTCAACATGAATGGTAAGCCCTACAGGTATTAAGCTACTTATGCCTAGAATTTTGCCTAGAGTGCTGAAAGCCATCGTGGCACCTTACATATGAGATAACAATGTTGACTCTGTGGAAGTTAGAGTTTGTATAATTTCGGTGCTCTACGGCAGAGATTAAAGGTGTGCCAGGAAAAATCAGAATACCGTAGAAAGTAGTGGTTTATTTTAAATATCTGCATATTGCCTTAGCTTCTCCTGATGACAATGGGAGTGCTTCATCCATCTGGTCCAGTATCTCAGCACATGAACTGCACCCAGTTAGACCTGTTAACTTAGGAAAATCGGTTACTTTTGCTGTTCCGGTGTAATGTGATCATTTTTTTCTGTTCCTGAAAAATTTCCTGGACTCTCAAAGAGCTGTTCCAGAATAGCTAAATGATAGTACCAGAATAACTCTTGCAGCTATGCAAATCAGCTCCCCAGTTTAGACAAGACCACAGACCACCCAAAATTCATGTAGACTCCAACTTAGGCTGAAGTTAATTGACACAGAGCAGCCTTTTTTTCCTCTGAGAGCGCTGCACTAATGGAACGTCTCCACAAGGTGGTGATGTGCCACTGAAGGAATTGTGGTATTATGGTTTTGGCCCAGGCGAGCGGGCCGAGAGGTAGCCACAAGGCGTCAAGCCCAGGTACTGGTGAGATGTTGGTTTCTTCCGAATCGCATCACTACAAAGCTGTCCTTCAGACAGCACTGCCAAACAACACGTACAGAACTTTTGTGGGGCAGGAATGTATGGAAAGAAGTGCATGCAGGACTGTTTTTCTCTCTTTCCCACTGAGATTAATTTAAACGTTTATCTACTTGTGCTCTCAGGCTTCTTGTTCTGTTTGGCCGTCCCCTGCTAGGTGTACAGCCCTGTGTGTCAGAGTTAACTTGCTTTATTGTACTGCTTGTGGAGGCAGTGAGAAGAATTGGTTTCTCTTTAACTGTCATCTGTTTCAAGGTAGGAATAATACGCTTCCTGGGTTGTCTTTAGCTCCTGCAGTTTGACTGCTGTCCAGATCCTTTCCATGTAATTTATTTTATAAACAGATCTTACTGTCACAGCTCCTGTTGCTTGGATTTCAGGGTCAACCAGACATGCTGCCACCACACTGTGCCTCTCCAGAAGAGGTGCAGGATATGTGGTCTCAGGAAAATACTCTCTATAAGAAAAATGCATGTTTCACTTTAGCCTCTAATGACTACAGTAGGGAAAGGAAGTGAAAGGACTTTCTACCATCTTCACATTTCTGCAAATGTGCACTGGCACACCTCTGACATTCCCAGTATGACAGGAAACACTGCGGGCAGGTCTAGGCCTAAGTCAACGTGATAGAGATGAATATGGTGCAGTATGAGGAGTGTGAAAGAGCTGGAAGAAAAGCCAAGTTTCTGTGGAGGACTTGGTTAGCCAGAAGTTGATGGCAACATAAAGAGTAGGAAGAGCTGCTATGCCACTTAAGGCAGTCCCTCCCCTCTTAATGGCCTGTGTGCCAGGGACTTACAAGGCCCATCTGCTGCCTGGAGTCTCCATGGGTTTGTCAGGACAGAGCTTGGCACCTCCCTGAGGACAGGGATGGGCCAAAACTGTAGAATTGTGGATGGGTGGGCCCATGGCCAGGCAGGGCTGGGGGGAACTGGGGGGCTGTGAAACTGCTGTAGTGTCACGGGGGAAGGGGCTGACATGGGGTCCTGGGCCATCAGCACAGCGAGGTGATTCCCAGGGACTGGACTGGGACAGCAAGATCTGGTGGTGCCCTCAGAGCCTGACACCAATTTGGGAAGCCTTGGAGAAGGAGATCACTCAGAAAGAGAGGCAGAGCCTGATACAGAGACATTCAAGTGTCCAGGAAAGCCAAGAGCTGATGGGAGCGAGTGTGACCTATCAGAGATACAGTGGAAGCTTCAGAAAGAGGAGAAGGAAGAGAGAAGAAAGGGAATAAGGCTGTGAGATGACACAGGACAACTACAAGGGCCCAGGAAACAGAAATGGTGTTGGCAAAAGTGTCCTGTGCTGGGCAGGATGTCAGGAGGAAGCCTCAAATCAAGAGCGAGGGGCAGAGCTGGTGGCACTGTGAAAGGAGGGCAGGCAGCAGGGAAGGGGCAATGGACTCAGTTGACAGAAGGAAGGAAGAGGGCAACCATGGCTGTGACTGCAGAACACAGGAGGGACAAAGCAGGTGCCATGCATGGTGCTTAAGGCTATTCAAAACAAATGGAGTTGAACCTTATAAACATGGGAAGCTAGAAGGCGTTGCTGTTCGAGGTAGAAAAGGTAAAATTGGCAGCGAGCATGCAGAGAATAGCCTAGCTTTAAATACTGGCATCTTTCAGATTTGTGCACAGATATCGCATGGTCCAGCGGGATGGATAAAATGTCCTTTTTCTTCTGGAATGTCCTTTTTTAGCCCTGAGGCCACTGAAAACATCCTGAGCATTTACTGGTGCAGGGATGATTAGTTCCCATTTTAGTGTGTAATTTACATAATTTGGGGGGAAAATAAGATGTATCTGTGGCAACTTCAGTTGAGAAGCTTTCTTGTAAAACGGTTGCCACCTCTTGGAGCTGTTTGAAGGTTGGAATGTGAGAAGAAATTGTGTTTGATGGATTGAAAGGCACAGTGTGCATGATGGAATCAATGACACAATAAAGGTGACTCCAGCCAGATCTAGGTTTAGAAATAACCACATAGTCCCTGCTATGTACACCACAAACCCAAGCTTCTTGGCCCCTTTTAACCTCACCCCTATACAGTCTATGCTGATCAGGCATCTAGCCATAAACCAGCTTCCTCTGTAAATCCCCAGCTTAAAACTACCCTAGCTTCCCTAGCACAAAACCTTTCTAGAGAGTTTGCTTTTTACCAGGATAAGTAATGCACCTTCTTGCTCACTAACAACTGCACATTCAAATGTGACCACATACTAGATTTGAACATGACAGGGTAGCTCTCAGGACTGTTTCAGTGCTGGGCGTGTTGATCAGACACCTACAAGGTTAAAGTGCAATAGCAATAGCAATGACACTGATGTAAAATTGGCACAAAGGTAAATAAGTGAATACAATAGGGGGACAGAGACATAAATGTTTTAAAAAATAACACATAAGCTGGATGAAATGGGTTATTTAAAGGTATGTTTTAGAGATGGTTCTATGGACAAGCTTTCCCCAAGATGGTTTTAGCTGCAATTATGTTGTCCTGCCAAGCCAATGAGTCTGTCATTATAAAAAAAGGTAACAGCTTTTTAGCAGGTTTTCCTTTTCAGAAGTTGCTGTGAATTTAGTAAAGAGGATAAATTAAGTGCCATCATAGCTTTCTGTAGTACAGCTGCACACAGTTTGCCCCAATCACCTGCATTCAAGGGCTTGAATGTAAAATAAAATCCAGTGGCTAATTCATCATTCCATGAACCCAGTCTGGCAGTCTTTGCAGGAGTCAGATGTAAATCCAGTTCATCTCATTTGAACAATCTCCACTATTAACCCTAGCCCAGCCACAGCTGTAAATCTAAGCCTAGATAAAATGTCCATGGTGGCTGAAGTCTTAAAGCTTGCCAAGTGATCTCTTCTGCTCTAAACTCCTTAAAACTATGTCAGGCCATACCTTATTCTTGGTCCAAGTCTTAATTCCAGCTCAGCTAGTTCTAGCAACCCTAGCCCTGCAAACCATGTGACCCAGCAAAATTCCTCACTAAACATACGTCTTTAGCTGCTGGTGTGGCTAAAACTTCTCACAATTTTTTGCACACAAGTTACAGAATTGGTTGTGTGAATTTCTGCCATTTTGCTACACTGAAAATCTGCTAAAGGTGTTCATTCAGACCAGGCTCATTGTATATGCAAAGTAAAAAATTTGTTAGTCTTATCAAAGTTGCAGCAAGCTAATCAAAGAACTATTTTTTTAGTCCACTTCTACTAATACTAGGACTTATAGTTCAAATTCTATATAGTTAAAATTACAGATATGCGAACTCCCTGGTAAGACTCATTACTCTGGTGTTACATTTAACCTTCCACTGCCTCTCTGGGTCCTAAGCTCAATGGCTTCAGTCTGGGACAGGGGCTGGCATCGTGAGTCTTTTACCAGGAGGAGCCTGATGTCGATATTGGTAGGTTTTTGTTTTTCCCCCCTCGCTGTAGGATCTGCTTGGGGCCACTTTTAGATGTTTATTAACACACTCCTTCACTGGTCTGCAAGTCAACATTGCATCCAAGTTTACTATCTATGGTGTGTTTTACCTAAGTCGGTTGTGTCTTTGTTCTCTTTGTTATCCCTAAAACTGTTTTTGCCCAGCTCTCCAGGCTGCATTTGGGTGGCTCACAGCTGGAGAGTGGTTTTTAGCACCAGGGCCTCCCATATCATCCTGTGCCGGTGCTTTCAAGGCCTCTGCTATCACCCCATGCCTTTACCCCTCTGTGTGGCATTTTGTTCTAAGGTCAGAGATAACTCACTCTGCACATAACACCTATACTTGTCATTGCTGTCCATTAGTTACAAAAACATGTGTAATGTTGTTAAACCACGCCGTTATACAGAATTGTACAAAAGCAAGATAGGTGTCAGTCACCTGGCCTCGGATAATTGCTGTCACTTGCAAAACCAAATCTCTAGGCAGGCCAGCGACAAGTCCAGAGAAAGCCGGGCGGGTCCTGCAGCCTGTCTTGCTGCCTTGGCACAAACGCTGTGGCCTCTTACAAGAAACAGTGACAGCATTTTTACTGAGCCACGAAGCTCCGTGTTCTAAACCTCCATCTACAATTAGTTTCAGCTAAGTTTATAGCTAGTGCCGTCGAACGTGAGTTCAGCTCCGCTCCAAACCTGCGGGGTGCTGCCTGGCCCGGCTGGAGCCCTAGGCTGGGGGCCTTGGTCACCCGAATCTAAAAGCCTGTGCCCAAACCTACCGCTTTCAAACCAAACCTCAGCTGTTTGTTATTTGGGGCCCAGACCCTACTGTGCTCAGCTGATGCAGGATCCAGGCACTAGCTTTGCTTTTGTGTCACTGGCAGTGTAACACTTCTCCAGAAGCCCTGTCAGCCTGGGGACCCATCGGAGCAAACCGAAAGCAGCCCAGTGCCTCAGCCGGGTCAGAGCAGACCTGATCCCGCTCATCAGCACGTGCCGCCCAGGCCTGACCACAAGCTGGGCTCCGAGCTCAGGCCTAGCTCCGGTGCGGGCTCCCAGGCGAACGGTGGGCTCCGCAGCAGCCCCGTTTGATTGCTTCCCAGAAATGCTGTTTGCTGCGGAGGTGCAGCATAAAGCACGCCCCTGTGTGCGCACACAGCCAGGAAAGGCTCTCGCATCGCCCGGCACCCTGCAGAAGCCTTTTGTAATGTAGCTCCTGGAAAGGCTGCCAGCCCACCGGGGCTGCAGGGCAGCCTCCAGCCCCTTTTCCTCCCGCCGCCTCATGTGCGCAGGCCTCGAAGTCGCCGGTAGGTGGTAGAAAATGCCCAGACATTGCTTGCCAGGCTTCCCTTTCCATCCGCTGAACATCTGCCTGGTCTCTTCGGCTGCTTGCCTGCAGCATGTGGGGTTTTGGAGCCTGGTCTCTGTGTAGGTGGTGGTTTGCTGTAATTATGCAGCAGAACATAGTGGCCCACTGTAAGCACAGGATATTTCAGAATTTGATTTTACTGTGGGATTCCCAAATAAAAGTGCTTTCAAAATATCCGTAGCTGGATTACTTCAGTGCTAAGGTATGAGCTACTTAGCTAACGCTTCACCAAAATCAGGCTTGGTGCAATGTGTTTCTTACAATATTGTTACGGAATTGAAAAACGATGCAGTGTGCATATTAAATTGTAACAGCAAGACCAAATGCTGACAAAATTATGGAATTGCGTAAGTCTCCTGACTTACTGTGTGAAGGAAGCAGCAAGCTCCTTTTTCGCTTGATCCTTCAGTGAAGGGTGAGTTGTTAGGGAAAACATATTATATTGGACTCCACAGTTATATGACTTTCTGAATCAATCCCTGGTTATCAGCGTTATGTGCTTATGCTCTAACTATTTCAGATATCACTTTCAGAATTGTTCCTTCACTATTGCAGCAAAATTTACGTACTGCTTTTAGAACAGTGGAAAAGAGAAGGTGAGGTGTTTGAAATGGGGTACTACAGGCAAGAGTTAAAATGAGAAGCACACAGCATTTCTATGGAAACATCTTCCTCTACTCAAAAGAGGGGAGAAATTAATCAAAATGCTAAATAGTAAATGCTGACCACAAAAACCCTGAATTATTTCACTGCATTTTAGTGAAAGAAAAAGCTACTGAGGAAGTCCAGCATACATAACATCTTTCAATGAGTCCTGAGTCACCGCATGAAATGTGGAACATCTATTATTAGACCATTGATTGTTTTTTTTCCATCAGATAAATTTAAAAAGTTAAATAAAACATGGCTGTATGAAAAATGGCACACCTACCTTGATTTCTAAAGTATCTTAAACAACTGGAAAAGAAACTGAGGCTCAGAGGTTTAGTAGCTGGTATATTCACAATGTCAAGTACAGGACATTTCAACCCACAGATGCCTAATTAAAGGAGCAAGAAAAATAACTATAACCGGGAAACGTCCTGTAAAATTAATCTCTATGTTATAAATAAACATGCGCCGGAGGAAATCTGAGCATAGGTCTTAACTTTCTGTCTAATGAGAAATAGATGGGAACTATAGAGAGAGAATTTTAGCTTTCCTATTTTGAGTAGCAATAAAACAAAAAGATGTGACAGGCTGCTTTTGTTTATGAGGTTAAGCTGACAGTCATTTGCAGCTGTGTTGCCACTTAGGGCAGAAGGCATGTTCTTTGTTCCACTCATGGAAAACAGTTATACAGGAATGGCCTGTATTAGATTAGATTTTCTGCTTTAGAGCAGTGTAAATTCAATATTCACCAGCTACCTGAATTTAATTCCTGCTGATATGAATGGCCCCAACATGCAGCATGAGATCCTTGATCTGCAGTGTCACCAAACCCGAGCGCTCTGGTTTTATTTAGTGAGAGTCTCTTTCATCTCGTATCAGACACAGTACCCTGTGTATATCACTTTGATTTTAGCTAGTTGCTGTCATCACAAAGCAGCTCTTCTTTTTTATGGTAGAGTTCCCTAGGCACACCAAACAAATCGGCTTACACAAACTTGCTTCATGTGAGTTTAACTGGATCAGTGTGGTACTGACACCTCTATTTTTCCAGTGCATGAAACATGTTCCCCTTGATGAGTATCTTTTCTGTTCCTGATCTGCAAATATTTTTCAGTGTTTTGATTAGACCAAATCTTTCTCTAGACTAGAGCACTAGTCCCATAGTTACACACATATCTCTCTCTGAGATTTTTGACTCCTAAATGACTCAAATAATGGATTTTTTCCAAAGGTCCTCTAGCCTAGCTAGTGCCCTAGACATCTGGTATTTTTTCCCCCACTTAAGTGGTAAAAGACACCACTAAACATGAGAGGAGGTTAATTCATGTGAACATGTTCATAAAACAGCCCAGTAGCAGTTGAGAAAACAAAAGAAATTTAAGTTGGACTGTCAGCATCCCTTGTAGATAGGGCTTCAACAGATGAGGCTGCTTTTGGTTAGAGCTCTAGACCAAAATAATTAGTGGGGTTTATTAGTCCAAATGTTATGGTGGGTTGAACACTGCCTTGTGTTGTCTTCCTTTCAAACCCTTTCAAATATCCATAGCTGTTCTCACATTCGCGCTAGAAAATGAGTAATGCCTTCTGTTTTGAGACATGTAAGCCTTTTTAAAATGCTGTCTTTCACATAAAGTGATAATTTTACGTATTTCTATTTACTTATTTTTAAACTATTTTTTCCCAGAAAAATTAACTTCAAACCAAGCATTTCTGATCAAAAAGACAGGTTTTTCTGATTTAAAGGAAGCTGCACTAGGATACATTTTTTATGCATGACCAGCTTTTCTGCTTATCAGAAAGGGATTAAGCACCAACAGCAAACAAGCAGGAGACCCGATATTACATTCACTAAAGCTAAGCACAACATAATGTTTATAACTTCATGTTTTATTCTGAATCAAAGGTCTTCAATTTTCAGATGTTGTTTATGCTAGGCAAAACAAGCATGATCATAAAAGAAGCGTGCTTACAAAAGATAGTTTATAATGTAGTAGATGCCAGAATTTAACATTATATATCTAATGCTTCCAGTATTTTGAATAAAAGTTTTGCTATAAATGTTTTTAATCCGGATGGTACTGCTTAGGTGCTGACTATGAACACACACTTCATTTACTTTATGTACTTCTACCAACAAGTCGATGTGTGCCCTATTACCTGAATGAGATGCTGCTTTAAGAAGGACACTTTATTTCTATTTCAAGATGCTTTCTGTCTCTGTAGGACTTTTCCCAGTACTGCCTCATATTGATTAACTCCATAAAAAGCTTTCCATGTACATGTTCTTGTATTGCTGTATGGTGTTCAGCAGTCCCTCTGGTCTCTTTATTCCCGCTAGTTTTTCCAAAGGACTCAGCATAGGAACAGAAGTAAATCAATGTCCTTCAGTGTGACCCTGAGATAACGAGACAGCCTTTTCCCCCTATCTCACTAACAGGATATTGCAGAGGGGATGTTGAAAAATGCTTGCAACAGCTCTTTCTGTAGCTTTCTGTTACTTATGGGTATCCACTCTTGGTCGTAATGTGCAGCACAGCTGAGACTCAAAAAAATTATTCATAAAGTGACATGGATGGAATCTAGTAGCTTTTCACTAGTGCTGGGACGAATAATTTGTAGCACTTGGGGAACTAGAGCATATTGTGTGGGGTCAGCATAATAAGTGGTCAAAGTCCCCAGTCCTCGGCAAACTGACATGGGATGCACACTTGGGGCACCTCTGAACTTCCCGTCCAAGACCAGGCAGGCCAAATAAAGTGAGAGCCACCTCTGCTTGAGCTGGGCCATTGTCAAGAAGATTAGGTTTGCTAGCTTAGGATGAAAGAAGGTGATTTAAATAGACACGGGTAATGGAGAACTGCCACATACCTTTCCTTTATTTTTTGAGGAAAAAAATGCAGATAAATACATGTGTGCTTGCTGTCATTGTATGTGGAGCACTAAATAGAGAAAATGAACACTGGAGGCTCAAAAATCAGTACGTTATGATTTCTTTACTGAATCAGAGGATCTCCATCACTGTACCATTTCTCTGCATTTGCTTCCTGCAGCAGGCAGTTTTCAACTTAACATTCAGCAAGACTGGGCATAGGAGGGATGTTTCAGCTCTACTGGGCTGAAAATGTCATGCTGCTGCATCTATTTCATGCTAGAATTATTGCAATGGAAAATATACATTTAACAATTCACTCCACTGTTTTCAGCAATTTGTCCTTTATTGATGAATTGCATATGTGTGATTTGAAGTAGTTTATTTTAGTTATTCTTAAGCGCTCCCAAGTCTGTATTTGTTTTCAGAACTAAGAACAAATATGTTTATACAAATCAAATTTGCAATCTGGCATGTGAAATTTTGCCTCAGTGTCATTTGCTATTAGAGCACAAGAAAGATCACGAAGATGTGGGGAAAGTGTGTTTCCAAGTACCGACCCACACAGTTTGGATTTGGACTATTTGGGAAAAACAGAGCCACTGTGAAGCTCTTCTGGTTTGGCTACAAAAATTAAAAATATATCTGGTCTTCTCACCTAGCTGTTACACTGAAAAGAATAGCAACATTTTGCCACTGCACTAGTGATTTTCATCTTGAATTAGCTTCAACAATGTTAAGTAATTAATTCCCATTACAACCAAATTAAATTAATATCATCTTCTTTCTCTCACTGAGCAAACTGAGGCCCACATCAAGCACTGCCCACTCTCCCCATCTTGTGTTCAGGCCTCTCTGAGTTAGCTCAGGTTGCTTGCTAAAGTCATCCTTCCTTAAAGATCAAGGTGTTGCGAGATCAATACTAGATTATGTTCTTTGCCATTAGACTGAGCAGCTTTTTCTATTTCCCAGAACTTACTAATGTGCTGCTGTAAGGAGGTCATCCTTTTGCTGAATTGCTGAATAATCCAGCAGGGTGCAGGGCCGAGTTCCATCTCCCGAAATGGAGAGCCAGAAGTAAAAGTCACTTCTAGGATACAGCTGAGAAGACTTCGTTCACTTTTGTCACCTCGACATCAAAAACACTGGCAAACTGGAGAATATTGTGACGAGTGACAAAAGGGATTAAAGGGCCAAGGAGACTGATGTAGGTAGTAAAAGAGAAGAAATAACTCCATAAACACATTTTTGAGGTTTTCTGATTAAAAAAACCAAACAACCAACTGTTGGGGGTTTTTTAAGATGCATGTTGCAATGGCCACCAGATAAGCTGGAAACAAGTTTTTGCAGATGTTGCTCTTTGTTATTCCATTTTAACTCAGGTGACTTCAGCCAAGAAATAAAATCTAGATCTTACTTACTGACACTGCAACAGCTCGTGGGTTTTATCAGTAGTAGTTGAGCAGAAAACAAGAGGAGTTATGGTTGTGTTGCATGTTTAAAAGTTGGGTCAATTTCCTTGTTCTGTCTTAGCAGAAATAGATGTTAAAAAAACTATCCATGTAAATAAATATTAAAAGTCTATCCACATAACAGCCTACAAGGATTTAGAAAGCATACACAAAGAAGTTATGGGAATTTTTACAAATTATATAATTTACTTTAAGATCATAATTTTCCCACATGCAGGGAAGAACCCACATTATGAATGGAGAGAGAACTTCAAGGCTGGAACCTACATTCATTGGCTACAGCTACTATTAGGCACTACCATCTCTTTTGTCCTTGTACTATCATTTTAGGTAGGAAATTGCCAAGTAGGACACTTGTGTAGATTATGTAATTTCGTCCCAGTCATAAATAGGACAAACACAGTAGTCCCTCTTAAAACACTCTTCATGATGACTTTTTCCATCTGTGTCATTCTGTCTGGGGAGCTACTTGCTTGCTTTGTTCACTAGCTTTGTATTTATTTTTCTCCAAGATTTTTGTGTTTCTTCTTTGTGCTTCTTAAGGCATCTTAAATTTATATAGATTTATGTTTGAATGAGAATCTAGACCTCTGAAACAAAGGAGTATGCTTTGTTATGAAAAACTATTTCCTTCCGGGGACCCCACTATTCTGCACTACCAAGTGTTGCATTGCCTTGGTGGTTTTGCTTTTCTTGCAAGAAGAGCTTTGATCCCTGAAGCAGAATCAAACCTATGGTGTCTATCGTGTCACGGCTCAGCCAAGTTCATCTGACTCCTGCTTTGCCTCGCCTTTTTGCTTTGCCTGTCTGTGCACTTGCAGCACAGCTTGATGCCCCCTGTGTCGTCCTGTCGGGGCTTCACCCACCACTCAGGGCAGGGAGGACGCAGCTGGTGCTGCAGCCGGGTATAGGAAGGAGCCCCAGGATGGCACACATTGCTCCCACTGTCCCGCAGCCTGGGATCTAACCCAATACACGTTCTGTGCACACTGGGAGAAAGTAAGTTTGCATTTTGAAGCAAAAATTCTACATCTCTCACAAAGCCCAGCCTACCTGGCCTTGCAGTCACTCCTGTCTGTTTCTTGTGGGTAAACAGTTACCGCTTCAGTGTAGGCATCACAGCCTAGCGCAGCCTTCCGGTATTGTGCCCACGGGTGGGTTTTCTCTCTCTTTGCAGGGATACGTCATTGATGAAGATGCAGCCATGCAAGCTCGATGGGAAGAGGCATCTAGAGAAACAATTAAGAAGACAACCAAGCCATGCCCCAGCTGCAATATTCCAGTAGAAAAAAATGGTAAATTTATTAAATATTTTGTACTTAACTGTCTCATAAAATTCGTTTTACAATAGAAATGTATGAATGTGCATGTGTACATACGCACACTATTATTCCAAGAGAGGGAGAGCACACAGAGCTTGAATCTTCCCTCTATCACTTTAACTAAATTATCTTGAAATCACTAAATCTAAATCACTTAGTTCTAAAACCACTAATGAAGCTTCAAAAAAAGCCCGCCTATTTTATACACAGGGGAAATGAGGCACAACGAGACTCTGGATGTAACATTTATATGACTGAATGCCCAGCTAGTTGTCTAGATTTTCCATTGCCACTGGAAAAACCAGACGTTTGTAGGGCAATACTCATCTCATGACGAAACAGAACATGTTCCTAATGTAGGCCAGAAGAATCACACCTAAAAGTGGGGTGTGGAGAATTAGTCCCGCTGTAGATATCTTCATGGTGTATAGTTAAATTTAGATGAGATTAATCTCAACCCAGTGACATGCCCACAGCAGAAGAGCAAGTCAGAGGACGAAACATGAGTCCTGACAAACTGGTTGCACTAATCAGTGCTTACCATGTAGGAATAAAAGTAATCTGCTGGCACTGAGGTGGTTAAAATGGGGAACAGGAACAGTAAATAGGCTACAGCCTATAGGTTCATGCTGTTCCAAGATTTAATTGTATTCATGTTAATTAATCAACATATATTAAAATTATTACCTAAATAATAGATAAATATTAAATATAGAGGATACTTCCCTGTTTTGTGGCATCACTTATTCAAATGGGATGCTGAAAATGCCAAATAAGAGACTGTAAATTGCGAGGACAGAGATACCACAGAAATATTACTGAGGAAGAAATAGGACAAAATCCTGAAATCTGGGGTTTGATGAAAGAAAATAAGGCAGTTGGCAGATGGAAAGTGGGAGACTTCTTCAAGCACAAGAAGCAGAAGGAAAGAAAGCAAGAATTCAAGAGTGGGAAGGTGAGGGAAGATTTGGCACAGTGTAGAGAGCAAGGTGGGCAGCAGAAGAGTGATAGCAGAGGGGGAGGTCAAAAAAATTATTTGCAGACTTGTAAAACAGGCTGGAAATCAGAACTTTGAACTGGATTAGAAATAGACAAATAGTATTTGTGACTATTCATACTTAACAGTTTCAGAGGGGGAGGTCAAAAAAAAACCAACAACAAACCAAAAAACTTCTGGTCAGGCTTGAAGCAGTGCTAGGGACCTTTACTTTCCCTTAGACTTTGTTACAAAATCTTTACTGCTATATTACAGGCAGTCGTCACTTGCCACAAAGAGGATATCCATACTTGACACCATCTGCACAACTCCCACTAATGTTTAGGGAAGTTGCTTGTAAAAATTGCCAATGTATCAAAAAGGAAATAAAGGCCATTATAGTTTTTTCTTTAAATGAAAATATTTATTGAAAATGGATAATAAGCAGGAAAAGACCTTGCCTTGCTTATAGCCTGACCCATGTCAGAGCAGTGCCTTGTAATGCAAAACGCCAAAGCCACAGCAGTAAGCCAGAAATGTTCCATCACACTGGCATCGGCTGATGGTGCTGCCATTCTGAGGGACCTCGACAGGCTGGGAAATGGGATGAGAGAAACCTCATGAAGTTCAACAAAGGGAAATACACCGACAATGATGGAATGAGTGCCTTGGTGGACTAGAAGTTGGACATGAGCCAGCAATGTGCCCTTGCAGCAAAGGTGGCCAACAGTATCTTGGGCTGCATTAGGAAAAGCATCACCCACAGGTCAAGGGAGGTGATCCTTCCCCTCTGCTCAGCACTGGACACATCTAGAGTGGTGGGCCCAGTTCTGGGCTTCCTATACAAGAGAGACATGGACTGGTGTTCGTCCAATGAAGGGCTACAAAGATGATAAAAGGCTGCATAAATAAATACCTGGGGGGAGGGCAAAGAATACAGAGCCAAACTCTTCTCAGCAGTGCCCACTGACAGGACAGGACAAACTGAAGCACAGGAAATACCATTCAAACATAAGAATTATTTTTATTTTGTGAATGGTTGGAGACTGAAACAGGTTACCTAGAAAGAGTCTCCATTCTAGGACATATTCAAAACCCAAGCGGACGCATCTGTGAGCACTCTCCTTTAGTTGACCCTGGTTTGAGCAATGGAGTTTGGACTGGATGGTCTCTAAAGGTACCTTCCCACCTTAGTGATTCTGTGAATTCAGGTGTGAAGCTTGGAAAGTGCAGTGCTTGCTTTCTTCTCTGGTCACGGGTACTGCACATGCCAGCTTCTAGTCTGGTGTTTGTAAACTGAAAAGAGCACTTCACTTCTGCCTAAATACAGCTGGTGTCAAGAGGCTGACAACTGTACACCGAAGTCTGCCAGCAGACCTCCTTTGGGAGGCATACACTGGCTCCGCACAAGAGAATAATTCTGCCTTCCTTCCCCAAATGCTTCTCTTACAAGGGGCAGTGATAATGCTGATAAACTTTCTGTAATAGCCTACATTTCTCTACGTCAATAACTTTTCTACAATAGCCTGTACAGCTCTGGGCACTGCAGAATACTTCTGTACGCCAATAACTTTTCTGTAATAGCCGAAGCGAAAGAGCGAAACACTTTCCCACAGCTCAGTTCCCAGCCGAGTGAGTTTAGCACACAACCACTCACAAAGCCGCAGGCCACGTTGCTTCAGGCACTGCCCACCCTGACTGCTGATCTTGGCTGCCATGTGGCAGAGAATAACATGATTTATGTAGCTTAGCAGGAAGAGCACACGTTTGACAGGGGCTTGGGTCCTGCACCAGGGCTGAGATGGGTTTTACCCAGTGATGGTTTGATACAAATCATAAGAGACAATTGGATCTAAACTGTAAGTAGAATGTAACATGGAGGCTGGCCATTGGTACGCTCACATTTAAATAAGATAAAAATATCTGGTGAGTTGCAGCTCTTACACAAAGCTACAAACTGACGGATGGACCCTGCCGTCACAGCTGGTTTTCTCTTTCTGTCAGATGAAGCAGACAGGCCTGTTTTAACAAACCAGTTCTCCTGTCTCCTCCTGTTTTTACCTTCTGAGAATCATTCTGGAGTGGCATTTATAAAAAGGTGGTGTAAGGGTAGCAGGTCGTACAGTAGGTAATGCACGCTCGCTGTACCTTCTAACACCATCGGGAGTCAAACCAAGATTGTCATCAATTTCAGCATTTCTTCATGCTGCATGCTTTTCTTTCCATTTGAATTATACAAGAGATCTCTTTGTGTGGTAAGCAACATAACTTCCATTTGAAGTGTATTTCTGTAATGACCTTTGACAATGTTGATGTTTTATATATCACAAATTAAACACGTGAACAAGATTGTAAGCAGAGAGATTAAAGCTACTCTCACAGTACAGGCAAGCAAGAAACCCAACACAGGAAACATTGATATGATCAAAAGGCTGTTTCAGATACTAGGAATGTCAAATAGGTCAAATCAACTTAAATTACTAATGTCATTTTGATAGAATCAGCAGTCAGCCACCAAACTGTATCTCCTGATTCATTCTCTTTGCAAATCTCTCAGTTGTTGAATTCAGATTCGAAAAAGAATTGAATTTTGTTCATTTTCTGTTTCACAGCTGGACTAGGTGTGGTGGGTTGACCCTGGCTGAAGTCCAGGTGCCCACCAAAGCCGCTCTATCACTGCCCCTCCTTAACTAGACAGGGTTGAAGAAGCATACCAAATGGCTCATGGGTCAAGATAAGGACAGGAAGAGCTTGTTCACCAGTTACCATCCTGGGCAAAACAGACTAAACTCAGAGAGAAATTAATCCTATTTATTACCAAGCAAACAGAGTAGAGCAATGAGAAATAAAACCAAATCTTAAAACACCTTCCCAAAGCCCTCTCTTCTTCCCAGGTTTAACTTCACTCCTGATTTCTCCCTACTCCCCGCCAGCGGCACAGGGGAACGGGGAATGGGCATTGCGGTCAGTTGATCACACGTTGTTTTGGCCGCTCCTTCCTTCTCAGGGGGAGGACTTCTCACACTCTTCCCCTGCTCCAGCGTGAGGTCCCTTCCATGGGAGACAGTCCTCCACCAACTTCTCCAACATGAATCCTTCCCACAAGCTTACAGTGCTTCACGAACTGCTCTAGTGGGTCTCTCCCACAGACGTTCAGGACCAGACTGCTCCAGCGTGGGCTCCCCACATGGTCACAGCCTCCTTCAGATGTCTCCACCTGTTCTGGCAGGGGGTCGTCTACGGTCTGCAGGTGGAATCTCTACATCCCATCATCCCCCATCATGCAGGGTGACAGCCTGCCTCACCATGGTCTTCACCACAGGCCACAGGGGAATCTCTGCTCCTGTGCCTGGAGCACCTCCTCCCCCTCCTTCTTCACTGACCTTGGCGTCTGCCAAGTTTTTCACATATCTTCTCACTCCTCTCTCTGGCTGCAAAAGCTTCCACTGTTGTTTTTTCCCCTCCTTAACTCTGTTATCCCAGAGGCGCTACCACTGTCCCTGATGGGCTCGGCCTTAGCCAGCAGCGGGTCGGTCTTGGAGCCAGCCAGCATTGGCTCTATCACATACAGGGGAAGCTTCCAGCAGCTTCTTGCAGAAGCTGCTACCCCAGTGGCCTCCCCACTACCAAAACCTTGCCATGCAAATCCAAAACACTAGGGAAGAGTATCCTTGAGCAGACACCTCCATGACTGCTTTGAGAGACCACAGACTTTTCCCTGTCCCTAGCACAGTCTCTTCTAATTTCCTCCTACCCCTGCAGTCCCTCAAGTGAGACCAGCACATTACACCCCAATACAAGAGAGAATAGAAGGTTTTAGAAACCCCAGGAAAAATATTCTTCAGGTTTTTACTTCTCTTTTATTAAATATTCTACTTGGTTAGTAAGTAAACACCTAAGAAAGTTGATTTTAACACTGTTAATTGTTGATTAACGTCTCTAATTGTTTGCCAAGTACCAAAGCCATTCTGTTGCTGTTTTGCAGGTGGCTGCATGCACATGAAATGTCCTCGCCCTCAGTGCAGATTTGAGTGGTGCTGGAACTGTGGTCTGGAGTGGAACAGAACCTGCATGGGAGATCACTGGTTTGATTAGTGGTGCTGAGGCCAGCCCATGTTGCTGCTAAAGCTTGTTTTCATCAGGGCCAAATTCTGATCTCCTTGCTTAAACAAAAGTCCCAGTGGCTTCACAGGGGCATGGAGTTCAGAATTTGGCCCAGTTTGTTGGTTTTTGCTTTCTTGCATATGCAATCATACCAAAATCACATTGAAGCTATGCCAAGGGTTGTAAATCCACTAAGTAAAAAAGAGTAATTGTTTTAGTGGACAGACTTGCTTATCATCGTACAACGCGAGGTAAATTGCACCTTTCTGCACTTGTGCAGTCTGTCAGCACGGAGAGCAGACAGGGTTACCGTGAGGAACTTTGCTTGACGTTTAGAGTCGGGAATCCGTGACTCTTGCAAGAGCGAGCAGCCTGCATCTGTGTGTGTGAGTGCGTGAGCATCAAGGGGGGTGGAGAATGTTCTCTGCATCAGCTGTTTTTTTCTTTGACCACTCCTTTGCTCATTCAGCACAATTTTTGGTTTTGAGGCATCATTTTTTAACAGGCTCGCTACAAAAATGTCCAACTGCTAAAAGCAGTGGAGTATGCATCTGTCTCAGCTGGAAGTTACATTAAAAGTCTGAAGAAACAAAGGAATGAAAGCATGAGGCACCAAAAAATGAGAGAGTGAACTGGTAGATCTGACTCACGGGCTTCATTTTTTTGTCAGAGGGAAGATTGTGGCTCTTCAGTGTTTTCTCAGGGTTTTCTTCCTAACAGGTTTTCTGTAGGGGTCTTGCTTTCAAACCAAATTATGATAGAAACATATAATCATAGAATCATAGGATGGTTTGGGTTGGGCTTTATGCTGTCTTTGTGGTTGTGTATTTGTAACGTGACATGAAACCTGCCTACGTACTCATTATAGGCTTTGTTACCACTGGAAGATTAGCAAAGGATGCAGTTTCAGCACGACCTGTGGCTGTTGTTGCAGTGGTGACTGGATCCGATTAAGTGCCGTGCAAACCAGACTCACGGGGCTTCGTTTTTCTTGTGCTTACAGCAATTTTTTGGCCATGGCAAAGGGAGGTAGGACAAAACTTCTCAGGGGTTTTCTCCATCATCATTCTCCTAAATTGAATTAGAATGTGGTGTATTTCTGAAAGTATATTCATGGCTCAAACAGTGTGGGGCAGAGGGACATCTTTCATTTTACAATTTTAACACAGTAAGCAAAGCTTACTAGCATTTCCAAGCCTGAACAATCTCACTGTTGGTGTGCTTTACGCTGCTGTCTATTCTGAAATGAAATGGGTACTGTCGGCATCCAACGTGCCATGTAAGGATTTGCACAGTTCGGTGTTGGAAGAAAAACGCACAATAAATAAAGTGGTCAAAACTTCAAACTTCGTTTCTTTTTTCATTTGAATGAGTACAAAGTGTACAACGATGTTGGGTAGGTCATGCATTTCCGTGAGTGATTCAAACTCCCAGCTGAGAGGCTAGCCCTTTGATTAAAACACACTATTAGCACCAAATAAATTCTAGGGTCATGGACTTTTTATCAAATTTGAATTAGTATTTTGTATGGCATGACTGTAGAGTCCTGAAAATATGGGTGTGTCATATCAGTCCGTGCAGAGCAAGAAGCTTGAGGTATGAAGAAGTCCCAGGCTCACTACAAAAATGTCCAATTGCTAAAAGCAGTGGAGTATTCATCTGTCTCAGCAGGAAGTGACATTAAAAGTCTAAGGAAACAAAGGGATGAAGGCGTGAGGCACCAAAAATGAGTGAGTGAACTGGTAGAAGTAAGAAAATGAGACAGGAAGTGGCAAGGAGAGGACAATGGCCATTTCTTAAAGGCCATTTTCCTTTTTGGCACTGGTGAACTAAAATGTATGCAGGATCAGCGACATTAAAGTGTAGGGGTGCAGTAGAATGCTGCAATGTAGCTCATTTAAGTACATTATCTCAATCGGGATATTTTACTGTGGGTTCTGAGTATTTCATGATTTGATTTCCTATACCTGAGCCTATTTTAAAATTTATATGGCTTGTTCCCAACAGGCTAGGGATAAAATCACGATGCTTAATTTTATGTTGGCAGTGTGTTACGTGGGAGCTCATCACTATATTCATATGCACAAACATTCGGAATTAGAGAAGTCTGAATCTCTTTTCCATTTATTTTTTTAGTGTCTTTCTTATAGAGGAAGAAAAACTTGTTCACTGTAAGGCAGTTTTCCTTAGTTAGAGCCTGCACTAACAAGTTAATGTTTTAATTGTCATGTAGAAACATGTAATTTATGCCCCTGGATCAAGGTCCATTGAAGTCAATGGACTATAGATCAACTCCTGTATTTCTTTCTGGCCTGGGCAGGACATGGCAGGCATGAGTCATAAGCCTAGAATAGAAACATCTCTTTCTTGGGAAGAACTTGTCAGAGGATGGGACTATGAGCACTCATCTAAGACATAAGCAAGGGCAGGAAAGGAGAATAAAGAAAGGAGATTCAGCATTGACTCAAGATTATCCACTTTTAGAGACTGACTTTATAGGCCCTCGTCACACAGGGTTTCTTCACACAGTCCAGATTTACACCCTGCCAAAAAAAACCATGTGTATCCTGCAGATTTTCATAGAACATGTCCTCCTCTGTGTTAATTCAAATGCATCTGTATGCATACATGCCCAAAGTTTCAGATGGTACAGGCTGCAAACCTGATTTCTGTTTACACTGAGATTCTCATAGTTTCCATGATTTAAATACATGAAAAGTCAGGATTAATGCTCTGCTGACACTGTAAGAATGCTGGAATTCCTATAGAGATGTGTGAATTGGACCTAAAATTTCCTACACTGATTTTTTTTTTCTTGGATGGAAAATGTCTTTTTAAAAAAATCTAAATCTTTAAAAAAAATCTAATTGATACTGTAATTGGAAACAAAACAAAACAAGAAATCAAGTCTTCAGTGTCTATTCAGACTGTTCCTCTTGTTTCAGCTCTGAATTCATCTCACCCAACTTTAGCTGTCTAGTTGGCTCGGCAGCCTCAGAGGCTTGGACAGAGACCTGTTGTGCATGTGTGTGGTGGGGCCTGATGAGCTTCAAGTACAATTGGTCATAGCTAGAGGCGTGATGGTGACATCCCTGCCAGAGACAAGGAGCAGCTCCTGACAGGATGAACAGGACTGCAGAGCTCCCACGTGCTCTTGGCTCTGGTGGCATGAAGACGGCAGTGTTCCTTTTTTAAAAACCTATGAACTGGCATTGCTTGCTAGCGTCCCTGAAGCCAGCGTTGGCAAACGCTTCCTCTGGGTTGGCACGCAGGTCTCTGAAAGGGGTCCTGGGCAGCCACGAAGGTGATGAAGAGAAACAGGACTCAAACACGAAACAAGAGGGAAACCAACCTGAAGGCATAAGCAGATGCAAAGTTTTCAAGAGCTTGTGGGTTTTCTACTAGCAATACACTCTGGAAACACTGTGTGTTTTAAGAAGATGATTTATTACAGGGACATAAAGCAAAAAAGGTCTGTATCTTTTAACATCTAGGTTTGCCTTTGTCAATTGAATTCTCTTTACCTCGAACTTCCTTCATCTTTCAGATTAAAACAATTACAGACTTGTTCTTGGTACTGCAAGCTGGGCTCCTTTTAGTGTGTGTTAAATGGATTAAGTACAGGATGTATGCTGAAATATTCAATAATAATTATCTCTATAATAATTCTGCTTTGTAACAACAATGAAAATCTCTAATATTTAATTCCAGCTGGCAATGAAAGCTGAATACTGAGTAGATTAAGAAGAAAATATATAACAGCTTGGCTCCCTCAGGAAAAACTTTATCTCAAAGCTTAGCATAAATAATACTTCGAGAGCTGTGACTTTGACTAAAATACCATTTATAGGTCTGCCTTATCTTGTCACAAACTGCAAGCCAAATAATTTCATTTTTAAATGTACACTTTAAAAAAAGTATCAGTAAATGGCACTCCAGAAGAAACTTTTTGCCACTGTTGGGAAATTAAAATCACACTCTCAAAGGACAGCAAGCAGCAGGGTTTGCTTTTTGAGTATGAATAGTAAGGTACCATCTATGATGCAAACTGGTATGGTAGCAAAGCTTTTTGCCCACAGATCTTGACGATCATATAAACTGAAGTAAAATTTGCACTTGGGGAGGGGAACCTGAGGCACTTGGAGTTGGGAGGCCAGATTCCAAGAGATTCTTCTGCCCTGGAAGACTGGGAAGATTTAGCCCTTTATGCTAAACTTTCTCATACTTTGAGGTAACAGCAACAACAACAACTGCCATGTTCCTCATGTTCATTGTGATGCACAAACCACTACCCAGGTAAATCAGTGGGTGCAGTTAGATCAATAAGTAGCACTTGCAGCAAGATAGGAAGGATAAAGGGTACTGCCAACTCCACGGATTGGTTAACCCCCATGCTGACAATTTACCGGATTCAGCATTTGACCAGTATGGTGACGGCTGATGTAGAGAAACCCTACACAGAGATGGAGAGCTGCAGTATAGCTCTTAACAACTAAATTTTCTTCCCAGGTAGCAAAACTCTCATGCTTCCTTCAGTTCCCCTTCGAGCAACAGAAAAGCCTGAAGAAGACAGCACTGGACCAAAGTTGCCTGAAGAAGTAAACCCCATGTCTAATTGTTCCTGATGGTCCTTCAGCAACTTCATCCAGATGTATATGACATCACCACATTGACAGTGGTTCAGCAAAAAGAGACAAATGTACTACTCTACATTGTATCTGACTTGATTACAGTTTGTAAGGAAATATTTCTATCTCAAATTAGCAAAATCAGAAAAAAAACCCTCACCTTTTTTTTTTTCCAAGCATGTTTGTATACTGATTCCTATTATGTTTATTTCTCTGTGTGTTTGCCCGTGTGGTTCCCCTTGTGTATCACCTACTGATTTCCAGCTGTGGATCCTCTTCAGGTAGTTAATGCCCTAGCAGTTTTCAACTTGATTGTCAGGGAACTACTGGAGTACATGCACTGAGTAGTCCCTACTCATATTCTGGGTAAGTATGTGCAGACCAGAAAAAATGTAAATGGCTTTAAGCAAGCAGTAAGGTAGGCAAGTTGAAAGAAGCTCATTTAATCATATGGAGAATCATATTTAATGTAGTGGTTTGTGCATCTGCAGGGATTTTCTTTCGCAGAAATCAGGTCATATGCCATTTTGGTTTTCTTCATTATTATTAATAGTGCTTTTTTTCTTTGCTTTTAATTTGTTTTTTCTTGTCTGTGTCTCCATTTTTTGTGAATAATGGAGTAATGGTTGTATGCCAGCAGATCAAATATGCAGCAAAACATCACCTGTTACATTACTTTTTGGCTTTTATCCCTAGAAAGCTTGAGGAATCCACATAATCCATGTAGGCAGAGAATTGCCATTATCTGTATTTTACAGTCAGGGAATTCAGTCCAGCGAGCGCAACCAGACCACGTGGAGGCAACAACTCAAATGAACACCAGCCCTTTCCTCACAAGTGGGGAAATCTGTGGATGCATCAAAGTGGAGGCCATCTGTGTGCTAGCATGATGACGACACAAGTCAGGGAGGCAGGAAACAAGTTTGAAGTTGAAGTCCAGAGGACACCAGTATGACACTAGGGACACAAAGAAATGCTATGAAAAAGAAAAAAAGGTAGGATTTTTCAGTGGTCTAAAGAACAGTGACCTAACCTGACTTCCTTTGCAGCCACTGGGAATTTTACTGCTGGCTTCACTGAGAGAAGGCTAATTTAGAGACTTTGAAAACACCATTTAGTTTTAGAAGTACATAGCAGATCTCTGGGAGAACCTGATGTCCCAGTTTCCTCTTTGTCTCTTTGTTAGTTGAATATTTCATCTACAAAACACATTCATGCCCACTCTCTCCACCTCGATTTAGTGCAAACTAAAATCAGGCAGCACACTGTACACTCATTCTTACTTGGTACATTACTATTGTCTGCCTCATAAACAGTAATCTTGACAGCCTGCCAACTTCTTCTGCTGGTTACCAGACCAAAAACTGATGAAGACCTTAAGTAATGATCAAAAGATAGTGCTAAAATGAAAAGCAGCAATCAAAAGAATGAAATAGTATTCAGACACTACTTCTGCTGGGGCCAATATAATGTTTTTCTTGGAATGGATGCTAAGTGCTCCTGAATAGGTTCAGCCAACGGAGTTTGTTTATGCCCGGAAGCTAAACCTGGAAAGCCCTGCACTGTTCTTTTCCAAAGTAGAGATCACAATATGGTAAAAGGGTCTGAAATTTTTTTAATGAATAGCTGAAGTCCATGTGGTCCACAGCTGATGGAGTTAAAAAACAGAAGAAACAAATTACCTCACTAAGCTACACTGACATTTTTGAAGTGCTCAGTGCTACAACAAATGCAAAGTTTGCTTTTTTTTTTTTTTAAATCTGCTTCTCAAAGGCAAAAATGTCTGTGATGAAGCTGAAATCAGTTTTGATTTGAGCTTGTTAGTTTTAGTGGTGATGTAACGGAATTTAACACTATACCAAAATGTTACTCAGCCTTTGCTTAGCAAATATTAAGGTGCTTATTAGCTGAGTTGCACTCACTCAGGTCCTTATTTCATTTCAGAAGTACAATGATCAAGGCTATTCCTATTGCCTCATTCTGTTGGATTTTACAGAAAGCAAACATAGGCTTCAAACCAGTGCTAGCAATAAGCTCCTGCATAGTACTAGGATATCTTCTCCTGCACTAGCAGTCTCTTTTTGTGTGACATTTGCTGTGCACAACCTGAAAACAATCAGTGGCATTTCATTTTTAGTCCTTTTTATTGTGTAGGCTTCAGGGTAGAATTGAGTAAATGAAATTATAAAGCCAAGTCTACACAACAGAAAGCCTATTTTTGTTGCTGTTCCACTACAACTGTACCACAGACCTACCCGATACAGCATACCAGCTTGGTAGACCAGTGTGGTATATAAAATTAAGCTGTAGATCAGCAAATTTACATATATACTTATGTCATTACATTGCACTATTTTCTGAAGACATTTGCCAGGCTAGAAAACTCATAAGCCCCTTCCCTCCTCAGAGAGGGCCCATTCCAACAGATCCCTGTAATGAGTGATGGTTGGAGCAGTCCAATTGCTTGTGCATAAACTGTATCATCTGGGTGAGCAGGGGCACAGATTGCTTTCATACCTGGAGTCTGATACTTGTAAGCACTCAGCTCCCACTCAGGAACCCCAAGAAGGCCAGGCTGTCAAAGGTCACCATCAGATGTACTTTGAAAAAAAAAAAAAGGTCTTTCAACATCTAAGCAAGGGTAGAGGTAGTGCACGTACATAAAACAGAACAGCTGAAACTTTTTCTCTGATTCTGGATGCTGAGCAGTGTGGAAAAATCTGGCCCTGAGAAACTTTCAATCGATAAGTTTGCTTGTTCAAAACTCAAAGAAGTCTTGTGCACCCAATGTCTCTTTTCTGTTACATTTCCAGCAAACAATGTATATACATCACACTATTTTGCTAGTTGTCTTTATTTAAACATTTGTATTAGATTGTAAAAGACCTTAGCAGAGCTTTAGCAAGTCTCAGATAAATGAAGTATACTCGTTTTTATGCAGCATTGCTTGGTCCAAAGAAAAATGGTGTTTCTTATTGCCCTCACTCCACTATGGAAGAGCACGCTACTTTTACAAGCAGTAAGCCTTGACAGATAAAATGATCTTATGAGGTTCCTTCACATATGTTCCTACAGCATTGTGTTGGCCTACTCCCATATGAAAATTCCAACTTTGGGAACTATTCAATCAATTATTTAATTGCTTGCAGGAAGAGAGAGATATCCAGAAGCCTTTCTTGCTAATACAGTCATTGCCTCAGATCCAGCAGCTTCCTTTGCTAGGAAATGGCATCACCAGACTGATCCCCGTATCAGGAGGCTTTCCTGATATTTAACACCACCTAATTTATTTCCCTTTCATGATAGTAAGATCTCAGGAGTAGAAGTCTTGTTAGTTTGTTGTGTCCAGCCTACCATCGCAGGCACCTTGCTCTGTAAGCCTTCCCACAAATTTACAGAGTGCTGCAGCAAGCAATTTTTAAGTCCCATTTGCTTTCATGGCAAGGCAATTCTGCAACTTGATTCCAGCTACTAGTGATGAGAAACCTTTTCATTCCAAGGTAGCAATGGGCACCTTATAATTATTTATCATTATATCAATACAGTTTATAAGCTTAAGGGTTTCTTTTTCCTGTTTATGTTTCCTATTCCCTTTGTTCTCTGATTAGATGGAGCAGACAGCAATCATATTTCCACTTTTGTTGTATTAGGCTTAATAGGCCAAGCTTAAAATCTTGGATCAACAGTTCTCTAAACAGCCTAGAATCATATTATTCAGAATTCACGTTACCTTTTTTCAAGTATAAGCGATGGACTTTTGCATACAACAGCAGGCGTGGTTGCACCACCGCCTTCTGTGGCATTCATGCCTCCATGTACTGGAAACACTTTGACACATGCCAGATCGTAACACCTTGTTCACAGACACACCATGTTAGGAATTCATAATCATCCTATGATGGTCTACCCCACCCAAAGCCTTTTTCACCTTGTTTCCAAATGATGGATGCACTTCTGATGGATGAGGTGTTGACACATTCTTTCTGACTTTATTTTTCTCAGTTTCTGCATTTATACACTGCTGGCTGACTGCTGCTGTGCATCTCAGGATAGAAGCAAGTTACTACAAAGTGAGCAAGTACAGGAACATCCTTTGGTAATCACCCCTGTACACATTTATATTCTAAATGTTTTTTCCAAGCACTACAAGAGCATTTTTTTCACTGCTTTACAGTACTGTAAATCTGCTACGTTCAATGAGTGGAGGATCTTGATGGGTTTGAATACCTCCAGTTTGGTAACTTATTTGTTTGCCAAACATGTTTTGTTTTTTTTACCCTCAAGGTTCATTGATACTGCTTTGGTAGACCTCATGTAGATGCAGACTAACGTAGTAGGTTGACCCTGGCCAGCAACTAAGCACCCACAGAAATGCTCACTCAGTCCCACACCCAGCAGGATGGGTGAGAGACTAGGAAGAGCAAAAGCAAGTAAAAACCTCATGGGTCAAGATGAAGACAGTTTAATGACTGAAGGAAAATTTTAAAAATTGTGATACAAAAGCACTCACTCGCCACCTCCCACAAGCACATGGATGCCCAGCCAGTCTCCGAGCAACAGCTACTTTAGAAAGATAGCCTCCCAGGTTTTATTACTGGGCATGATGTTATTTGTCATGGAATATTGCCTTGGTCAATTCGGGTCAGCTGCTCCCAGCCTCTTGCCCACACCCAACCTACTCACTGTGGGGCCAGAGTGGGAAAAACAGAAAGCCTTGATGCCATGCAAGCAGTGTTCAGCAACGGATAAAACATTGGTGTGTTATCAGTGCTGGTTTAGTCACAAATCCAAACCACAGCTCCATACAGGCTGCTGTGAAGAAAATTAATCTTGTACCAGCCAGATCCAGTAGAAGCAGCTTGCTTTAAATTAGCTGGCACAGAACACTGCTGCACATGAGGTCATGGCAGCATGAATTACCTCCTGCCTTGGCATCCCTAAGTGCTCTGATGCCTGACAGGGGTTGAACTAAGGATGATTTTTTTTTTTCTCAGTGTATTAACAGGTTTTCTGTACTTGACTGGCAACCTATTGTTATACATTTCATATCTTTGAGATCTTTTGCCTTGGCAAAATCTAGTTGAACTTGGGTACCATTGAAAAGCTTCTGTGGGAGGACTGGCAGAGAGCTGCCCAGACAGGAAGCTAGGCTAAAACCCAGATAGCTGCAAGAAATTCTAACTGAGGTACTGGTGAGTGCGGAGTAAAGTCAGAGAGATGAAGCTAAGGAGGCTAAGCAGCTTCATTTTATCCCAAAGAGTTAAACGTTCCCCAGCCCAGTCTTCATTTCTACTTTTAGTTGAGATCAGAACTTCCCCATTAACTTAAGGGGAAAAGTATTGCATAAATTTGGATAGGTGGCTGTGACAAATGGATTAACTCCCTCCCCGCCCCGCCTTTTAGGGCTTTATGGGAAGCGTGAAGAAATTCATTGGATTCCACCCAAAAGCTGGGCCCTGTCCTGTGGTGTTATTGGGTGCTGTTTCTACTGACTCGTGGGGAGAATGAGGTTGGCATTAATTGAAATACATCAGTGATGAAAACTGCAGAAATTACCTGATTCATTTTCACCAAGCGTCTGCCCATCTCTCTCTCGACCACAGATGAAGTTTGGGGCAACCACAGTCCCAACTCGGGTATCTCGGTTAAACACCTCGCGTTGGCGGGCCGACCCCGGCAGCAGCCGGCCTGCTTTTGGCTGATATTTAAAATCACTAGGACGCAGGCAGCGCACCTCCCCGCTCACCGGGGAGGACATGCGAGGCACAGCTGATTACAGTCAGATTTTTTTTCTGTTGGTGCTAGTAGCCCAGTGACACAGGGATGGTGGAACCAACCTCACTTCACGCGGCTTCAAAGCACCTAGCGCTCGGGGGAGAGGGGAGGAAAGACAGAAAGGCGGCGTTCAGTGATCTTGATCTTCGGCCTGCCAGATTCCAGGCTGGGCCCAGTTTATCGGCAAGGAGGGAATAGGAAGAGTTTTCCGGAGGGGATTATAATGGCTCTTTATCACTAAGTGCCAGCGTTTGAAAGAATGCCACATAATCACATCCTTCTATTTCTCCTACTTAGTTTAACAACTCATGGGGGGGGGTTAAAAGTACGTTTTGCTTATTTTTTATTGAACTCATTGTACTATAGTGATTGGCAGAATATAAATTATATTGTTAGATAATAACTGTTTTTAAAAAAGATCTAAATGGGGCACATTTTAAAGAGCTTTTTTTCACTTTTTATTGCAATATCTAAGGAACCTAAAGTTAAAATAGGATTTTGTCTTCTCTGCCATTTATGTACTTTTGAACATTTTCCCCAGAAATCGTTTTGTCTTCTACCACCTAACAGGAACTAAATAAATTGCATTCTACAGACATTGAGTGGAATATTACGAATGTATACCACATAGCAGGTATGACTTTATCTCCTATATATGCTTCTGGAACATATGCTACTCTATACCATAGACAGAGTTTTCTTTTCTGTAGGAAGGAATAAAAAACCTCCTAAACTCTTACACAGGATTTTTTTTTTTCAGAAAGAAATAAAAAGTAAAACACTTCTTTAGTCAGAAAATTATTCAGAAACACACATAACATTTTAGCATACTGCTTACTGGAAAACCCAGCACCACCATGTAAGTGGCTTCAGTGCAGCCTCTCTGGAGAGGGCAATGGCTTGTCAGAAACCATTTCTCCAAAATATGGTTTAATGTTTCTGAAGACCCTGAGACATCCATACTCTGACAGCAAACATAATAAAATCAGAATCTTCTCATGTTGCTATAGATCCTGTGCAGCTCATTCATGTCCTGCTTCAGGGAGAAAAGAAAAAAATAAGCTTTTTATGTACAACCTTATGCCTTCCTTACTTCTGAGTTACAGACGTTGCAAACCTTGCATTGTAAACTCCATAAACAGTGGCACCATACTCCTGCTGAACCACCACAAATACAGGAGCAACACTTTGTTCTAGATTAATTCAAAAAAGGTAGGCTTTGCACCAACAAATGAACCTTGTTATAAACATGTCAGCCAACACAGGAAGTCAGGAACACTGGCATATGCATCCTGACCTGCCTCTAATGACCTGCCTGGCCTCGAGCAAAATGCATTAACGTGTACTTGCAGAACTCTCTGGCAGAATTATTCTGTGACAAAATATCGCCTTCTGTAGTAAACTGCTGAGGAGCAACTGTTGCTCCAAATATTATTCAATATTTCTCATTTAATATTAAAAAAAACCAAACACCAAACCCTTATAGGTGCTTTTGCTTCAGTTTTAGCTTTCTACTACCTTAAATAAACAAAGTAAGCACCTTGTAATTTCACTAAGAATTGAGTCTTGAAGAGTGAGCAATGGTAGCAAATTTTGATTTGAAAGCTGAACGTTTTCTGGGGTTATATGCCATTGGAAGAGCTTTGCTATAAAGGAAAGTATTAGGCATGCTTTTCCCTTTTGCTGTTACAATCTCTTATGTCCCTACTCTGTAGTTTCCATTAATTATAATAGTAGCTATTATATCTAAAGGACAATGTTTTGACCCTGTACACACAAATGGCTGGGTTATCAAATGTCTTGTACTATAGTAGAGAGGAAGTTGTTAAGTAGGATGATAAAACAATTTCATCTTCTTTCCTCTGCTCTTTCAGACTGCCTCTGCATACTTCAGTCTCTGCCAGCCAGGAGTGCCATGCATTACAACTGAAAGAGGCATCACATGAGGATTTATGTGACTAGAAACTGTACATAAGGTAATGGAAAAACTGCATTTGCTGAACGAAATTTGGACTTAACGACACATCTCTCTCTTGCGACAATCCAGATTCCTCCTCGGTGACCTTGACATCAAGTTCACTCTACATCTCTCTGGTGAGAACCAAATTCATCCCAGATGATGACTGTCACATTCCCACATACCGTTCTGGTGCAAAGGAGGCATTCAGAAGAAGAACAAATACACTGACTGTAAGCCAGGCCTGAATTTTCTGTCCTTTTTTCTGAAGAGCAGCACTAGTAATCATGAAGGAAGTTACTTACCACCTAGGGTAAAGATGGCAAGGATCGAACTCATGTTCCTGGCCTCACTTCACAGACAAGTTGTGAAAATAAACTTGGGACACTATAACAGACAGTACCATTAAAAATGCCCATGAAAGTTTACACAACATGCAATAAATATTAGCCTGTGTTGCTGCCACACATTGAACAAGGAAGACAAAACAGTTTTGAGTAACTTCTTATTAAAGGAGGCCTGGTTTGGTCTTTGCTCTGACTATGGGAAGGGGTCTGTGGAAGAAGAACTGGGCAGCCATGTAAACTGAAATCTATGTAACGCATGAAGACCCACAGAGAAGGCAGTAAATTTGTACAGGCCACTTTCATTCTGGCATTTCCATCTTTGAGTGGTTGACTTTGCAACATACCTTGTGCTATTTATGTGTGTGCATGTGTGGCACATAAATCTAAAATGAAACAATGCATTAAAAGACTTATTAGCTCTACGAAGTTTGAAGTTATGCTACTCAGATTCATTTCAAGATCTGTTGCACTTCTGTGCCCTCTCCTCTCTCATGAGGAGAGCTAACTGTGGGACGGAAGTCACTGTACCTTCCATACCTTTCCGTATAGATCCGATGTCAGGGAGGACCTTGGTAAACGTCCTCTGACAAATTTTGCTGAAGTGGCTGAAGACACTACCATCCCCGTCTGTGTGCCCTGCCCTTCTTCTGTTACTTGCCTTATTCCAATCAACAGTTAGCATTGGGCAGTTCGCCTTCAGGAATGATTTTGTTGAAAACTTGGGTTGTGCCTTGGAGCAGTTAAACACAGGCACAAGTTGCTCCTTCGTCTTTCACCAGATCAATAACCCAAGAGGGTATGAAGGACAGCTAGGAGACCAGTAACATCTGAAAGTCCCTCTGTGAGATTTGCCAGTCTGTCTGCTAAAAAGCCCCTTACCTCTGTTGGTAAAGCACAGTTAAAAGGCCACAGTTTCCTCTAGTGTAAACCAGTACCTAGTGTCATGGAAACTCATGGAGCTACACCAGGTTTACACTAGTTAACCAGTTATAGCTGTTCATAGTTCATGCCCTGATAAATATTTAGCCAGCAGAAGGCAAGGCTCCTTATACTCCCTGCTGACCAGATGCATGCCAGGCCAGGGCATTGCTTCCTCTCTACAGAGCCGCAGGTCAGTGGCATTCCTGCCTGCCCCCACATCACCCCAAACAGAGCTGCCACAACCTTCCCCAAAGTGATTTGCAGTCACTCAGATAGCACGCTGAATGCAGCATTAAGGAATTCAACTCTTGTCTAATTAAGACGATGCAATCAACTGGTCCACAAACACTTAAGGATCTTCTTAATAACTCTATTTTTATCAGCTCGAGTGCCAGACACTGTAGTGTGAGGTGAACATTAGTGCTGATATTTGAAGTCAGGGACGTTTTAGCTTACTGTATTTTCCCTCGTGAGCATTTTCTCTCTGCTAACCCACTCCCTCTGCCATTACTGTGCTGGCTCCCATTTGCTGCTCGCATTCAATATAAAGTCATTTGCTCTAAATTACTTTAAAAGTACTGACGGCCATGCTTCCAAAAATACACTCTTAATAACCAGCTTCTAGGCACAATTTTAGGATACAGGAAACTAAAAGAAAAAAAAAGGAACAAACTTGAACTGCTTTTAAGTGAAAAAATTTGAGAAAGAAGGTTTTCAGGAGCTACTTCCTTGTGAGAAGATGCATATTGTCTATTGTCTATTTGTTTGCCTTCATTTCCTCATTCAGAAAAGACTTTTAGATTCCCAAAGATATTTATAATAAAATTGTTTGTCTATAAAATTAAACAACTTCTGCTGCTCAAGCCTGTCACTTGTTCCCTCCATTCAGCTGTGGAGTATCACTAGTAATATTTTAGCAGTTCTTACAGAGCCTTATTGTGCTTCATATTGTCCAGCATTATAGCAAAAGAAGACTGTTTATGCCCTTAATGTGGTGTGACCCAGGTGGGTGGTACTTCCTCCCTCCCACCCCCTCTTGTGAGATCTACTGTAGTAACAGAACAACAGTCGGAGGGCAAGTTACTCTTGGAAACACATCACATTCCCAGGGGGTCCTATTCCATTAAGAGCCGAAACCTGATGGCAAAGTCCACAAAATGCTATGCAGGCAGCTGGACCCCTCCAGCTATGACGATACACAGTGATTCAGCACACGAGCCCAGGAATCTCTTTTGGCTGTTGGACGAAGTGCACCACTCTGTGCAGAAGTCTACACGCGGAGTTGTGCAAACTTCACTTGTTTTCTCATGATGGAGACTCTTGCACATACAAGGCATCGCCGCTTGAAAGTTTTTATGTCTTGGTGAGTGGATGTAACACTGGTTATAAGATCCTTACGCTGCACTAAACTGAGCACTGGCAAATTTCCTTGTCTTCATAGAGATTTTATTAATTTCAAGTGGATTTTGGGAAAGTCCCCTTGGCGCACCTCAGTGCAGGAGGGAGGGACCAATTACGATTGCAATCATTTGACCAGTGCCAGTGCATAGGATTTGCTTTCAAAGTTCATTTCTTTGCCTAAATAAGGTATTTGAATTAAGAGAGAGAGAAAAAAACCTTTCACACATGCCAGGTAGAACGTTTTCCCTCTGGCAAAGACGTTTTAACTAGTTGTCATGATGGTATCACACTGCCTGATGTAGGTCTTGTAACAGTGCTCGTGTGAGGTGGAGCTTTTTTAACCATTGGTTTGGGAATTCTATTATCCATGTTGAAATAAGCACTGATTATTTTTTTTCTTGTTTGTGTTTCCTCTTATGAAGAAAAAGTGACAGAAAAAGGAGACAACAGGACAGAAGAGACATTTCCAGTGTATAAACAAACTCAGACTGCTAGGTCACTGATGTCTCAAACACCACAACTCATTGGGGGTGGCAAGAGAAAGCAATGCTTAGGGAGTCAGCTGCAGCCATCTGTCTCCAAGGAGCAGCTGGTGATGAGATGCTGTTATTAATGAAATGGGCTTGCTCAGTGCTGTCGATTTGCTGCAGCTAGTGTAGCCAATTCTGATTCATGCTGCCATTATGGCTACCATGCCTGGGAGGCAGCAGGCTTTGTTGGTAGCATTGATAATATGTGGGACACCTGTGATTCAAAAAAAGGTATGAAAAGCAGTAGATTCTGAATTCTCATGTAGACTGTTTTGTGGTTGAATTGGTAGGTGGTTGATTGACAGATCCCAGAGTTCCTGGGCTAGCGATTCTTAGTCATCTGGGAGTTGGTGAGTAGGAAATTACATTAGCTATGTTATTCAGATTGGGAAAAAAACATGAATCAGTGGGGTTTGTAGGATTAATAACATCCTGCTAGCACAGAAGCAAGCATACGAATAGGACACTGTCACATCCCTCAGAATGGCTGTACACATTCAAATGTGTACATCACACAGCTGGGGCTGAGCTCGCAGGTCCAGGTCCTGGTAAGGACATGGGCTCGCCAGGCCGTGTGTGCGCAACAAGCCTTTTTTTGTTAACATCAATGGCTTGAGTTCAGTGCTGCTGAGTTCAGGGGCACCTGAACTCCGTCGGTACGTGACAGCTAGTAGGATGACATTGAGCACTCTCTGTAGAGCAAGAGGTGCCTCTTAAGAGCAATCCAGGTCCTTCACCCTCATCAGTTTTTAATACATCACACAAAAAAATATCTGACATGCTGCACTTAGCTTTGGTACTTCTGTCATTCCTACTGCATTTTCTATAAAACCATATTGTTGACGTTTTTATGCTGCCTTCTAATGCCTAGTCAAGGCAATTCTGATGCTGGGCTATAGAGTTGGTCCATCTTAGAAAACAGTACATTTTGTGTATTGTGCATAACAGTTTTCATGAGGGATTATCTAAACTTGTGGTTGTGACACTCATCTGACACAAGGTCCTGTGTGTTTGAGACCCATTTGTGAAGCAGGCAGCCCTCTGATGAGGTCTTGCCTAGCGACTGTTCTAAGGTTACTGCCTTAGTATCAGATTTAGCTGGTTATCTCCTGGACGTTCAACCCTCCAGGGAGAATTGCCCATTTTCTGGCTGAACCATTTGGGCACTTAGCCATAAGGTCACTTAGCAGTTTCCTCCTGAAGAGGGATTTGGAGCAGGGCCTTTGCCTCAGATTTGAGGAACATATTAAATTGGTGACAAGGGACCCAGCAGCCTCAGGCAATGCGATGCCCAAGGAACCTGAGGATTGATTTCAGGACAGCCTGCCAATGGTTTGTAAGAGGTTGCTAATTACTATCAATTGCAGTGATTTTTCCAAAGGAAGTCGATTGCAATTGCAAATTCACAATTGCAATTTCACACAGACCACAAAGGAGTCATCTGAATAAACAGCCTTTGATTCACCACCATCCTCTGCTGGATTCAGACAAGCTCCACACCCTGTTGTCACACTCCCAGCTACCTGCTAGGCCCCAAGCTTTTCATAGAATAGAAGAACAGAAGGGAGGAAGATACAGTGGGGTGGCTTGTGCCATGAAGCAAAGATGGAAAGGTGGATTTCTAGTATCCAAAGAGAATCAGGGACCCTACACTTAAACAGTGCCGGGAGTTGCTGCGCTTTGTGCTGGAGGCCCCACACGCTTAGGACTGAGCGAACAAGAATACAGGCAGGAGATGGGGGCGGCTGGAGGCAAAAGCAAACTCTTACAGAAATGGCCTGACCTCTTGTGTCTCATAGTGGTTATGGAGAGGCTGTGCCATCCATGGTACAGTGGCCAGCAATGTTTTGGAAAGGGAAAAGGTGTGGTATCATCACTTAGTTTGCACCTACCAAAAGGCATCCCTGGATCACATGCGTTTCTTACATCTCTGGCAAATTCTTTCAAGCTTTGCCCCATGCACAGCCTGCAGGACAGCAGGGCATGGCCCAGAACTGGAACCAAACACGGATAAAGTACTATGGTTAAGGATTCAAAGGTAAATAATTAGTAGATGCCAGCAAGGCACACAGAAAATCTTTCACATTGAGGCAATTTCATTTCAGGAAGTATAGCACCACTTTCTCAACTATGTTTTCTTTTCATTACAGCCTGTCTTAAGAGCACTGTGGTAATTTAAACAGCCTAAGCACTATGAGGGCTGGCCTTATGAGAACTATTGTGTCAATTTTTCTCACAGGTGTCCCAGTCTGCTTTTCATTTCTTGGATCCTTTTCTTTTTGAGGGATGATCAGATGTCTTCATGAGATTTCCAGCTATTTTAAGTAAAAAAATTCCTGTTTTAATGTTTTCATGCTCACTTAAGAGTTTATATTCAGGAACTATTTTCTTTTTCTCTGGAACTTAGTATTTTTCTTAATACAGCATCCTTATGCAATAAGTTCCAGTTCTGGAACTGTGTCTGCATCCACTGAAATCAATGAAGTGCCACTGGGAGTAAGATCAGGCCCCAGACAGAACATGAAGAACTAAGAGGTCAAGGCAGGAGACCCGTCTCCTGCTGTGACATTGGAAATATATAGGTTCCCAAGACCACTGCTGGAGAGCGGGAGAAAGATTAACTGGAAGAACTTAGAGGAAAAGTAGTGCCCTGTACTTTTCACACAGGACACAGTTTTGCTCTATTTAGTGAGATGAGGCAGTCTAAATGTACAGTGTACTGTATTTTTTTCAGTGGTGTCACAGGTATTTGGCAGCCCAAGACAAAACCAATACAGAATCTTATTTGACTTTCTCACCCCTTTTCTGTAAGTCCTGAGCTTCTAATGCTGTTTGTCTCTGTATTCCTTGTTATCATGTCTTATGCAATCTGTTTCTGCAATTTAGTATCAAAGATGTTGTCCCAATTTTTTTCGTTCTGTAATGTGCATAATAGACATTTACAAGAACTGTAATTATTCAGCTTTTACCCAATTAGCTTTTAGCTAATGCCTTTTTATTTAAAAATCTATTTCAGCAACCACCAGCTCATTTCAAGAAAGACATCAACAGTACAGAATGCCAGTTAGCTCCATTTTTGAGGGGTCAAATTTGCTCACACTGAGTATTTAGTCTATGAGGTGTACCACTAAATTTAGCTCCTGAATCTTCAAGAACCATATTTCCCAGAATGTCTTGAAAGTGTGGGGTCTTTATGAACAACTAGTGGGCACTACTGAAGTATACAGAATAAAACTTGACACAAATCTGTTCAAGTACATCAGACTACACAGAAGTAACATAAACCAAAATAACCCACCATCCATATAAAGACTGTGGCATAGTGGATATTTCCTGCCACCTAACCAGGGTTTATCCCATAATGTTCTTAGGAAATTGAGAATTCCCTAATGTTCCTTCTCTTCAAGCTGAAGCAGCCTTTACAAAAGTAGCACATAAGAGAACATTGGGTAGAGGCTGATCAAGACGTTGTATCATGTCTTGTGTTTCCAGTATGGAAACCACGGTGCAAGGTTGATGAGCAGCACTGCAGTGCGCAACAGTTCAGTGAGCAACATGCAAGGATAAGTACTTTTCCTGCAAGTTCTTAAAAGTTGGGGGGTTTTACATGAGCTTTCCAATTCTTTGTAATTGAACAACAAGCAGATAATCAAATGCTAGCTTCAACATAAATATAGCAAGGGAAGTAGAGCTTCTCCCTGGCAGAAAGAAGACGAATGCTTTAAGTGTGGCTTAAAGCTGTTGTCTTTTATGGGGTGGTGAGCATGCAGCCGTTCACAGGGAGAGGACTCTGCCACAGAATTCGTTATGAGCTAAGTCAAACAGCACACGCTTACTGCAGGGATTGCCATTTTCTGTAAATTCATAAAAGTTCAAAATGGCAGGCTCCCATGGCTCGTCTCTACACATTTACTGCAATATAAAGCAGCCTTGTCCTCATCATGCTGAAATAGTTCCTCTTCTAGGTGAGAAAATGTACGTGTACAAGCAAAAAGAATGGTTGTGTGGGCTTGTTTCTGACTGTTAATGTCTGTGTAACTACATATGTAGATTAGGTATTGCCCTTGAAGACCTGGAGAGCAGCCAGGGTGCCTCTTCCCCGGTAAACTTGATGTAAACAGAGTTATGCATAAGCAGCATTTGTTATTACAGGGTCTGTGCTGCTCCAGCTTTCAAGCTGTTCAGACCAAGACTTTGTTCTACAGATTCTTCTCTCTGTTTCTGGAAGAGTGGCAGTTTCCTGAGTACCCTCTAAACAGCATTTACCTTTGCAGCTCCAAAGTGATCTTTCCTCTAAGATCTTAGAGGAATTTCACCCCACATACATACACATGACTGTGACAGATGCTGGCATCGCTGTGTTTCCAAGGTGCCAGTGAAACCCTCACTATTTTGTGACTCTCTGAGCCGTGCTTGATCAGAACTGCAAAATTTCCCCCTGCCATGGGCGCGGGGGTGGGGGTGATGCTGGGTGGGTAGGAGGGGTGTCTGTGCATGCATGTGTGCACATATGTAAAACTTCTGCTCTGTCATCTGCATATACAGGTATCTCTAAAGCCAGTCTGCTGAGCCACCAAGTTTCAGCCCAAAGTGGTTGACATGAAAGTCCTCATTTTAATAAAAATTTAAGAAAATAAGGAAAACAAATCTGTGGCATTTTGTATTAGATACACGCATAGAAAGAAACAAAGGCCCATCTTCTCTTCATAGGTAGGCTCAAGTTGAACACTTAAAACAGTTGTGGAAATGGTATTTGTACTGTATTATGTGGATGTCAGTAGATGTGAAAATATTTGGTCTAATTCAGCAAAGACTAATTTGGAAAACTTTTTGTATGGTATGATCCTTGGTGTTTATTAAAGGAATGGTATTCTTTAAAAATGATAAATGCACCATAATCAATTCGTAGCCATGGACTTGTAGAAAATGAAATGAAAGAAGAAACATGTTAAAAGAAACATTTTTTTCTCCTCCTCAGCCAGTATTCTTTCTGTATGTACTAGACTTTTTAAAGGGTCAAATTAGACAGTCTACAGCTTAAATTCCTGTAAGGCATCTCACACAGCTCTTTTGCTAATGTGTATTCAATTAAAGAACAAGTCTATTCTAAAATTAACTGTGGCCCCAGGCTTTAGTTTTAACAGTATGCGTCCATTTGTGGGTACCGTGTTGCTTCTGTGCAGGGATGTGGGGTTTGCTGTATGAAAACAGTGGATCCACTGTATAGCTGAGGTAGAGGAGAAGCTGGCAGTTAGGGTTAGTCCACGCTAGAAAAACTTGCCCAGAAAGGCTAGTTACATGGGCTATGAGAGTGTGATTTTCACCGCCACGCCCCCACTGGCATATTTAAACTGATACACCTGCATCTATATTAGGACTTCTATCATTACAACAATGGATTGTATCAGTACCTTTCTTTTTTGTTTTCCATATTTAAATAAACTGTTAGCATATACTAACCTCTGTATGCAAATTTTCATCTGGTTTCCTAAAGGAAAAAATTGTGCTGTCATGCTGTACGCATCAATCCTTACAATAATTCTTGAACTTTTTAGCTGATTTTAATCAAGCCCAAAAAAGCAGCAGAGATCTCAGACACAATTACTTTCCCACAGATTTCAAAAAGACCGATAAGCCAAGTACAGGAAAGACTTCCTGTTATTGCCTGCACGGAGGGACAGACAGCCTGCAGTTCAGCCTTTATAACACTCAACCTACACAGAAGAGGAACAATATGAACGCTTTTAAACACCAGAAATGTGTCTTTTATAATCCTCACCTTATTAGATATTAGAGAATCTAACCATAAATCATGCAACAAGAGCAGACGAGGCTCCTTGAGTCCAGCTGCTCATGGCAGCGTACCCCTATATGGTATCCTATCCAGTCTAGCAGCATCACTATGGGTGCTGCCTCTTTCTCTAGGACAGCACAGCTAGAACCACAGAACTTTCCAGAACAGACAAGATTTTGCCTGTAATTAAATTTGTGAAATTGAATTCACAAGGCACTTAAAAGTGCATGTGGTGAGTTAGGTTGGGGTCCAGCTCTTAGAACCAGCAAGCAGTTAATTTCACTTCAGCCACAAGAGACACCTGGGTTCCTTACGGACTGGAGTGCCTGCTTTGCCCAGCAAGAGACTGGCAGTCTAGCAGCGGGTTTTTTTGGTGGGGTTTTTTGTTGTTGTATTTTATTTTGTTGGGTTGTTGTTTTTTTTTTCCTTACAGGGAAACTCATTGAAAGTAACCCATTTCACACAGTGAGGAATGGCCCTTGGATAGCTGGGAGGAGTCATCACCTGGTGTAAGTTCCTGACTCAACTCTTGAGTCTTGCCCAATGCAAATAAAGTATCTGCATGCCCACAAGCAACAAGGAAAGAACTTCATTGAGGCTGCAAACTAAAGCACTTGGGACAAGGAAATGCCAAAATTGAGACCTGAAGAAATTTCATTTAGCTGCCTTGGCTATATGCTGGATTTTCTTTTTAATTAGCTGTACAAATCTTAATATACTCCCTTCAGTGCTCTGAAGGGTAGAGCTTAAAGAAGAGAAAGATAGTCTGCTTCCTTTTTATCCTCCTTGTTCATAGCACCTACAAAAATACACAGCAAGGACCTTGCAAACCTTGCTCTTAATACCTAAGTATTTTTTGCTATGGGCTTTCCAGCCTCAGCCTTCACCATGGTATCTAACAGCTTCACAAGATTAATGCATTTACCTTTTAAACCCCAATTTAAGCAAGGGGGTTTTACTATTCCCATTTTCCTGGTTAGACCTTTGAGAAATAGATGTACTGCAACAAAAGTGAATTTCTCTCTCCACTGGAAAGTTTTCTCAGATGTAAAGCATCCAAAAATCCTATTATTCAGCTGCAGCTTAACACTAATGAAAGCAAAAAGCCAAATTTTCATTATGGCTTCCCAGAAAATGGGGAACATACAAATAACCATCTGCAGAGACTTTAGTCTAAAGGCCAGGTAAGCAAAAGATGTTCAGGCACAACCACGTCTTAGCATCAGGGTGTGTGACTTTTCGACCTTTGGCTCTCAGATAACACCTAGACTCTGAGTGATATGCCTTGGAATAATATCCCAAAAATCTGTACGTGTAGTATACAAAGCTTCTTCAAGTAGCTAGTAGGGGATGCTTAGTACATAGCTGTGCTATAAACCCAGCCACTCTCCAGGATTAAGTGCTTCATTCAGGGATTTTAAGTCTTCTCCCTCTGCCTGGAAGTTTCCCTTTTTAAAAAAATGCAGCCATGGGGTCAGACTTCTAACACATGGCTGGAGAAATACGCTTTACCAATGTCTCTCCATGTAACAGTTCAGCAGGTAGACCACTAGCCTAAGAATGTCAGTGAGCTGGATTCAGCTCTTTCATGATCAAATGGGATGAAGGTTACCAACTCTTGACCTCCTAAACACTACACTCACCCACCCCACCAGCAGGCATCTATCAGAGCTCTGATGACACCCTAGGTCTTAATGGCTCTAAGCATCATCATCTCCGACCCCCACCCACACACTCTGCCCACGGACCAGGGCTCCATTTAAGCCCAAGTCTTGTCCTTCATTCTCTGTCTGAGTTATCCAGTAGATAGGTGTGCCTTCAGTTTGGTCTCCTGCCTTGTTTTCTGGCTGGGTCCATGTTGTAGCCCTGTCTCTAGCTGTGGCTCTATATCCTGCTGCTCCTGACTGGATTCCATGTACAAACTTTGCCCCTGATTCATTACTTCATCTTGTCCAGGACTGACAATGGACCCTCACCATGGCTGCCTGGTTCACTTATCACGGGGCAGTGCTCTGGCTGGCGATGGTACTGCCTGCACTTTGGTCGCTCTCAGCTCCAGGCTTGTCCTCCCTTGAGCAGCAGCCTTGCTTTTGTTGTTCCCTGAGAGAGCTGTAGCTCCTTGTCCTTACCAAACGTGGTATTCTAGTCAGGATACTTTCTTCTTGCTCCCTAGAGAATGTTCTCCAGTGACTAGTCTCAGAAGTGTTACTTATATCCTCCTTCTGCCTTGATTTAATGCATAGAGCAACTTCCATAGTTCAGTGCTTGGTTCAAGTACTTAAAAAAAAAATAAAATGCAGTGAGGGCAGTGATACTGTGTGGCTGTTATGGACCAGGAGTGTAACAGGGTGCTGCTGCAGGCAGCTCACCCTAGCCTTCCCCCCTCACCCCAGCGCAGCTGCAGACCCTGCAGACCTGACAGCGCAGTCCCAGTGACGTGTCATCCCAGGCACCGTCACCTGCCAGTGCTTTGGGTGTTCAGTGGACTCAGCTCTCGCCACTCTCTGCGCAGGGAAGCTACTTTTCATCCTACAGAGCCTGACAGCAAATGTTTGTTTTCACAGACAGCCAATATTGTGCCAGGGTACTCGGATGACTGCCACCTGCATTTATTTCTCCACAGCACCCAGGCATTCTGTCCCCCAATTTCTAACTTGAAGCGGTGGATAGTGACAGGTACCCTTCACCCCGCAACAGCTTGTGGCCTGCCCTCCACCCAGGAGGGCCTCCCTGCAGGCGCAGCCCAGCTGCCCCCTCCATCTTTACCCGAGGTTTGCCCCCTTGAGGGATGACGAGTAATCAGCCCGGGCACCGGCGGCCCTGAGGGGACGGCGGGGGGTCCCGAGCCGCCGCTTCCTCCGACTCCCCTCAGAGCCGGCCGCCCTTCCGCCCCGAGCGTCGTCTCCCCGCGCTCCTCAGCAGCGGAGCGGCGCCAGCGGCCGTGGCCCACCTTTCCCGCTCCGCGCCGGCCTCCGTCGGGCGGCACCCCGACGGGCAGATGGAGCTGACGCAGGGCAGGGTCGCCCCATCCCGCCGCCGCCCCAGGAGGAAGTGACATGGCG